>MU226861.1:1346370-1395544 GCA_018584345.1 Thuja plicata
TAAACATGGTGTAATAATTTCAGTATTATGCACATATCAGTTTTTGATACTAATGTCAAAGGGGGAGATTGAAGGCATTATATTTTTCCATTAGTATACTTAGAAGAAAAACATGATCTGCACCATCAATTTACTCTACACCAATAGACAGGGCACAACACTATCTGATGCCAAGGTTACCCGACAAACACTATTAAGTGTTACCCAATGACAAAAAGGTAAACAATATCCGATGAGTAACAACAGTGCTACCCGACAGTATAGAAAAGAGAGGTACCCAAAGGATACAGGGAACTCGACGAACAGTTCAGTCAAGGAACACTGACAGACTGCAAGTTCAAACTGACAACCAAGAACCAACAGTCAGTTGCATCTCGCAAAAAGTGGATCTGACTTTCCACGTCAGATAAATCACTGAAGTTGTATTTATAACTTCTTGATTTGCTTTTAAATCCATTATGTGCGGAGGAAGTAATGTAATCTTTATTGTTTTAATTTGTTTTACTATTTTAAAACATGAAAACTAAAGATCAAGGTCAAGTTGTAAACCTTGGATCTGAGAGTTAACATTGTAAATCATGAATTCCAAGATAGGTCAAATACTTGTATAAATAGGTGCTATATCCATTGAGAATAAAAAGTTGTTCAATGAAGATAGTATCCATGAAGAGAAACTAAAGACCAGACAGAGAATTCATGCAGAAGAACACAAATAGATTCAAATTAGTTTTCAAGAACAGAACAGAGGCTATCGACAAGCAGAGAAAAGGTATTCATCAATCACTTAAGGTGATATTATTATTGTAAAGGCTTTAATGGATCTGTAAATCAACAATAGTTGATTGCATACTATCAGGTTAACATTTGTACTCATTCTAACCAGTGTAGTACACTAATGAAATCCTTTCAAGAAAGGTGGGCTTGACCGTCCTATTGTAAATCTCATAACTGAGTGCACACTTAAATCAGTGTTGCTAAAAGCTCTTAACAGAGTAGATCTTAACAAGTCTCCACCTTAATACTCTTAATAGGGTAGATCATCAGAAGTGATCAAATTGTAAGCCTTAACCGACTCCCTTCCATTCCACAGATAGTTGAGTTTGGTGGGTGCCATCCCCACTGCAGTTTTTACTTCCTAACAGGAGTTTTCTGCGATACCATATCTTGTGTTATGTGTTTTTAAATTTCATGAATGTTTCTATGAATGAATGAAAACTATTAAAGGTTGTGAACAAACAATAGACACATAAGAAAGTATAACAGTAATGGTTGGTAAATCAAAATTGAATGATTAGTAATGATAAATTGTGTAAGGTGATAAATGTTTTAGAGGTACTGATTCACCCCTCCCCTCTTAGTACTACTTCCCATTAATTCCAAAAAAGAATAAGCATCCAAAATGATGCAACATAATAACATCAAAGTTTTTCTGATGGAAACCCAACTAGGAAAATCCATGCGTGGGGATGGAACCCACTAAAATCTGCACTCTTCTGAAGTACTCATGGTTAAGAGCTTAGCCCTGTTAAACACTTACAATAATGCCCAGTAAAGAGAAAGACCCTATGAGGAGTCACACAGTCAATGGATTTACCTATCCCTATTAGGAGCTTTACCCTATTAGGAGTAACCTGATTAAAGGATTTCAAACCCTAATTAAAGAGCCACTTGGTTAAAGGATTTAAAATTCAGACCCCTTAGGATCTACCCGGTTAAGGGATTTAGCTTGATAAAGCTATTAGGAATCAATAAGTAAATGATTTGAGAAAATAACACTTCTCCTTTGCTAATACAGATCCAGTTCAAGCTCTATCTCTGCTACACATGCAAACTCTTCAAACCCTATGATAGCACCTCTGCAATCATGATCTATCTCCTCCACACACTTGTACATTTCATCATTTTACATATTTATACAATACAAGTTCATTATGGAAATTAAATCCATTGCAAAAGATTTTACAATCTTTCCTTCTCAATGAGAAATCCCTAAAATATGTTCCAAATCTATAACAATTTCTGAAAAACTCAGGTCGGCCTTCTATTTCATGGCACATCGACTTGACAAAGAAAAGTCAAACCGTAATACTCTTTCCAATATTCTTGCACAACCTTCAATAAATTTGATCACAAATGATCATAAACATGACAACTAATCAATCCTCATCGATATTTATTGTCATCATGATCCCTGGAACACGTAATCAGTCATCGCAACACAATGCATCATCATTGGTCAAGGATCTGACTAACTATTCTAAAAACACCTTTAACTCTTTTTTTACAACATTATTTCACTTGACACATTGTCTTCCGATCATCAAAACATGATGCGGTTGCAACCAAAATCTCATAACATAGTCTAGATAAACATACCATGACCACAACACCTAAATCCAAAGATAGTTGACACAATCATCAAATCAGTTTTCTCATGCTACATCCTCTTCTTCATGTTAACTAGTCAACCTTCAATTAATCATAACTCACTCAATATATAAGGTAAACTTATGCGGTCATAGATATAACATCTAAGGACATCCCTTAAGCTTATGTTACGATCATACACTCTAATTCTCTCTACAACTCTGGATAAAAGGTACACAATCAACCAACAAATACTGAGTTTCCATTAATGACAACATTAAACTGAGCAACCTATCACCAATTCAACACCATGACATATTCAACTTCACTCTGCATCAGTTATGCCAACAGATGATTCCAAAAACCTCTGGAAATGGGGCACTTTAATGTCCTGATGTTTGTGCAAAGGGAATTGATCATTTAATTAATATCTCTATGTCCTAATGTCCCCTTTTTGCACAAATAAATTTCATTTATTTATGCTTTATTATGTTCTATTTCACCCTCAACTTTAAATGGATTTTTATTGTCTTATTTTATTTTGAATATTTTATTATGGCCCTTGGGATTTTTTGGAGGGAAATTAGAAAATTTCTTTTTATTATTGAGCTTTTTTTTATTGACCATTAGCTTTTCTTTTCCCTCTCGACTGTTCATTTCTTCTCGGTGACTGTTCAGTTTTTGAGTCATTTTTCTATTTAATGGGCCTTCTTCCTCATTTTCTTGGCTAACCACGATTTGAGTATGCTAATTTTTCTATTACATTTTTATACTTTCTTTTCAATTACTTATTGGTGCACTCGTCATAGAGAGAAACATTAAATTAGGAGGATAAATAAAAACAATGAAGCGCTATTGAGTTTACATAATTTGAATTTCTATGTTTTCATGTTATTTTGTTGTTTTATGCAAATCTAATTTTAAATGCTTCATTGAGGATTGGGATAATTTGAATACAATTTTATGCTTTTTGTGGTTGAGATTTTTGTATTCCCACGCTAACAATTTTCCCTATCTACATTTAGTCTGTCTGGCATGAAAGACATAATTTTGAAACTACTAATGACATTTGGTGCATAACATTTGTCGAATATTTAATTTTTAAAACCAATTATTTGTTTAGTTTAGCAAAAACTTCATTTTGGTGCTTAAAGTTGGATGTGCTTGGTGCTTTGGCACTTTTTTGTTTAGGATAGAACCCAAGATAAAACAAATGTATCCTCTCACCTCACCTTCACTGATCTTGGGTGAAAGAGAAATTTTTTTTATCTTCTAGAGAGGCTTGCCTTGGTGGGAAAAGAGGTACTCACCCATAGGGAATGACTTCAAGTGGTGCTTTTAGTTCGGTCCTCTATATAAATGAAAGATAAGGCGAAAGACAAGTCTAACAGGTATTAGCACTTATCGTACAATGCCATTTTAAAGGGGGCATACCTTGCATATATGAGACCCCTAGCAGGATTGTTTAGGGCCTTAAGTGGATCGTTGGATGCTCGTAACATGTCAGTTCCCCTAATTTTACTAGAAACCTATTGTGTTAGTGGCCAAAATCCTTCTATTTTCTAGTGCAGGTGGTTGAACCTCTTATGTCGTCCCACATTCTCGCAGTTCAAAGTTGAGATAGAAAATTCCTCTGGGGTTTAAATTTTGGTGAAACCAAGAAGTGAGTGTCATTTAAGGGGGATTCAGTGCCATAAAATTTATAAGTTATCCACTCTGAATAAGTGCGGCTCATGTTTATCCACAATGGGATCCAATAGATATTGTCATATCCTAACCATAGGTTTTTCTTGTCTTCAACATTTTGTAAATGACCACCTTCTTTTGCTTGTGTGTTCAAAAAATATTCCTAACCCACCATCACTAGTAAAAACCTTCAAACATTTGCACAAATAAATTTATCAAACCTTGATAAAAAACATTGTCCTGATGATATTAATTTTCCATTAGTATGCAAACAACACTTTCGGTAAGCATACACCGAAAGACATAACTGAGCAAACCAAAGATGACTGAGTGTTAAGAGAACTGACAAAACAACTTAGTGTGTAAACCAAAATTGCAGTACATAAAGTTAAAGAGGATCTCGACATGCAAGATATAGTGTAGACTGACAAGACAATTAAAGAGCAACCGATAGAACAAAATTGAAGGACAATCAAGCATGACCGATAGACAGAACCGAAAGTCAGTTGCAAAAAGTGGATCTGACTTCCACGTTAGATAAAGCAAGTGTATTCTATTTATAGGATATTTATTTGTTTTAAATCCATTTCTTTAAGGACAAGATACATGAATGTGAGTTCTTTAATCAGTCTAATTGATTTAAAACACATAGACTAGGAGATCTAGGTACAAGTTGTAAACCTGATCTTAGATTTAACATTGTTTTTATCGAAACTTGATGAAGTCAATCCATCTATAAATAGATGATGCAATCATTCATTATTAATGATGTGAAGAGAGAGGAGAAGATGAATAAATCAAACGAGCACATCTATGGATTAGATTGAGAGTTTCAAGAATTGGAACAACAAAAGGTGAATTTTCTTATCAGAACCAAGAATAGAGCATACCGAGAATCATAGGTATTATTCAATCACAATTAGGTGATAATATTTTTCATGTAAAATAAATTGGATCTGTATCAACAATAGTACATTTCATTTACCAGGTCAATTTGTAATTTTCTATCATTCTAACAAGTTGAGCAAAGTGTAAAAATCCTTTCAAGGAAGGTGGATTTAACAGTTCAACAACAAATCTCTTAACCGAGTGCACACTCAACAATATTGCTAAAGCTCTTAACAAATTAGAATTTAACAGGTCTTCACCGATACTCTTAACAGGGTAGATCATCAGAAGTGATCAAAATTGTAAGTCTTAACCAGCCCCTTCCAATCTGTAGATAGTGAAGATTTTGTGGGTGCCATCCCCACCGCAACTTTTTCTTCCTCACAGGAGTTTTCTGCTATATCATTTCTTGTGTTATGTGTCAAATTACTTTCATGAATGTTTCTATGAATTCTCACATGTATGTTAATGTTATGAATTGGTATAACTCACATCAAGATAGTATAGATTAGATTGAATGGATATACAATTGATTACAAAGGTTAATTGATAACAAAGGACATAAAAGTTTTAGAGGTACTGATTCACCCCTCCCCTCTCAATACATACTTCTCATTAATATCAATAATTGGTATCAGAGCTAAGTATCTTCTTGGAAAGATTAAAGGCTTAAGAGAAAAGATCATACAATGGAGAAGTACAAAATTGATAAAAATATTGAGAATAAAAAGCTTGAAATTCATATATTCTATGAACAGTATAAGGAAGCTAGAATCAATATGAGACAACTGCTAGATGAAAGAAAGAATATGGAATCTTGTTGTAATGAGACAGATTATCATGAGGAAGAGATACCATATTTGTTTGAGTCTTCAGGATCAACTACAAGCAAAGCATCAGATACATCAGAAGAAAGCATCACAAGCCTAACTGAAATCAATCTACATCTGGTTGGACAATTTAAATATCTACAAATCAGTCAAGAGACATAGATGGTAAGGATGATTGATGTCATGAACAATGCTAGAAAAGATGATAAAGAAAGAACACTAGCTATTGATGATATAAGAAAGATCATTGACAAGCTACAAGAAAAAGAGTCTGAAATACAAAGACTTACAGAGCATCACCATGAGATAACAAATCAGATTATTCTTATGAGTCAAGAAGTAAACAGACTAAATGTTGAAATCATTGAAAGAATAGAAGCTATCAATGAACTAAGGGATGAGAATGAAAAGTTGAAACATGAAATAAGAATTTAGCAACAACATAATGAAATTATCAAGAAAGATGAAGAAAGCAATAAAAGAATGGATGATTTTCTTGAAGGACAACGAAGAGTCAACAACAATACCGGTCTAGGTTTTACCAAGAATGGCGAATTATCAAATCAAACTGATCCAAAGAATGTCTATACAAATTAAAGACCAAGAAATCTTACATGAAATCACTATGGAAAGAAAGGCCATACATCAAATGTATGCAGAGGAAAAATGAAAGGTATTCCTAAATCTGCATCTTCATTCATAGGATTCTGTTATAAATGTAACAAGAAAGGACATAAAACATATGAATGTAAGTCTTAGATGAAACAACCAAAGAAGGAAACCTACATGGACAAGCACTGTCCTACATGAAAGATGAATGGGCACACAAATCTTGAATGCTAGAAAAAGAAAAAGGCAAGCATGGAAGCCTAAAGGTCAAGAAAATCCCTATCAATCGAAGAGAGTCAGTAATCAGTATGTATGGGACTAAAATACTTGGACAAATTGTACAACATGTGGAAGATATGGTCACATTGCTGCAAACTGTATGAGACAGTGGACTAGAAAGTCTAGAGGCTAGACTAACCCCGGGGTGGCATGCTTACACTATCACAAATTTGGTCATCTCAAGAAAGACTGCAGAGACTGAATGATAGAGACAAGCACATATCCCAATGGAAACACCATTGCAGATGTCTGGAGAGAAAGAGACAAAATGTAGAGAAGATCTTCAAACAATGATGAAGCTGGAATGAGCAATGCAAATGGTGACACCCCATCCAATGGATCTGGTGACATCACCACTCCCACCTAAGTAGAACAAGTAAGTATGGAATTGCATTACCCAAGTTATCATTTTACACCAGTTCCATAGTATGTTGATATAAATGCCAAATTAGCACAAGAAAGATGCATCATGGTATTACTTGTTAAAATCTATGATAACTATGCTTTCGGGCATATATACCGAAACCCATCGGTATACACACAATGCAAAGAATGCCTACACTTACCGAGAAGCATCAGTTAAAAGCAAAGTTGCTAAATATAAACCGAGCCTTGTTGGTAAACAAGTTAAATGAACAAGTTGTCTACGATACTGAAACCTCTCGGTAAAAGCAAGTGGAATAACGATTACTCTAAAATGTTGTACTATCACCGAAGGAAAGGCAATTCTTCACCGACGAACTTAGTATTCATACACTAAGGAGTTGGTAAGAATTTATGGCACACATTTTAGGGAAACACCTATAAATAGGGCAACGAAACAACTCATTTGTCATGACACCCAAAGCAAAGCGACCAAGGTGATTTTTTAGCAGAAATAAACTAAGTTACAGAGTGACCATGTCTTGACACACAACACTCCAAAGCAGATCAGGAATTGTTGCAAGAGTAAACAGTAAGTTTTACAAGATTGACAACTCTGTTTTTACACATTACGCAGGAAGCCCTAAAATTGAAAATGGCTTTGACATCAAGAACCGTGAAATCCAAGAATGCAAAGAAGGATGAGTTCAAGCTCATCAAGAATTCAGCATATGAGGGACCTAACTACAAGATCCATGCTGAGGTTTCCTCACAACCTGATGACCCTGGAGCATTTTCATGCATACCAGCTAGGGTTTTACTCATGGAAGATGTTCGATCTTTCATACACTAAAATATTGCAAAAATAGGAACATTAGAGGTTGAATAAGCTTATAAGAAGCTGTGTAATGAAGATGGAACACTGAAAGACAAACATAAGCACATTGAATTAAAAGGGCTCACCAATGCCCTAATGTTCTTGAAGTTTTTCAAAACTGAATATATTCAGTGCTTAGTTGAATGCATAACAACAAGCTATGGGTTGATGAACCAAAGGCAATAAACTGAGATGTCACTCATGTGGTCACTGGTTACCCCATAACCGAGAAAGTTAATGCACTAAAGCATCCACCAAAGGCCGAGACTGAGAAAATGACAGGAGCCAAATGGGATGACAAAGGATTAAAAGTTACAACAATAACCGATGATGAGATCAATTTTGGTGCATCTATTCTAGGATACAAATTCTTCCAAGCAAGCAGATTAAACAACATAGCATCAGGTGCAGTGGACACAATGTTCAAAATTGTGAAGAAGGGAACACAATTAGACTTATCTGAACTACTCCTGAATCAGTTGAAAGACAATCTAAAGACTATCAGGAATGCAAAGTCAAACACTTATATGTTTGGCTCACTAATAATGTGTATCTTTTTTCATTTTCAAGAAACACTCTCATCAGTAGGAGATGTGAAATGGGACAGCACCAAACCGATCACCATGCAAATCAGTGAGCACATAGCTACATTGGCAGATAACTTTGAGATATTCATGGATGAATACTTCAATGTATTCAAAGAGATAATGCAAAAGAGGGTAAGAGTCCCCAAGAAACTCATTGAAAAGTATAAGGATGAGATATGCTTCATGGTTGATATAGACAATACATACATTAAGCCTGTTATACCGAGGACAACATGGTTAGAACCATTAGAGTATGAGATAAACATTGATCTTGCAACTAAGGCAATTGATTCCTTGATCAATGAACTATTGGATAAGAAACAACCAAAATTTGGAACATATGAAGAGGCCAAGACAAGAATAAAATTTGGCCTAGTTGTTAAGAAAATTGTCAAAAAGAAGGACAAAATGGTGAAGAATCTCAAGAAGATATTGTCAGCAACCGAGGAAGAATCTGAATATTATGAAGAAGTTGAATAGGAGGGAGAAATCGAAGAACAATTATTTGTCGGTAAAGATGAAGGAAAGGATGACTCCGAGGAAATAGAGTCAGATTCACCACCTCCTCCACCAAATAAAAGGCCAAGGATAACAACTACTTCTAGGATAAGAAGCTAAACCTCAAAGGATTCTACTCCTTCACCTTTAAAGAAAGGAAAGGTCAGGACATACAAAAGGAAAGTTGCCACACTGAAAAGAGGGCAAAACAAAAGAGGAAGGAAATTCATAAGAACCCGAGAGGATATTGAAGACACTGAGCAGGATGAAGCTATAGAAGAAGAAAGTGACAAGGTAACACCTCCTAAATCTATTGATGACATATGCAAATCTATTGCAAACTCTGAATCTATATCAGATTCAAAGATCAGAAATGGCTGAAGTTAGACCCAGAAGATCATAATAAAGCAGAGGATTCCATCATAGCCAAAATATACAAGTTTAAGTATGTACCGATTTAGTTTGAAGGCAGTCATGTACCAAGGGAACTCTTTGATAGAATATACTCTTGTTGGACATTTGCTTTGAAAAATGAGAAAGAGATGAGAGAGAGAGAGAGAGAGAGAGAGAGAGTACTTGTTTCTCTCATTCCACCTTAATCAAAGAAGGTTGAAATAGATTAAATGATGGAGAAGTACAAAAAGGAGTTCTCACCGAAGCTGAGAGCATACAAATTTATTGAAGGAAAGCTTATAGAGCTTGAGCAGGACAACCATAAGAAATGGTGCAAGATTATGAATAGACATACTGAGGATGAAAGCCCTGACAAAGACCTTCAACAAAAAGATGTTGACAAGGAAACTCAAGATGACACATCTATTGAGTTAGATAAAGAAGAAGATGATACAACCGGCAACAAGATTGCAGATGTTGCAGATGAATCATGGCCAGATACCACAAATGACAACATTGTGGGCACTAATGTCATTGACATTACCGATGACCCAGCAGAGGAAGTGAATAAAGATGAAGATGTCACTGGTGCAAAGGAGAAAACCGATGAGCAGGAGACAATAGTTGATACTGCACAAGTGAATATTCCTGACAACATGCCAATATTGATACAAGCTATCAATATCCTGCAAGAATCAAGCAATTCACTAGAGAAGGATACTCCCAAGGATGTAAGGGAAGAAGTAAACAAAGACAACACTGATGGTCAGCAAGACATCAGAGATACTTAAGATGTAACCAACACTGATAAGGTTACTGGAGGAGATAAAGAAAAAGATGCAGATATACAAGACAAGAATGCAGAAACAAAGACTAATGAAGCAAAGGACACCAATGAAGGAGACAAACCTAAAAATGGTACTCCTGAGGAAATCAACAAGCATGCTACTGATGATGTTAAGGTGAATGTAGAGACATCTACAAACACCCAACAAGCTGAAACCGAAGCCAAGCCACAAAAACAAGCACAACAGGTAACTTCATCGAGCACAACAGAGAAAGCTGAGAAATTGGCAATGGTTTTACATTCTAGTGATTCTCAGAAGAAGAAGAAGAAGAAATCAAAGAAGAAAAAGTTAGAGGTCACCCTGGATGAACTCATTGAAATACCTAAGTGTGACCCATCTACACTTGAATTTGAAGCATTACAAGAATATGGAGAAATATGCCAAAGAAAGGCATTGTAGGAGAAGTTGAAGAAACTACATAGGGACTCCATGGTACTGGAAACAACACGTGACATATTACACCAAATTGTACCTAATGTTGATATTGATTATAACAAGCCTATAATAGATCAATTAGCTACTCTAACTGAAGCAATCACAACTCAGAATATTGATGCTAAGAAGGCAATAGAAGAGAGAGCCGAGATGAAGTACCAACAAAAGCTCATTGAAAACATCAGCCAAGAAGTGGCGGTAAATAAGGTAAAGCTATCAAAATTCATCACTGAATTAGATCCAATAATATCTGAAGCTATACCCTTAATTCAAAAATTGAGCACAATAGACAAGTTCACTAAAGAAAATAGTTACAACATTGCAAAGCTGGATACAGATCTAGAAAATAGTGCACAAAGCTTAACCACTGATGGAGAAAATACAATTAAGCTACATTATGAAAAGATAATTGAGATAAAAAGGTTAAGGTAGGAACCATGGGAGGTATAAATATACTTTAGGGAATAAGTAACTAAGCTCCAAGCTCAACTTCTACCAAATCTTACACTGCTCCAACAACATATCAGTTCAGCAAGGCAACTGATAGGAACTCCCAAGATGTCTTTAGAAAACAACATATATGACATGCACTCAAAGATCACACTCGAGCACATGGCTCTGGAGAACCTCAAAGAATAATGGGAGAAAATGATGGAAGACATGAAGTCTTCACATTCCCACATTTTTATAAGCTCTAAAGGTAAAGACCTTTGCCCTTAATATCAAAAAAGGGGCAAAATTATATGAGTACAAAATACAAAAAGATAAAATGATATGTATTCATTCATGCATTCAGATGGGCAAATGGTAGATATGTATATGTATATTCATAACAAAAAATGATATGCACAAGAAAAGATATCATATGTACAGTTATACCGACATATACATAGGGGGAGTCATTAAATGACTAAGGATTATATATGTTGTATATACTTAACATTTTATTGTTAGTATTTTGCACATATCAGTTTTTGATACTAATGTCAAAGGGGGAGATTGATGACATTAATTTTCCATTAGTATGCAAACAACACTTTTGGTGAGCATACACCGAAAGACAGGACTGAGCAAACTGAAGATGACTAAGTGTAAATAGAACCGACAACACAACTTAGTGTGTAAACTGAAATTGTAATACAGAAAGTTAAAGAGGAACCCAATGGAGGAACCCAACATGCAAGATACAGTGCAGAATGACAAGATAGTTAAAGAGAAACTGACATAACAAAACTGAAGGATAGTCGAGCATGACTGACAGACAAAATCAAAAGTCAGGTGCAGCCCGAAAAAAGTGGATCTGACTTCCACGTCAGATAAAGCAAGTGTATTCTATTTATAGGATATTTATTGTTTTAAATCCATTTCTTTAGGGACAAGATACATGAATGTAAGTGCTTTAATCAGTCTAACTGATTTAAAACACATAGACTAGGAGATCTAAGTACAAGTTGTAAACCTGATCTTAGAGTTAACATTATTTTTATCGAAACTTGATGAAGTCAATCCATCTATAAATAGATGATGAAATCATTATTAATGATGTGAAGAGAGAGGAGAAGATGAATAAATAAAATGAGCACATCTATGGATCAGATTGAGAGTTTCAAGAACATGAACAACAAAAGGTGAATTTGGTTATCAGAACCAAGAACAGAGCATACCGAGAATCAGAGGTATTATTCAATCACAATTAGGTGATAATATTTTACATGTAAACTAAATTGGATCTATATGAGCAATAGGATATTGCATTTACCAGGTCAATTTGTAATTTTCTATAATTCTAACAAGTGGAGCAAAGTGTAAAAATCCTTTCAAGGAAGGTGGATTTAGCAGTCCAACAAAAAATCTCTTAACCGAGTGCACACTCAACAGTGTTGCTAAAGATCTTAATAAAGTAGACTTTAATAGGTCTCCACTGATACTCTTAACAGGGTAGATCATCAAAAGTGATCAAAATTGTAAGCCTTAACCGACCCCTTCCAATCTGCAGATAGTGAAGATTTTGTGGGTGCCATCCCCATCGCAGTTTTTACTTCCTCACAGGAGTTTTCTACAATATCATATCTTGTGTTATGTTTCAAATTACTTTCATGAATTTTTCTATGAATGTTCACATGTATGTTAATGTTATGAATTGATATAACTCACCTCAAGATAGCATAGATCAGATTGAATGGATATACAATTGATTACAAAGATTAATTGATAAAAAGGGATATAAAAGTTTTAGAGGTACTGATTCACCCCTCCCCTCTTATTACATACTTCCCATTAATCCCAACATGTCCAAGCTATCAAACATAGGAAACTCAAAACCTTGCAGCATTGTTTCAACCCTCTAGACATTGGTATTCCTTAGATTGCCTCACTTTCAACTTTCATCCTAGGTCATCCCTTTGGTCATTTCCTTAGTCCATCCTTGCACATCCTCTTTTCTCATTCATTTCTCTTATGACCTGAGGTTTCACTTAGAACCTTGTTCTTATTACCATTTTTATCATTATCCTTTTGAACTTGTTATCCCTAGGTCATCCTTCATTTGGTCCTTACCCTTAGCTTGGATTCATACCCTTCATTTTTTCCTTATCATTAGGTTACACCTAGATCCTTTTTCTCCACATTCTCGTAGAATTTTCCTCATCATATTGTCTTTTTCCCTCATCTTGTTGGACCCCTTTTAGTTTCCCATCCGAATTTCATTGCTCACATTTAACTTGCATTATAAAAAAAAAATTAGAGTTATAGGGTAGCTCTTATCTCCCTTATGTTGACTTTACCTTCAACCCCTTTGGAACCATATTAGGCATTTCCCTTGTGTCCCTAACCATGGTTGAAACAAGGTCCCAAGATTCTAGGAGACGAGTAAATACCTCACGACCATCTGTGGAAAATTTCAACTCAAGACCATTTCAATTTGATCCCCACACAATGCTCGTATTTTTATGCAAATTCACCCCCATCATTGCATATGAATTTATTGGGAGCTCCACAATTACCCAACTTTGGAAATGAATCCCAATTCCCTAGACCTAGCTCCTCATTTACATTTGGCTTTGAGGAATGGAACAAGTATCATGATAAAAAAGGATCCTCCTCATATGTTGAATTAAGTTTCCATCTAGTTTATAATTATGTCCAACCCGAATCACCTTGGAATTCTTATGAAGAGTCCCATGTTCAATATCAACCATCCTTAGATTGAGAGTCCTCACAAGATGTTCATGACCTTTTAGCATAATTTTCTCAAGAATAAATTGATAAAGCTTGTGAAGCATTGGTGCTTTGTGAACCCTATTGCATATGCCCTTCACGCTTTAGAAAAATATAATCAATTTTTTAGCTTAAATCTAGGTGGAATGAGGCTAATTTACAACTTGGAAACCAAGAAAAATGATTTGAAAACCAAAAAGTTACAAACCTAAACTCTCAAATATTTGCCTCAAAAAGTGGGTCATACGCATGAAGCTATCTCTAAGCATGAACAAAATCACTTACTCATATCTAGAAAATGCTCATTCCATATAAATCACATTAATGATGCATCCATATCCCATTAAGGAAATGTGCTTCAAGTAGGTTCCATATCTCTCACCATTCCTTCAACCCTTGCAATTTTATAAGATAAATATACACCATCTCTATCAAATGACATATTAAATGATGAAATTTCCCAAGGGGTATCCAAAATACAAATTCAAACTAATCCATTCCTTGGTACAAACCTCTTTTACAATTCAAAAATTATTGATCCAATGCCACCATATGCTCCATTCCAATACAAACCCATCTCAGAGAGTCCCATCCAAAATCCTTCTTCCATATGTCAAGATATTGAATCCTTCCCCAAATCTCCCAAGCATATTCCAATTCACACCACATATCAAGAGGATGATATAAAACATGAAAAATGAGTCCTGGAACAAATCAAGATCAAGATACCAAGAATGAGCAATCCAATATAATTGTTGAATAAGATCCCATCTTCCTAGAATCTAATGATGGTCCTACCATCCATGTCCATCCTATTAGTGAGGATTCTCATTTTTCCCAAGAACTAAGTGTCCTTCCAAGCCTTATCAACTTTCCACTTTCTAAGCAAGATCATGACACCTCTTCTATTCTTCCTAATGATTCCATCCAAGTTCAAGAACATAATACCCTTAATATGGATATTGGTGATCCTTTTTAAAGTCAAGATCAAAGTATTCCTTCATTGTAATGTTTTCTACAAGATTATAACATCCCTTTAGATCCTCCTCAAGATCCTTCCATCCCTTCGTTTTCATGTCCTATTCCTTCATTTCCACCACAAGACCCTATTTTGATAAATGATACTAACATTCCTATTATTCCACGTCACAAAGAACATGTCATACCTCTTGATCCTACTCATGATTATAATAATTTTGTTCAAGATATTCATGAACCCATAACATATAAAATGGTTCCTCCACTTACACTTGGTTTGATTTACTTCACAATCATATCATGTCCTCCATGTCATATCTATCTTAGAATGGACTCACATCTTTTTTTCAAAGCAAAAAATATCCCATTGGTAATTTTAAACGTATATATTATCAAGGGAAAGGGCCAGGCATCCACAAGGAAGACGTATTAGAACCCCTCTATATCAAATAAAACCCTAATGGTCATGGAATTAGTTACATACCTCATTCTCAAGATGTTGGTATCCTTAAAATATTAAATTTAAACCTACCCCTCCCCCTTCAACTCTTTCGTCCATCTTAGGTCCATACATCCCTTCATCCATTAGATCACAATCTGTTTATCCTTTCACAGGTCAAGATCAACAAAGGAACGCATCTTTGAGGACCTCCCATCCATGCAAAAGACCTCCACAACACTCTCATCCATACAATATCCCTTCATATCATTTATATCCATCCATTAATTCCATTTATTCTCCCAACAATTTGGGTACCAAGTATAAGTCTCTAAGTCTAGCAATCCATGTGTAGTCAAGGATCAACATGTCCCATCTAATTGAAAAGTAAAAATAAAATAAAGTGTGATCCAAAAGGAAAAATAAAAATCCACAAATCCACAAAGGCCGACTAAGAAAAAGAAAGAAAAATCAAAATTCATATGGGTTCCCAAATGCCTTGTACAAAGAAATGCATTCTATGGAACCACAAAAGAATGAAAGTAAAAAATCATGTGGATTTCCAAAAAAATCCTTGAAGCACATCTTCCCAAATGAAAATCCAAGCTAGCATCCAAAATTGCTATCCCTTAATTTACACATCTTCCATTTTCCAAATCCATTTTGGGTCCTTTGTCCCAAAATCCATGTTCATTCCTCCAAATTTCAAATTTTATTTTCCTCCATCACTCCACCATCCCTCAAGGTGTGTCCCAATTCTATTCTTGTCCACATTCCCATCCACTCAAAATGATCTCTTCTTACACCATCTCCATTATCCAACACCTAATTTCCAATCTTTCATCCATCCTATCCAATCTTGTTCCATCCAATCATCCATTTCATTACCCTACCAACTTATTTAAGCATACAATTCATATCCATGGTCAATTATTGCATGCCATTCAAGAGTTTCATTCAAACAACAATATGCTTGAGTCATTTGTCCACTCCTATCATGAATCAATTACCTTCAAAGAAAATCAAAAAAGAAAAAAAGAGAAAAATAAAAAAAATAAAATAAAAATAAAAGAAAATAAAAGAAAAAATTGTCCAATGGTGAAAACCTGACAAACAAGAGCTTTGGGAAAGTACAATGATGAAAATATGGAAAATGGGCATCATGTATAATATATGAACATCTTGTGTTTCATACATGGGGGATAGTTTCATTCATGTTATCTTATCACATCATACCCCCATCATATCATACTTGAGGGTAGGTTCCATTCATGTTATCCTATTATATCCTATCCATCACATCCTCCATTATCTTTTGTCCCTCGTATCCATCATCCCCTTTTCATCTTTTTCCCATTTTCCCTCTTTGATCTTAACAAGGATGGGGATCCTCATGAGTATTATGTATTTTATATGCTTCACATTGCACATATCCACTTTGGTTCTTATCGTTAATCCTATTCTCATTCTTTTTAGTCCTTATCATTGGTCCTTATCTGATCCTTTAGTCCACATCGCTTATCCATCATTTTGATCTTTCTTATCCCTTCATGTCCTATATGTGTCCCATCATTGTCCTATCCAAACCCATATATTGATTTGAGTATAAAATAAGGACATAAAATTTAAAAAAAAAATGTTTTAAAAAACCTCTTAACATGCTTGTTCTTGTGCATCACTTATCATTTAGTATACCATGTCATTACCTAATTCATGTCCAATCCCTTGGATTTCAAAAAGAACATGTTCTCCCCTCGTTGGATAGTCCTTGGGAGTCAAATCATCCCTAATGCCATTATAAAGTTGTCATCGTCCCCTATCCATTTTCATTCTATCAGTCCATTCATCCATTCATAATGTCCCTACCTTAATAGACACTAGGGAAACCAAATACATCTTTCTCGAGCATTATTGTTTGTGAAAAACTTAAAAAAAAATCTTTGACAAATTAAATAAAGTCCTGAAAAAATTCTAAAAATTGTAAAAAGTCCTAAAAAAAGAACAAACAAATTTGAAAATCTTAAATTTTTTTTATAAGTACAAAGCAATAAAGTGTTGGTTTCCAACACCAATGTCATTGTCATTTTCAAATTTTTTTTTTCAATAAATTTTCCCTTGCGATAAGGCAAATATTTCAACAGATGTACTCAGGAGACATGGAACCCTGCGCTTCAAAAATCATGCATCAATAGACAAACCTATCCAATCATGTCAACAATCAGTTCAATAAAACATGTTGCCATTATCCATTCTTTTGTCATTTGTTTTATGTTGGATGTGTCCTTCCCGAAATAAGACATTGTCATTATTTATCATGTGTCTTATACAAGATGTGTCCTTCCTAAAACTAGGCACATTGATCATTATCATCATCATTATTATTAAAATATCAACTTTGGCAATAGACCTGATTGATTGTTGGATTTCCTTGATTAGTAAGACTTATCTTTCATTTATTTCATTTTGACATCATGTTCCTATGCTACTCAAGGATATCTCTGAGTGATGAGAGTGGCTGGGATGATTCATGGTATTTAATTTGCTTTATCTTATCTTTCATTGATTTTGTCTTTTGCCATGTTCCTATGCTACTCAAGGATACCACTGAATGGTGAGAGTTTCCAGAATGGTTCATGGTCTTTTATTTTCACTTTGTCTTATGTTTGTGGGATGTTCTCATGAAATTATGGGGCATGTGCCTCGACCCATGATGTATTTGTTTTAGGGTGGATTGGGGCATTCCTTGTCTGCATTATCTGTGATCTCATGGAAAAAAGATCACATGATCACTCTGACTTCACATATGTCACGATGCGACACATCCAATTTTCTATATCAAAAATCTCTACAAACACAAAATAATGCACTAATAAAGAAAATCAAGGATTGATTTTCTTTTTTTTCTCTCTCATGTCCTTTCAAGTTGGCTTTGTTTCACTCTTCAGTCAATCTTGTTTGGGATTTATGTTTTGGCATCTTTGCTGAAATATTTGGCCTCTTCTTTTCAAGTTTTCCACCCATTTTATTTTAGGGGGCACCCTCGTAGATTTTGCATTCGAGTCATCCTTTTTATGCAATTTTTCAGATTTTTGTTGAAACATCGCTCATAATCACATTGTCTCAAAGAGGGGGAAATATAGAAACTTAAAAAAATGGTCATCGCCCCTAGCTCCCATTTTCAGTTGTCTTTTGTGTCATTGGTCAATTTTAGCTATTTTTGATCAATTTTGAGTGATTTTACATTTATCCTTTATTATTATCATCTTCTCATTTGTTTTGATTAGTATGTTAGTTTGTCTTAAGTTTAATTAAATAATTCTCTCAATTATTTAGTTAATATTCTAATGTTTTTGCATAGGGAATTAATCATTTAATTAATGTCCCTATGTCCTAATGTCTCCTTTTTGCATAATTTTTATTTATTTATTTATGCTTTATTATCTTTTATTTCACCCTCAATTTTAAATGAATTTTTAAATGTCTTATTTTATTACAAATATTTTATTATGACCCTTGGGATTTTTTGGAGGGAAATTAGAAAATTTATTTTATTATTGAGCTAAATTAATTATTGACTCTTGGCTCTTCTTTTCCCTCTTGACCGTTCATTTCTTCTTGGCGATTATTTTAGTTCTTGAGTCATCAAGGGATATCATCCATGGAACTAGATGTCTGAGTCCTCCTCCATCTCCCTATCGCATACCCATTGTCTTCCAAATCCACTTGTATATCCATTTACTTATCCTCATCCCCTTGCACTCTACACTTGGGGGAAAGCTCCATCCATACTATGCTACCATACATGATGTCTTCCAACTCCATTATCCACCATATACTCTCCTATATTTTCCCACCTATGATCTTGACTATCCCATACATTCCCTTCATCCATATCCTCCATGTTTCTTATTCCACACTCCATCCCCTATCCATTATCCCACATAAGTTCATCATCATTTTCCCATCTTTGATCTTGACATCTTATCCATGTCCTCCATCTCATAGTCCTTTTATTATACATTTCCTCCACCCCCTATCCATAATCATATATAAGTCCATCCTTCTTTCCCTTGTCTTTTTATCTTTATTATCCTATGCATTTCGTCCATTTCATATTTCCCATTCCACCAATATCCTCCATATCATTATCTTCTATACTATTCATACCCTCTATGTCATATCCCTTCTCCAAATCCATTCCACTTTCATACCTCTTCTATTGAATAAATACTAGAGGCAATAAAACATCCATGCATGCTTTGGAAAATATAATCATTTATCCCCTCCATGCATATCCTTTACACAACCATCCATTCATGTCATTTAGCCTTTATCCACCATCTCTCCATCCTTCATCCCACCACCTCTAGTATGGGGCATCCTTTGCAACATATTCCTTGGATCCTAATCCACTTATTCCCAATCCTTTCATCCTCCACTCACATCCCTTGCATATAATCCTAACATTACATGTAACCTTTATCCCCATTTTCTCATCCTTCATTTTCCTACTGCTAGGGTGGGGCATTTCACCCTTTACCACATAGTTATTGAATCTCCATCCTTTAATCTCACATTCCCTATCCATCCATTTAATATTGCATATCCCTCCATTTATCTCCCAGCCAAGCCATCTCTCCATCTCCATCATTCCTTAGTTCTCCCTTTTTATTGGTCCCAATCTATTTTATCCTTCATCCATCTTCCAATTAAATTCTATCCAATTCATTTATCTTCTAATATAATCCATCTTATCTTCTAATTCTATCATATTCTCCAATTCCTTTCATCTTTCTTCCATCCTTTTCAATCCATTCTATCCTTCATCCATCTTCCAATTCAATTCTATCTCATTCATTTATCTTCTAATTTAATCTATCTTATCTTCAAATTCTATCATATTCTCCAATTCCTTTCATCTTTCTTCGATCCTTTTCAATCCATTCTATCCTTCCTCCATCTTCCAATTCAATTCTATCCAATTCAGTTATCTTCTAATCCAATCTATCGCATCTTCCGATTCTATCATATTCTCCAATTCCTCTTATCTTCCTCTCATCGTATCTATTTATTCTTTCTTCCAACCTTCCATCTATCTTATCTTCCAATTCTATTCCTCTTATATCCAATTCAATCTATTTCTCTTTCTTCCATCCTTTTCAATCCATTTCATCCTTCGTCCAATACATTCTACCCCATCCATTTATCTTATAATCCCCTAACTCTATCATATTCTCCACTTCCTCTTATTTTCCAATCCCATTCTATCTAACTATCCATTCTATTTATTCTTCCTTCCATCCTATTCAAACCATCTTATCTTCCTATCCTATTCTATATAATTACTCTCATCTTCCTCTCATCCTATCCACTCCCATACATTTATTCCTCCTTCCAATATATTCCTCCACCAATCCCAAACTAGTCAAGTCAAGTACAATCAATAGTAATCCAATCAATCCAATCTTGTAATCTAGCACACAAATCTTTCATCAAAATCATCATATTGATCCAAATCAGTTGACAATCCATTGCCCAATTTTTCAAATTATCATCACGGGATGCATCCTTCCTAATCCTTTATATGTGCATTGTTCTTATTGTTAACTTTGTCATCATCAATCAATCAAACAATCAATCAGTTTTAAGCTTGACTAGGGGCAACATTTTGGTTTGTTGTTAGTTTATGTGCATGCTTGCTTGTTGCTTGTATGTGTTAGCATTTTTTCCATTTATCATGGTCTTTGCATCCTACCGTCACAAGGCATCATTGTTTTCCATATCATGGTGTCGTAATGCATACGGTTGAATTTGACCTTTTTAATCATGTACTTGACACATTGTCATCTTGGTTCCTCATACCTTGTTGCATAGTGTAAAATGCAATATTAAACTTAGGTTTCTAAAACCATTTCAACATGACTTTATCTATTCTTGCTTCATCATCCATATCATTTTTCTCATTCCTCCCTATTCCTATCTATTTCTAGTGGACACCCGTGTTCTTCGAACCCGCATGTCCTCTCAAAGGGGCATCCCACTCCTTCCTAGTCATCCTTTCTCATCCTTCCATGATTGGGGCATCATGATTATATTCTTATCCCGTTTATCTGCTATGATTTATTCTTCTTTGATATAACATCATTTCATGATGCTACATCAAAGAGGGGAAAAATGTAGACACTAAAATTTGTCCATTACCCTTATCCTAGCTGATTAAATGAATATTGGTTATTTGTTTAATTCTTTGACTTAACCTTTATCCCTGATTAAATAAATCTTAATTTATTTAATTACATTAGCCTTATCCCACCTTTAATTAAATAAATTCACGTTTATTTAATTAGAATTCCCATTTCCCTAAAGTTTAATTAATTCCTAGATTAATTAGACTAACCTAGCTTATTTCCCTTTTCTCCCACTTGGAATTAAATATTACATTTAAATCTATTTGAGGACATGGATCCTAACTTTAACCCTCACCTAACCTCACTTCCCTAACCTAACCCATCCTTCTAACCCGCTTATCACTAATTAATCCTAATCTCCCACCTAATCATCTGCATAATCGTAATAAAGGTATTAGTGAACCCAAGTCACATGTGACTCTTACACAACCCAAGTTACATGTGACTCTTACACACTCTTACACACCCTTACATCTTTGTCTCCCTTCACATGTGAGTTCAACCTTGGTTGTCTCATCTTTTGACCTTTGTCGTTGAGCCATCACTTTTCCAAGTTGCTCACACATGTGTGACCAACTTTGGTATTCTCACCCTTTTACACCTTCTTACACATTTTCATTGACCCATCACTTTAAAATGTTTCTCACACATGTGTGAGCATCTTTCCCCCTTTGAATGGTCAAAACCCTAAACCACTTAGCCTCCACTTGGCTTCCACCTCATGGCCACATCATTGATCCTGAATAATCTTAGTCCTTCATCCAACTTTTAATCTCAACCATCCATTTTCCTCAAAAATCTATAAAAGGAGAGTCCTCTCCTCATCTTAAACAACCAATTTTCATCACATTGTTATGTTGCGGGATTGTGAGCAACCATATTCCAACCATCAACACCAATCATCCACACTTATTCATTTGGGAGGTTTTCATGTGTTGTTTTGAATATATTAAGTTTATTTTCTCATTTTAATTTCTTCTCATTTACATGATTTCTCCATATCATTTGAGGTGTATGTTTATATTTAGGAATAATTTTTAGTTTCTTATCATTTATTCCTTTATTTAAATTCTTGCATACTACACACCCACTGTCAATAATCCAGTTACCACTGTGATTCATGTTAGAAACCAAATCTTTCTCACCTTCTTCTGAGGGTTATTCCTTTATTGCAACAAACACAATTTTCTCTTCATCTCTTCCATCAGATTCCTCATCAGTAACACCTTCCTCAGCTAGGTAGCATACTTTATTTTTTTTATCCTTGAATATTCTTAGCTTCTCCTTCCTTTCATTGTCAGGTTATCTAGAAGTAATACACCCAAATTTGTTACATGCAAAGCACTTCAAAGATAACTTACCCTTATATTTAACTTTTCCTCTAGGCATCCTTCTATAAAATAAAGCTTCTAATTCCTCTTGATCCCTTTCTTCAGATAAGATGGATTCATAATCATTAAAGTAACATGCTAAAGAACTGTTAGATATCTCCATTCCTTTCCTATATGGTGCAAGATTCAATGATAACTTGAAAGAAGCTTCAAATTTAGGCATACTATTATCATAATTGCTTAACTCAAATGTAATTAATTTCCTTATTAATGCATCAAGGGTAACAATAAAAGTTCCTATAGATCTGAGCTCTTGCATACTTGAAACCCTAATAGTATACTAAGGCAATAAAGTTCTCAACATTTTTCTTACCACATCCTCCTCAGGAAGATTACCACCAACACCTCGAATAGAAGTAATAAATTCTTTGATTCTCTAACTATATTATTCAATGTTATCATTTTCTTGCATCCTCATATCATCATACCTTCCTCTCAAACTATACACCTTTGCCTTCTGCACATGTGGATCTCCACCATAGATGGTTTTCAACTTTTCCCACATCTCATTAGCAATATCCAAGTCTTTGATATCAACATACTCCGCATTTGAAAAAGTACTAGAAATAGATTCCATAGCAGATAACCTTACCTTCAATTGATATGCACTGAGGGTTCCATAGGGGACAATATACTTATTAATCACATGATCCCAATACTAATCACGCATACCTTTAAGATAGAGTTTCATCCAACCGCACCATACTGAGTAGTTCTCTCTTGTGAATTTAGGACCTTCCTTTCTCATCATCTTAATATATTTACCTCAAGCTGTTAAGCTTCACCAAAACATAGGACCAAAACTTTGATACCAATTGTTAGTCCCGAGGTCAGATTAATGAGAGGGGGGCGGAACCGGTAATCTACCAAATAATCCAAACTTCTCTATCTTAAAACTTAAACCATCATTCACAAGATTAACCTTAATAACAACAAATGAAAATCATAAGCATCCAAATCCATCCACAAAATTGACACACAGATTTATCTCATGAAAACCCAAATAGGGAGAAAACCACGGTGGGGATTGATACCCACTAAATGATGTACTCTTTTGAAGTATGCCCTATGAGGAGCTTAACCCTATTAAAAGTTTACAACAACATTGTTAGGTTCTATCGGGTTAAGGGGTTTACCTTAGGCCTGTTAGGAACTTTACCCTGTTAAGAGCAGCCTTGTTAGAGGACTTTAAACACTTGACAAAGTGTCACCTTGTTAGAGGATTTACAAAAAAGATATGTTAGGATCTACCTTGTTAAGGGATTTAACCTGCTACAACTATTAGGGAACAACAGAAAGAGTGATATGTAGAATAACACTACCTCTTCTTGATCAGATCCACTGAAGAAAACAATATCTTCTGAGAATACCTAACTCTTCTCTGGTTTGTCGCAATATGCACCTTACACCGCACTTATTCAACACAAGATCAACACTCTTAACCTTCACATTCATCCATTATATACTAAAAATTTAAGTCCATCGCCTTGATCAAACCCTAAATTAGAATTTCAAAACATCCCACTCAAATCCAACGTGCCACATAACAAAATTAAATGCATAAAACATTTTTACAAGACCTCATCGACCAATACAATGATTTACATAGAATGTTGTGTCAAGGAGTCAAACACATTTCGACCAAACACAAGATTCCTCAAGAATCTTCTCCACACACTAGCATCAAGAAATGTGATGCCAAATCATCACCTCCAAACATGAAGAGATGTCACCAGATTGTGACTAACTCAATCGATTCCACTAAAACCTTAACACTGATCACTGATCAAAGATTTATCACCTATCGTGCAAGATCACAAATACTATAATCTATTAACAAATCTATCTCTGCTCACTAGTTACCTATCTTGCACACCAATCACTCAAATTAATTGTGGGTGCAATTGTATCATTTGAATATTTTTACGCCTATATCCCATGACCGCGCCACAAGATACAATATAGATTTGACAAGACATTAAAATCATCTATCACCTATCATTAAGTGTTCTAGCAGTTGCATTGTTATACTTCAACTGGTCACAACTTTCTCATACGATCACTTCAATAGTAGTGGTCATGTATTAGACATCCAAATACACACCTAAGTCTCCCATAAATATAGAAACCATTAAAACTCACCGCAATCCATCATTCATCGCAATTATGCTTGGCAACACACTAAGAACACAAATTCAATAATTGAAATTAATAACAACATAATATTTGATCATCTTGTAATAAAATCTAATCATTACATCTCCAAAAATCACTTACTATCTCTGCATCAGATATGCCAACAATTTGTTTCTTTGATTAGTCCAGTGCTACTAATCTCTTTCAGAGACTGTGCAAATTTCTCCTATTACATTTGGTGAGCCCAACATGAATCAAACATCCCAATAGCACTTGAAGACACTCAAAATTCCATTTTTAGTCTTGGTAATACGACCGAGACTTATTTTCCATCTTCACTCTGTATTTCACAATCATTAATTTATCACCGCATTTGATACTATTTATTGACGCAATCGTATACTTTTATTACCACAACTAATAAAGTATTTCGGCATGTGATAATATTTATTATCGCAATCATCTGCTTTATTTCCGCAATTGATGAATGTTTTTTGCAATTATTCTATTGATTTATTTCTAGTTATATTTTAAATATATACTTTCAGGATGTTTGAGAGTGGTTTCAATTCTCTAGGAGTTATAATACAGATTATGTATTTTGGAAGATTCTAAAAAAATTTAGCCTTAGCCAAATTTTAGTATTTAACATGCTTCCATTAGTGTTCTTTTCAAGGATTAGAATTTTGGGTTACTAATCTTATTGTTTTCAACTTGTGGCTTTTTGGAAGAAAAAAAATTACTTGTTAAAGACCCCGCTTTCCTTAATCCTTTTCATGCAGGTTGGGGGAAAAGTTTAAAAAAATTTACTAATCTGTGACACCTGTAGGAGTAGTGTAGTTGTTTTTAATTGTATCCATTTAAATTAGGAACTTTTGGATTTTGGGTTTAAAATGAACAATGTGCTTGCCTTTCACATTTCTTTTGATGCTTAATAAATGAACATGTGTCTTATGTGACTGGCACACTTGTGCTCGTAGAGTGGACCTACTACTAACACACACTATCCTCTCCCTTGGTTTTCATGGTCCTAGGTTCAAGAAAAGTGTTAGAGATGCTCAAGTTTCCTTTTTGAGAGGACCTACCTCCTGAGTGCTTTAGTATAACTGGTGAGAGGGATTGACCCAAGCAACAATGAGCTAAAGCCAAGTCACTCTTAATCGTTATATAAAATGAGAGGGGATAAAATGCCTCACTACGTGTGCTAATTTCCTATCCATGCCAACTTATCCATCACCTATGATCTAGAGTAAGTAAGCCTCCTAGTAATAGGGAGATATCATGCATGGACACCAAAATGAGAGTCCCTTACTAAAGAGACAAATATTTGTAGTTTTCCAAAATCCTTCTATTTGCTGGTATAGGAGGTCAAACTTCTAAAGACATCCCACACTCTCACAATTATTAGTAGAGATAATAGTTCCTTGGGAAGCGGTACCCCTTGGAATATGAAGTCTAGTGTGCTTGAGAAGTGAGTGCACTATAAAGAGGAGACCGTGCCTCCAGACTTATAAGCTACCCGCTCTGAATAAGTGCAGTTCAGATTTATCTGTAGTGGGAATTAAATGAATACAGTCTCAAACAACCATATGATTGTACATTTCTTTTGTATAAACTACCATAGATCAAAAAAATTGTGAATACTATGTTTTTTGTGTGTTTTCAAAACAATAGATCTCATAAACACAAACACTTTTTTTTATCAATACATGCTAGTGTATTTAAGAAGTAAGTCAACAACTTAACTGGTCAAAACTTCAAACTATCATATGTAACCTGAAAACAAGCAACATGTCAAAAATTACAACAATGGGTCATGTTTATTACCACAAATGCCTTTTTATTGTTGAAATTGACCCTTTATATTGCCATAATTGAACTAATTTATTATCCCAACTATTGTTTTATTTCCGCAATTGATCTTCTTAATCTCACAATTGATTAGTGTCCTTTTCTTTAGATCCCTCTATTTTGACAGGCCAATTGCACCAGTTTGTATCCTCCGAAGTATCAGTTCCTCAATCTAGTACTTAAATCATATCTCAATATCAAAACAAGATCATACCAAAATATTTGATATTAGGAAACCTCACTTTTAAGTTTAGTAATCATTTAGGATTTTCAATCTAACCGGTCAGGCTAGACATTTTTTTTATCTCCCTACCATCAAAACCTATCAAAACAATCAAACTTGACTCTACGCTTCATCTAAAGCTAGGGTCAAACCAACATCAAACTAATCCAACCTCAAGATCAAGAGAAATCATATTATCTCCTTAAGATTTCCATTTTTGAATAAGAACCAAAACTTGTTAGAATAGGTACACCTTTTATATGGACACATCAACAATCACATCGTATCCTAATATCAAAGACTTTTTCAAGATGTCATTCCCACTATAGCCTTTTGGTCAGAGACCAGTAACCCGATCTCAAACAAGGAATAGCCCATATAACTTGTACATAAATATATTTCCCCCATACAAAGAGGAACAAAATCCTAACTACTATGATGACACAAACCCTTTCCTTTATTCAAAAAGTTTCCCTAAGATGGCACAACCACCTACTAATTCCTTTGTACTTCACAATCCCCAACCCTGATATCAGCGATCGCAAAATCTCAATACATTTTTCAACAAATACCATAGTTTATAGCTCAATAAAAAACCTACAACATATCATACACACCTACATCACAATCCCAATATCAAAGGCCAACTAATGTATTTTCTACCAAGTAACAGATACCATAGCCTAATGTCAAAAACATGTCAGCATCCCATCCTCATGCACCAAGTTCAAGACATGCAAACTCAGTTGCAAGATCTTCAAAGTCAAAGTCAACCACAGTCTTACAAAGTAGAGGACTTACATACTTTCCCTTTTGATCAATCAATCTACATGCCTCCGATCACATCACATGTCAATGAACATCCTCTTATTTCCTCGAATCCACCACCAAGGATTTCCCAAATAAAAATAATTACAAATATGTCATCCTTTGGACATCAATCAATCATAATAAATAAGAAACCTATTGTACCGCATATTTAGTCAAAAAATACCTTACAAAATGAAAATTTCAATGTGGTATCACCAACAAGATCACCCAAGCAGCTAAAATACCAATCTAAAGCTTTCAAGAGTTTGCTTCAAAAATTGGTTCACACACATGAACCTATTGTTGACCAGGCTAAAATCATCTACCCATGTCTAGAAATGGTAGATTCCAAAAAAATTACACAAATGACACATTTGCCTCCCATGAAGAAGGTGTCCCTCAAGAATCCTCCACATTTCCCACCATTCTTTCATCTCCTAAAGTGTCACAAGACAAATCTTTGCCATTTCCATCGAATGATATATCTAGTGATGAGATCTCCCAAGGGATATAAATAGTGGATTTCCAAGTTAATCCCTTTCATGATACAAGTCCCTTTTACAATTCAACAATTCTAGATCCAATTCCACCATATGCTCCATCCCCAAGAAAACCCATCTTAGAGAGTCCCGTCCAAACTCATTAAATATATTTCAAGACATTGGTTCCTTCCCCAAATCTCTTGTGCCTATTCCAATTCATACCCCATGTCAAGAGGGTGATGCAAATAATGAAGAAATGAGTCCTAAAATAAATCAAGATCAAGATCTCTAGAATGACCAATCTCATACAATTGTTGACCAATATCTTATCTTCCTAAAATCTAATGATGATCCTACCATCCTTGTCCATTATACAAATGAGGATTCCCATATATCCCAAGAAAAAAGTGTCCTTCCAAGTCTTATTAACCTTCCACTACCTATTCCTAAGCAAGATCATGACTTCCTATCCATTCTTCCAAATGATTCTATCTAAGGTTAAGAACAAATTAACCCTACAATGGAGATTGATGATCCCCTTCCATGTCAAGATCAAAAAAATCCTTCATTGTCATGTCCACCACAATATTCCACCATACCTTTAGATCCTCCTCAATATCCCTTCATTCCCATGTATTATTCGTCCATGTCCACCACACGACCCTATTTTGCTAAATGATCCCAACATCCCTATTATTCCACCTGGTGAAGAATCGGTCATGCCTCTTGACCCCCCTCATGATTATAACACTTATGTGAAAGTTTTTCTTGAACCTTCTATATGTCAAATGGGTTCTTTCACTTCCATATAGTTTGGTCCACTCTATGGTCCTAATTGCCCTAAAATAGATCTCACCACCCCTACAAAAGCTAATGATGAGCCCCCTATATATAAACTTGTTTCATCCATTTTCATTTAGGTACATATACTTCGTGATCCTATTACGCCTTACATGCATCCTCCACCTCAAAATGGACTTGCATCTTGCTACCAAAATAACAAGTATCCCTTTGCTAAGACGATCTTCCAAAGCATGTGTTATCAAGGAAAAGGGTTGGGAATCCATGAACAAGGCACATTGGAACCCCTCTATATCATAACAAACCCCAAAAATCATGACCTTGGATACATTGCTCACACTAAAAGATAAGATACAAGTCATACTTTGCTCTACCATTTTACTTATCTCCATTGCTTGGAACCTCAAATCATCTTGGATGACCTTAAGAGTGTTGATAAGAATTAAGAGATCCCCCTTGAAATTGGAAAATAGGGGGAATGAATGGCTTTATAGATCTATTATTAAATGTGAAAGCCTTATTAAACTAAAATTTAGATTCCTCAATCTTTTGAAAATATCCACTAATTTTAAGGGTTTCCAATATTTGAAAGTATTTAATTGCCATAATTTTCTAATGAAGATGCAATGCTTGGAGGTTCCACAAAGTTGTGCACATATTCAATATTTTGGGATTTGCAATTGTATGAGGTTGATAAAATTGAAACACACCATACCTTAATTGAAGAAAGAAGTTCATTTGATTTTTTTTCAATACAATTCCAAAATCATTATTTTTAAGGTTCAATCAAATCTTGCAATTATAAAATTAACTCCTACTCATGTTCCAAGTGAAGCATTGCTAACTAACTTTTGTATCTAATTCCAATAGTCTCCCAAGTTGTATCCTTTAAGCTCTATATTTTATATAATATGATTGGCCCTATATATTTTATAATATGGTTGGTTCCTTTAATGTTTACAACAATGATAAAGATAGTGAAACAAAAAGAAAAATGAAAAAAATGAGAATAAACATAATGCTTAATATTTTAAATACTTTATTTCAAGTATTATTTGGTGCAGGAGAATCTATGGGTCAAATGAAGTCTATTAATGATTTGTAATGGCTCTTGAATTGGATATTTTTTTTTGTGTTATTTGATGTTGCACTAAGGTCCTAAGGACCATTTCCAATCATTTCAAGTCATATTGTAAGGCCTTTGTGCCAATTCATATCCTATAAACCTATAAGGTCCTGAGTTGGTCAAAGATGGTCAAACCCTTCAAAGGTGTGAAAAATGAGTGGAAATGATGAAATATATGTTTTAAATCCATTTTTGGAATGTTGGGAAGGTCCTAGTTATATTTGGAGTTATATGCATGCAAAATGCTAAAGTTGTCAAAAAAGTGCAAAAGTTGCTTGACAACTTTTACAAGTTGTCAAGCAACATTGACAAAATTTTGTCTCCAATGTCCAAATGATTTGAATTTTAGTATGGGAAGTTAGATCTGATGTAAAAAGGTACAAAAAAACCTTTGAGTTCAAAAATAATGATGTTGAATCATTTTGAGAAGATGAGAGGAACCTCCTGCAACAATACGATGAACATGCACGAAATAACAGAAATATAGAGCAATAGTAAAACTCAGAGTGAATCTATTGATCGTGGGCCACTTTGAGGAGGTAACCTCCTTTGAGAAAGCTCAATAAAATAAAATTTTTGGTACCATCAAAGGGCTCAATACACACTTATATACTAAGTACAATCTAGAAAAGTATTACTACTTATGCATGTGGGGTAATAGAATATACTCACAGGACGACTTACAAAGCATATGCATCCAACAAAACTACACTAAAAAAATAAATAGAAGGAACACACATGTTCCTAACATCCCCTCTCTCTTAGAAAAAATCTTTGTCCTCAAAGCTTAAGGTGTGGAAATTGTTGTTGAATCGGAAGAAGGGGTTCCCATGTAGCATCCTTTGGTTGCATTCCATGCCATTGAATCAAGACCTCAGAGATGGTGCGAGAGAGAAGTTGAAAAGTGTGCCAGTCAAGGATTGCCTCAGGATCCAAGATAATGGATCCTTCCTTATCAATTTCAGGTAAAGCAGTTTGTGCTCTGACGTTGGTGCCAAGAACTTGCTTGAGACAAGAAACGTGAAATACTGGATGAATGTGGGAAGAAGGAGGAAGTTCCAGTTTATAAGCAATTGAACCAATCTTTTGCAGAACCTTATATGGCCCATAAAATTTTTGGGCCAGCTTATGACACCCTTTAAGCTTCAGGGAGGATTTCTTGTATGGTTGAAGATGAAGAAAAACCATATCCCCAACTTGAAATGAGCGCTCAGAACGGTGTTGATCTGCCTGTTGTTTCATTCAATTTTGGGCCATGTGAAGATTATCCTATAAGGTGCGAAGAATCTGATCCCTGGTGTAGAGAACTGTGTCAACTGCCTGGACTGGTGAGCTGCTGGGAGTGTAGGGAAGGAGTATTGGAGGTTCCTGACCAAAGACTGCTTCATATGGAGTCATTTTAGATGCAGTGTGGTAAGAGGTATTGTACCACCATTTAGCAAGAGGAAGCAACTTGGCCCACTGATGTTGTTGTTCGGAAGTGAAGCAATGAAGATAAGTTTCCAAGCATTTGTTAACAATTTTGGTTTGACCATCAGTTTGTGGGTGATAACATGAACTCATCTTCAGTTTGGTGCCAGTTTGTTGAAACAATTTAGTCCAAAAATGACTGGTAAAAGTTGCATCGTGATCTGAGACAATGGAAGAAGGGAGGCCATGAAGACGGAAGATCTGGTCCATGAAGATTTGTGCAACTGAGGAGGTAGTATAGGGGTGGCTGAGGGCACAAAAATGACTATATTTAGAGAGATGATCAACCACAACCAAGATCACTATCTTGTCGCCTGATTTAGGAAGCCCTTCAATGAAATCCATAGAAATATCAGTCCAAATCCGTGTAGGGATGGGGAAGGGTTCCAACAATCTAGGAAGGAGGGTCATTTCACCCTTGTGGCATTGGAAGGTATCACATTCAGCCACCATTTATTGAATCATCTATTTCATTCCTTTCCAAAAGAAGTTCTGCCTTGCTCGCTCATAAGTTTTGAGGAACCTAGAGTGCCCTGCCAAATGATAGGCATGGAGTTCATAAAAGACAGACTGTTACAGATCTGGATTCTGAGGAAGCACTAGACGACCCTTGTATTGGAGAGAAGCACCATCCCAAGAGTAATGTGGCACAATAGAAGGATTATTGGCCAACTGGTGAATGATTTGAGATAAAGAAGAGTTACTGACATAGCCTTGCTGAACATATTCTAACCAATTGGGAATTGGCATAGAAATAGATGAAAGGGAAGCTTGATCATCAAATGTGCGAGAAAGAGCATCTACCACAATATTGTCCTTACCCTTCTTGTAGGTGATCTCATAATCATACCCCATGAGTTTGCTGACCCATTTCTATTGTGCAGGGGAGGATACTCATTTTTCTAGGAAGTATTTCAGACTTTGGTGATCGGTCTTGATGCAAAAATGACTCCCTAGGAGGTATGGCCGCTACTTCTGTACAACATGCAAAATAACCATAATTTATTTTTCAAATGTAGATAGGGCTAAATTATTACCAGAAAGGGCTTTGCTAGTGAATGCAATAGGATGGTCATCTTGAAGGAGAACAACACCCAGTCCATTGCCGCAAGTGTCACTCTCAATAGTGAAGGGCTTGGAAAAATCTGGCATAGCGAGAACAGGTGTACTGCACATAGCTTGTTTCAGTTGTTCAAATGCATTCTCAGCAACATGGGTCCAAGTAAAAGCTCCTTTTTTAACATAGCTGTCAATGGTGCTGCAATCTTCCTGTAATCCTTGACAAACTTGCGGTAACAGTCATTCAGCCCCAAAAAACCCCGAAGGCTCTTGAGAGTTTGAGGATGTGGCCAATTTTTCATGGCATCAATTTTTGTAGGATCCACCCAAACCCCTTGGTGTGCAACAATATGCCCGAGATACTCCACTTCCTCTTGGCCAAACACACATTTAGACTATTTCGCACAGAGTTGATGATCAGAGAGAAGTTGCATTACGAGCTCTAGATGATGGAGATGCTCAGCCCAGGTTTTGCTATAGATGAGGATATCATCGAATAAGACCAAAATGCATTTTCGGAGGTATGAATGAAATATTTTATTCATCACTGCCTGAAATGTTGAAGGAGCATTAGTGAGGCCAAAGGGCATGACTAAATTCATAGTGACCATCATGTGTGCAGAAGGCTATTTTAGGGATATCCTCCTCATTAACCCTAATTTGATGATACCCAGAATGAAGATCCAACTTGGAGAAAAATGAGCGCCATGAAGCTCATCAAGAAGTTCAACAATCGGAATGGGAAACTTATCCTTTATGGTGAGATGATTAAGTGCTCAGAAATTAATGCAGAGTCGCCAAGACCCATCTTTTTTGCGGACAAGCATAACTAGAGAAGAAAAGGAACTGGTACTAGGGCGAATAATACCTTGCTTCAGTAAGTCACAAACGAGCATATCGATTTCGGTCTTCTGATGAAATGGGTAGTGGTTGGGCCTGATGTTGGGAAGAACTCTGATAGGAAGGAGCTAAATACGATGGTCCTCTGGGCGAGAAGGGGGCAGTCCCATAGGTTCAGCAAATACACCTGAATACTTATCCATTTTTTTTTTGTAGATCTGCAAGAGTACTAGAGACCGCTAATGGCTGCATCTGAATGGAATGGAGCTTAGCGATGACACCATGTGAATTCTTCTTAAGAAGATTTTCCATATGATGTGAATTGATGATGCTGAGAGACCCCGACTGTAAGCCTTTCAAAGTGTGTTGTTGCCCATTGGCTGAAAACTGCATCCAAAGTTTAACAAAATCCCATAGAATGGGGCCAAGAGTGTGTAACATTGGGCACCCAAAACCACATCACATCCACCTAAGGGCAAGGAAAATATGTCAGAGCGCAGGTTGTAATCTCCAATAGAGAGACACACATTGCGAAATTTCCCTTTGCAAGATAAAGTGCCCCCATTGGCAATCATGACTTCAAATCTAGAGCAGGGATGGACAAAACAATCAGCCTGTTTGGCTATTCGGGGGTCAATGAAGTTATGAGTGATACCATAATCAATGAGTATAGTAAGAGGGATCTTCTTGAAGAAACCCTGGACCCACATGGTTTGTGGGGTAGTGACTCTTGCTAAAGCATAGACAAATATCTCTGGTTGGGCTTCTGGCAAAGGAGGTTCAACAAGTTGTTGTTGAGGCTCAACCTCATCATCTACTATTTCGTGAGCATCCACATACTCTTCCAGTTCAGGTGAAGAATCCACATCCAAGAGATAGAGATTTTTCTGAACACATCTATGGCCCCAAGACCATTTCTCATCACAATTATAATAAAGCCCTTTTTCTCATCGGGCCCACATCTCTATTTCAGAAAAGTGCTTGATAGGAGTAGTTCTGGGAGTTGGCGTGACTTGAGGGTGTGGAGAACCTGTATTTTAGAATGGAACAAAATTGGATCTGGAACATTGTAGAGCACTTATCTTGTCCTTTGCTAACGTAGCCAACCCAAGGGCTTCCATCATTGTAGTGGGATGGAACATTTTTACTTCAGATCGAAGTGCATCCTTCAGACCACTGACAAAACAATTGCGGAAGAATTCATCAGACAATCCCTCTGTGTGATTAGCTAATTTTTCAAACTTCGTCTGGTATTCTCTTACTATATCTGTTTGGCAAAGTTTAGTGAGTGCTCCTGTGAAGTCATCAAAAGCACTAGGGCCAAAGCGTTGCAAAAGGAGGGTGCACAATTCTTTCCATGTTGGGTCTTCATTAGCCTTGATGTACCAACAAAACCATTGAAGAGCTTTATGTTCCAATGAAAAGATGCAAGCGGGACTTTTTTGATATCTAGAGTATTATGCAAACTAAAATACTGCTCTGCCCGGTAAATCCATCCAGTCAGATCAGCACCATTGAAGCGAGGAAAATCAAGCTTCGGTCCATGAAAATTGCCAGAAGAGAACCCAACTTCTCCAGAATGGTTTCGGTTCATGGTTGAATGCTGAAGAGTGAGACTGAGAAATTTGTCATCTAGATCTTGAAGTTTGGTCTTGAGGGATGCAAGTTCCTCCTCCATGATTTTTGCTCCTGTACGGGTGACAACCATATAGCAATATTTTTTTTTTGAAATGGGTAGAACAATAGAAACAAAAACTTTTTCAGTTAGGGAAAACTTGGATTTGGGCAAAATGTAGATGGTTAATGGGGGTTTGACGAGTGGTTGGACACTTCTTGATGAAAAGGGAAAAATAAAATTGAGGGTCTCATGGGTTTTTATTAAGATTTTAGGGAGTTGTACCATTTTTAGTGACTATAGGTCTAGATTTCTGGGTTTTTTCTTTCTTTTTTTTTTTTTTCTACAAACTAGTTGTTATTTTGTTTGGTACAGGCTTGTACGGATTATTTGACCTTTGCAACATACATGGCGTGAAACTTATTTGAAACCTCTTTCATTTAAAGTTAGTTTGGTGAAGATCCATTATAAAATAAGGGAGATATTGATTTTTGTTTTCGACTGGGTCTGAAATCCTCCATAGCTAGGGTTTGAACACAAAAATGTTAATAAATCCATTTGCCACCATGGGAAAAATCCAATCTTTGGAGGAATGATAGGTTTTAGAGGCTTCTTTCATTTACATTTAGTTTCAGAGCATTTCATATTAATGGCTGCAAATAAGGTGATGTCCTAGGCATGACATCTCTATGTGGCAAACCTAGGAATGAGGCTAAAATGCACAAATTGGTATGTTGGGTTAAAAAATGATACGTTGGGCCCCCAAAACCTTCATATTATTTTTTTGTTTTGTGATTAATTATAGATGTTTGAACCATTGGCCAAGTTTTTTGTTGTGATTTGTTGATAGTCACTTTGTAAAACTGACCTAATTACCCCCTAAAAGTCTGTTGTCAGTCAATTTTGACCCCTGTGGTACAAAGGACTCCATACCAAGTTTGATATATGTTAAATAAATTCTAAAAGGGTATTTTTAAATGGTAGATTTTTCGTATGGTCATTGGTTGGAAATTTATGCTCTAAAACCCCTCAAAATAGGGCTACAAGGCCTACTTGGCTTAACAAAGCAAGTGCCATTGAATGGGGTGTTGGTTTGTGTGAATGGTTGCCCTGGGTTTTTTTGAGTCCCCTCAGGTTTTAATCATCCTAATTTGAGTGTTTCCATGTTTCCCTCCTTGGTCTCAAACTTAGTGACCTTCCTACCAACTAGTTGTCTGGTCTTGTGAATACATCAAAGTTTGACTTGTCTGATCAGTGTCCCATGATTGTCTGATTGGTTACATCTGTCCTAAGACCCTCTACATCATACTATGTTGCATTCATGTCATGGTGAATTGTACTATTTTTCCCACCTTGGCCTCAAGTGAAGTGACCCTCTTGTCACCTTGTTGTTATATCTTGAAGACCCATCAATGTTCCATCTATCTGATTAGACTTTAATGCTTATCTGATTTTTTACATCTGTCCTTGGACCCTTTGCTTCATAGTGGTATCAGAGTAGGTAGAGGTCAAGATGATGGTAGAAGAAGAGGTATGTATGAAGGGAAATAATATTGAAGTGGATGGGGTTGATGAAAATAATGTTGCTAATGGACAAAGGGTAGAGAATGATCAGTTGGATGACGAGGTTGATGGTAAATGGAAGGAGTTCCCAAGAAGAATTGAGGAGCCATATGCAAATTTTATGTTTAAATTTGGTGCTAATTAGTTGATTTTTGTCCATGGATTTGTTATTATGTTTATTTTAGTGCAAGTGATAAGGAAATCAGGTTGGAAAGGGAATTGTTTTTCTTAGCAGGACCATATTCTTGAGCAAGAGGATAGGAGGACCGAGGGTAAAGATGAAACCTAGCGGTGATGCAAGATCAAGAAAGTATGCATGCTTCTAGTACACGACTGAATAGAAGGGACAACTAGATGAAGAAGCATTTGAAGACCCGAGAGATGATGTGAAGCAAGAAGATCTATGACAACATTTCCAAGGGACTTAGCATTCTTTTCAGGGGGGTTGTATGGTGCAGGAGCACCTATGGGTCAAATGAAGTCTATTGATGTTTTGTAATGGTTCTTGCATTGGATATATATTTTTGTGTTATTTGATGTTGTAATAAGGCCCTAAGGGTATTGAGGCGCGTGGTATTTAGAGGCTTGCAAATTGGTATTCTGTGTGAAGAATTCTGGATGCTTCATTTTGTGTGAACCATCCAAATTCACATCATAAAATATATAATCTATTGAAAATGTTGTAAATGAAAGAAAAATACAAATTTTACAGAGATGAATTTTATTTTATATTAAAAAAAGCATTAAAATTTATTTACCGCAAAAATCTTTTCCAAAGGCTAATAAAAATTGGGAATAGAAAGATTTTGTATGCAAAAATGAAAAAATATAAAAAGGTTTTTTAACTTTGATTTCTGCATGTAAAAGTCTTTTGTAAAGACTTATAAAACTTGATAATAGAAAGATTTTGTAGAGAGAGAGATTTTGGTCTTTTATCTAGATTTTACTTTAATTATTTTTTAAAATACTAACTCATATTTAAATTATTTTAATAGATTAGAATTTAGTTTAATTTAAAAAATAAATTGATTTGCATGGAAAAATATACAATGATTCTATTTATATCTGATTTTTCATTTTTCATTATACTAAAATTGATTGTTGATTCATTTAAATAGTTTAATTTGAGAATAATTATAGTTTAAATTTATATTATAATTAAGATTAGAACTAGATAGATTTTAGAATTTATGGTTAGGATTTTGATTTTATATATTATATTAAATCAAAATATATTAAATTCATCAAAACATTTATAGAAGTTATATTTATAGTTCAAATATGTGTGATACTCAATTGGACTTAAATTCAAATTGTTTTACTTTATTCCCACATTTTGTTTTTCAAAATTGATATCTCTGATTTTCTTCCCATAGATTTGATAAAATATAAGTATACTAGTTATTAATCTAATACATATTCAAAATGAAAAGTTTTTTTTTTTTTTTTCAAATCCGCCTACAACCCTATCCAACGATAAATCCTACTTTTTAATAAGTTTAATATGGGAGGTTACTGCAAGACTAGCTAGAACCCTAAACCCTTTTTCTGGGCCGGGAAAAAGATTCATAGATAAAGAGCAAAACCGGGGAAAATAAATAAAGCGCTTTTTTTTAAAGGCTAAGATGCATAAAAATCCACTGTCTCTGTTCGCAAAAATGGATAAAAATCCACTCTCTCTGTTCGCAAAAATAGGAGCTGTAGCGGTGGGAGGACTTGTTACTCTTTCTTTTGCTTCATCTCTTGTTATCGGAGGCATTCGAAATGTGACAGAAGCGAAACGAGTAAGTCCAACCTTTTTTTAATGAAAAGTGCAATTGCTTTGAATTTTGGAAGTAAAAAATCATGTCAGAGATTTTTGCAGTTATCCATACGAGTTGAAAATCCTTTTAATTATTCATATGAGTTCAAAACTTTGGCAATTACCCTCGATCGCTTTAATGAAAGTTGCAATTACCGAGCATCATTTCAAAGAATTCTGCAATTGCCCAATATCGATTCAGAGGAGTTTGCGAGTGGATGATTTCAGTTCAAGCTATTTTGCAGTTATCCAATATCGTTGAAATAATTTCGCAATTTCCCTACATCAGTTTATAGGATGAAGCAACTACCAATATCAGTTCAAAGACTTGTGCAACTAGTCATTATCAATTTAAAGAGTTTTGAATTTATTTAAAACCAGTTCAATTTATTTTTCGACTACTCAACATCAGTTCACAGGGTTTTGCAATTGCTCAATATCAGTTCAAGGATCTTGTAGCCACTCATTGTCAGTTCAAAAAGTTTTGCTATAACTCAATATCAGTTAATTTAATTTTGCAGTTAATCAAATATAGCGACATACTGATAGCTTGAAAAGACTTTTCTTTATGTAGAAAAAGACGGCATCACCTTGTTCAGTCTGCGATGGTAGAGGATTTATGCAGTGCAAACTGTGCGGAGGAAGGGCAACGATAGATTGGTCACCTCTTTATGATCCAGTTATCCTCAAACCCTGTGTCTGTCCCACCTGTGAAGGTAACAGGTAAAAATCCTAACAATGCTTGAAACTTTAGAAATATAATGTGAATAAATGATACACATTATAAATGCACGAATTTCTGTTTCCCAGGGCGATGCCTTTTTGTACAAACCCATTTAACCCTAACGACCCTTAAAACCCCAAGGAAGTCTTCTGTAAATAAATGGTAACATTATGCATGCAAAACATTTTAGAACATCTCATTATGATTAAAAATGTAAGGCAATGGATCCTTGTGATGCTTTTCTTTTAATATTCATTTATTCTCTCGAGAAAAGATAAATTTTGGCTAATTATTTTTTGCATAAACTTTATGAATATATGTATTTTAGTTGTGCATATTTCCAGTTTAGCCACTGGAAGACACGGGAACATGAATTTAGAGATGGGGAAGGGTAACTCCGTTTCTGACAGGGATTTTTCCTACAAACCATAATACCAATTTTGTAACATGCTTTTTACATAGCCACATGAAGACGTGGGCATATGGAGATGGGGATACCATTTCAAATCAGGGCATGAGATTAATCATTATAGGGGCCTCCTTACTGCAGTGTCTTGGTAAACACGAGTTTTTTACTTTAGATGAATGACATGGGGTTTTAGACAATAATATATGATTTAATTAGGGAATGTAAATGTTTTTTAAGTATCAAATAGTAAGTGAATCTAATTAGTTCAAACAAATAAATATAATGTTGTAGGAGATTATGAAGCAATTACTGCTAAAACATGTTTATTTGGGCGAATGTTACAACTTCATGTAACTTTTATGGGACAGCGCAGTGAATACTTCTCCAAATTTTTGTTGATTTGCAAATCTATGTTTTGACAATTTTGTAAAAAATGAGTCAATTGGCAAAAATGGCCCATAAAAAATGGCATCTTTATAGTATGATGATAGTTTCATTAGATAGGGTTACTGATTTTTTTAAGTTTGGGGGTAAAATTACTCATTTTTAGATTTTTTTTTTTGTGGCAAGTCATAGTAGAAGCTTCTTTGAAAGGCTTTAATAACTTGTGTGCAGTTTATCTAGATATCCCTCTATAGAACCTCTCTTGTTAATGATATCATTGTATAATGGTTTTCCTTACAAAATGTATCTGGATTACACTATTTTTGTCTACTATTTTTATGGCTCTGGAAGAATTACAGGGGGTCTAATGAGATGAATACTTTGTTGCGTTGAGAGTACTGTTGTTTGAAGTTCTTTGCAAAATAAGAGAGCATCTAATGTTAATAGAAATTTTTGGTCATTGGTTTTGTTGTGACGTTATCACACATCGCTCGCCCCATTGCAAACGGGGACCCCCAGTTTTTTCATTTTTTAGGGTTTTATTGAAGTGTTTCAGTTTCAGTCTTCAGTCTCTTGCCAGTGTGAAGTTCAGGAGTTCAATTGAAGTTTAGAGTTTTGCCAAGTTTAGGAGTGTCATCTAAAAGTAAAAGGAAGAAAGCATGATCAAATGTGTATTTTGAATCTTGATGCTACGGAAGTGTTCAGAAGGGCCAAGGGACGAAGATCGACATTGCTTGAGGTAAATTCTGACAAATTCTACTTTTTAGGAAAAAATGCTTTTTCTGCTTTCTGTTTTTTCGGAAGTTTTGTTTTTTGGCATTTTGAGGCCAATCCAGGATCCGGCTTTTTTTGTTTTCTTTTTCTAAATTTAGAAAGTTACTTTTTTGCTTTTTTTTAAAGTTTCTAATTTTAGAACTTTCTATTTTGGGAAAGCTAGAGGTTGCACCTACAACTGAGAAAATTGTGAAAGCATGGAAAATTGTAAAAAGTTTGGATTTCAAGAATTCATGGAGATTTGTGGAAAAATCTGATTTGCAAGACCAAGACATCTTCTTTCTTGTTACTTCACAATGTTTGAAAGCCATCTTTCGCTTGGACTTGGCTCCCTCCTATCCTTGAACTTTACTTCTCCATTTCCTTGCAAAACAAGAAAATAATTGTGTTAGGTTTATGAAATGGTAACTGTAAACAAAATTAAAACATTTTATGATAAAACAACCCTTTCTAACTACATGATTTCATCTTGAAATTGAAGTTATACTGGGACGAAAGAATATCTCTTGTCCATGCATCATCATGAAACAATTTCTATCTTCTGATTTTGAATTCCAACTTCCAATTTTCTGAGTTTCAATCTTAAATTTCTCTTGCAAAACACCCAGCAAACACTTTAATTTACCATTGCCATCGGTACCTGATTGAAATCCTTTAAAAATCTGAGCTATCTCAAATGTTAAATTCACATTCTCAGCTTGTAGTCGCAATGTTTCTTGATCCTCAAACCTCAACTGGTTTAGGCTTCCAACAAATGTCAATCAAATGTATGATTTCCAATACTCCCTCTGGTTTTCGCATCCTTTCATGTGCTCTGCCATTAGCAATTTACTTGAATTGAATCACATCGTTTTGGTGTTTGAAATAAAGAGTTTCCACCTTCCATTTATAAGCGCTCTAACTCAAAAGACATGCCATCTTCTTAGGCTGACCTTGTTATCTTAATGACTTTGCAAATTGATTTACTCCTTTGGCCGACCTAATTGTGCTAGTCATTGAATTCCCAAATCAAAGTTGCATGGACACGGAGATGGATACAAATACGGATACGGTATCGGATGCAGATACGACCATTTTTAAGACCCCCAATATGGATACGACATCAATAAAAAAACTCATACACATTCTGTTGGGTCACTTCAAATTTTTCATTTTGAAGTTCCAAAATAACTTGATTATGTTCTTGGTTCAAAGATAAATGACACTTGCGAACTAGCGAAGGAGGTATTAAAATGAGCTGGTCGTCATTTTGCCAAATTGACAGAACACGCATGTTGAAATACAATGGGAATTAAATGCTAATGAGCTCGAAATCAAAAGAGCCAATGCATGAATTAAAACAACACAAGTGACGATCGAGCTCTGAGGATTTACTGAGACAAAAGCAAAGTCGATCAAAGAGAATCATGGAGATAGATTATAATTGAATTCAAATAACACAAGATAGATTGATACAATTGCTTTGGGGTTTGCAAATCAGAAAGAATTCTATCAGAAAAAAAATCCCTTAGAAAATATGCTTAAGAAATGCTGTAATTTCGACATGCTGCAAACATGATATTGCAAGAGGATGAAAATGATCGAAATTTAACAATCTAAAAAAGACCCAGTTCGGGAAATCAAATTTCCTATCTCCAGTCAAAATTTTATGTTCGTACAATCTGTTTTGAGTTGCCGACCAAGCCAAAATCCGAAAGATAGGTAGTTATCAACTAATTAGTTGATTAGTTTTCCTCAAAAGAGTTTTCTAAATTTTAATGAAGAATGATGTCTTTTCACCCTAAAGGAGTATGAAAACTATTCAACCACATATATATGTGGTGTAAAATGTAATCATAAAAAATCATCACATTGTATAATATACATTGATAGTTTAATTTTTTTAGTTAGACTCAACAATTGCAAACATGAACTCTGATGTACTTTTTTTTTCAAAATCAATAAAGGATCTCTGTTTCTGTTTCACTTGTGGTAAGAAAGTTAAATTTATTTCAGGTTACTCCCTTGTAATAATTGAGAAGATCAATTACTATTCTTGTAATGCTTGTGTAGAGATTTATTAGTCTCATATCCCTATTTGATTATCAAGGGGTTTGTGAAAAGGTTGTGTTTCCTACTTCTTGTTCAATTGGTCTTCTAGTTAAGGAAGTTAAATTCAATTGGATTAGCAAGGATATAATTAGGCTTAATTTCTCTACATTGATAGCATTTGAATAGTTGATGGTATTGGAACATATACTATCTGTTGATGTGAATTTTGTTCCACTACAACATGTAGAATCAAATATCCAATGTTTCGAGGAGAAACATCAAACACTCAATCCTTTCTTGATATAAGGTCATCTCTCATGCTAAGCTTGCAACGTAAGATTATGAAATGACTTTAAGGTTCCTTCTATTGTGGACACTCGCTCAGTGAAATAATGTGATTTGTTGGTAATCACGTAGGGGGACTACGCTATTCATTCAATGGATATCAACTCTTGTACCTCTAATGATTTAGCTTCACAATGTGCAATGAAAATATAGTTTCTCTCAAACTTACATTTCAACAACTTAAATTTGCTAACTTTGGCTTGACTTCTAGTCCTACTTCTAACTAGGAATGCAAGGAAGTATGGATGGCTTGGACTCTACCAAGTGGAATCTTGTCAGCGACCTCAACTTCACTTAGTGCAAACTTCTAAGGATCTCAAATGGTTTTCATATCAACACCTTCTTAATCCAACTTGGAAGTACAAACTAAGGATCCAATGCCAGTTGAACTTAAGTGCAATGACTAGCTTACCACACTAGGCTTTCTCACAATCAACAAGGAGGCTAGTGGCCTAGTATACTTGAGTCAAACAAGAAAACATCCACAACTACTTTCATCCAACTAAGCTACTTCTAACAACATGAAAATAAATCTACTCCAAGTAAGAGATTGAAGAAACCATGAAATACGCCAAACGTCACATACATTCACCATGAAAACCAACAATGAAAGAAGGAATAATTTTGGTAGTACTATATCAACAATTTGATCAAGTCTTCCTTGGCTAACCTACTCTACTCTATCTTCTCTCATACTCGAATCTAATGCTCCTTAGCTTACCTTTGAATTTAACTCTTCTTGAATCTAACTCTTACAAATGAGAAGGCTTTGGCCTTTTATAGATGTCCAATTACAACGAAGGGCCAAGATTCATTTGAAATCAAGGGTTGAGATTCGATCCTATAAATCTTAATTAGGGTTGCCAAATTTCAACCAATTACAAGAGGGCACCAAATCATGGGCGAATGGAAAATTACAATGATTCCTCAACCAATGAGAAAATAAGACATTTGGCATGCTGTGATTGCTTGTGCTTGAAATCTGGAAATTTTTGATTGGAGAAGACACCTAGGTACCACATCACCATCCTTATCCTGTAGCTCTGATTGATCTTTGGGAAGAGAAAATATATCTTGATACTCAACATTTCTAACTTTGATTAACTCTTTCGAAACTATCAACTCCTTGAAGATGAATGGGATGACATGTTCCCAAATTGCTTCACCTTCTCAACTCTTCCATCCTTGTCCTTGGAAATCTTCTCATTGCCATGATTTGGATTGACATCCTTGAACTTGCACCCGATCTGATTTGAACTTGATTGTACTTGAAAATGCCTTAAAGCGATTGGACTTGTCCCCCTGATCTCGATCTTGAATCCCAACTTGATCTCAGTTTGAATAGCCTTGATGTCTTGTCCTTCAGTAACTTGGTGTGAACTTCCTTCCCACTTGAGATCTTTGAACTTGAAGCTTGGATCATCCCTTTGTTCACCTCCTTGAACTCTGATTTCTTGACTTGAATATCCATCTCATTTGGATTCCTCGAGCATGAGTTTGAAGTCTTCACTTGTTGGCGTGATAATGGAGGACATGCATACCATCCTCGCTTTGATCTTCTAAGTTGTTCCAAGATTTGCTCTCCAAGGAAAGTAGCTTCCCATGATTTCGTTGCCAAAAGTTCCAAGATTTGCTATTCAGCCCTTTCTCCTTCAATTCACCTTTTGCTTGGTTGTCTTTCCTTTCCTTCGTGGAGTCTTTGAACTTGAAACCTGGAGCATTCTCTTGGAGTTCTCGAACATTTCCCTTAGCCTGCAAAACATCAAGGAAACATGTCTTACTTATCTTGTTCAAGATGCCAAAAAATGTTGAGAAATAAGGAATTAGGAAATATAATCCCATAGATGAAGCTAATGAAGTTGGGTAAAACTTTCATTTCGAGATTTCCATACATTCCCCCTACCATGAATTACCTTTCGAAGATCTAAAGATTCAATCCATTAGCCATGATTATCAATTCTCAGATTATGACAAGATTTCAAATTCTGATTATTTCCTTAACATCCTTAAGGATTGAAATTGGAGAAAGATTTATTGCACAAGAGGATGAATTCGAATTTAGGAAGGCAAACCTATGATCTTTCACTACCATAACATCCACCACTCATGTTTGCCTCTTGGGAAATTCTGATTTTAGCATACCTGTAGCTTTCAAGTGAGATCTTGGAATTGAAATGGAGGTCCACTTGCTGCCTCTTGTCTAGGAAATCATGCCAACTTATCCCTTCATTAAAGTGCAAGAGAGATGGACTTGAAGGAACCCCGCCTAGGCTTGATTTGCTTCCCAATCCGATTCTGTTATAATATTGATCTGCATTTAGTCTGGAGGAAATTCACCTGCTGCTGGGTGTAGGAATGAATTGAAATCTCTCTATATATATCCTTTACCATACCATTTCCCCATCAAAATGTTCAAATGATCAAACCATGAGCTATAATAAAATGAAATTCAGAATTAGAAGTTGATGTTTGATTGCCTTGAATTAGATTTCTTCGTGACAAGAACTAAGATTTTGATCCATTATGGTGAAAGGAAAAGGAGAGAAAGGGAAAGAATTTCAAAAACACCTCCCACACACACACACAACCCTTCACCAAAGCATAAAATGCAAAAGCAATCAAATCCCATCCTCACTGAAAATCTGAGATTTTAACACTAGCAAGCTCCCTCCTTGTAGAGATGATGTTAAAATTTGCTCCTCATCTTGAAGAAGTTGGGAGAATGAAATGGAAAGAAGAAGATATTCCACAAAAGTTGGCTTCCAAAAAACGAATTTCAAACTTCCTAAGTCTGGTCTGCTCCTTTGAGAGGGAAATCACATGCTGATTTGGTGTCCAAATGATTTGAAACTGCCCTCCTTATATACCTTCTTGCTTATCTCTCCCATGGAGGCCGACTTTACACAATTAATTTCCAAAATAAATCATGAAATAACCATCTTCAAGAGACCGACTTTGCATCATGGATTTAATTGTTTGCTTGCTGTTTTGGGGACGACTTCATTGGTTTCAATTGCTGATTGCTAAAGGAGGGCCAACCTGCATTAGAGGGGATAAGGATGAGGGCGGAATTGCCCCATCCATGCAACAATTCTGCCCAAGGAGAAGGAAAACCTCCCTCCTTGGACCGAGATCCACACCCTCTAGGCACCTAAATACTTCGCCCAAGCCCCAAACACCTCTCCAAGGCTCCATTAGGGAGCGGAAAACCATGGCACATAGGAAAACCTCAGTCCTATGACTGGGCGGAACTCGCCTAGTCATGGGACACTTGCAAATTTCCGAAATCCAAACTCCCACCTTATGAAAGATCAACATATGTTAAAAACATCCGACGACTTCCCTTGTTAAACACTTCATTTCCAAACAATTAAGGGGGAAAGAGCTTGGGAAAGAGGGAATGGAGGATGCAACTGTAGGGCGGAATTGTCCTATCCATGGGACAATTCCGCCCCAAGGAAGGTAGGATAACTCCATCTAAACAACATCTCCCTCAACCAAAAGACTTCGATTTCTACTCAAAACAACTCCCAACACCCCAAGGAAGCCAACTAGCATGTCGAAGAGGGAGCGAAAATTCAAGGGTCATAGGACAAACCCTTGTCGTGTAGGATGTCGGAATCCGCTTTGGCATGGGTCCGAGTAGATTTTATATTTAGCCAATTTTTCAGTTCAGGGGAAGAGAATTTATTTATTTCTTATTTAATTTCTTATACTTTAAGTTATATTTGTATAAATACCTTTCAGGATGTTTGAGATAGGTTTCAGCTTCATAGGAGTTAAGGTACAAATTCTAGATTTTGGGGGGTTTTTAAAATATTTCAGGACTTAGCCAAATTTCAGGATTCGGTGCACCTTCAGCAAAGCTACCTTCCACAATCTATCTCGACTTTCTAAGATCAAATTGAAGCTGGAACAAGGATTTTTTAAAGGTTTGAACTTGTTTCATCGCAAATCTTTTGGTTTCAATTCCATATTCTTGAAAGATTTAGCACAACTCTCACCCATGTTCCAGACAAACTTGACTTCCCAGCAGGTCAAAATTACCAAAACCAACTCCCAAACTGCACTTGCCGAACCTAAGGACTTGAAAACTACTTCCAACAAAGACAACCTAAGACCACTACTCCTACTGCTTGCAAAAGAGGGGGTCCCCATTTTCAATGGGGCGATGGTGTGACAACCTCACAACACTGTCTTACAAGGTTGTACATAGGACTTGATTTGGATTGACTCTATTGCCCATGTTGGAATAGACACTGATCCTATGTATTATTGGAAAATAGGCATTTGGTTCTAAGTTTAAAGTTTTGTTTCTACTCATTCATTTCATTTCAAGAACTATTTCAAAAAGCAAGTTTCTCAAAGCATTCAGTTATTTTATAGTTGTAAAGTTCATTGGATCTACTTTAAGGAAATAATTTGCCATCTTGAAGAGATCATTTCAGCTTCACACATTGTTATCTGCTATAAAAAGCCTTAAGACAGAAAGTTTGGTTAAGGTATAGGTTTACCCACCTTGGTTCTGCAGAGCCTAAAGTGCAGGGGAGGAGGATCATAATCGATCACTCTCGTTCCTTGGCCAAGACAGTTGTATAATCCCAACATTGAGTAGGCAAGCCCATAAGATTTTCAACTTGCAGTTTTGGGAACCAACAGATTGGCGACTCTGCTGGGGAGTTGTTCATAAAAAATATTATTGAAGTTTACCTAGAACCTCTAGTGTTATTTTGCTGAAGATTGGATTATTCAGTTTGCCCCATCCGAGTCACAACAAATTGACGACTCTACTAGGGAGTTGCTTTTTAAAATACAAATTTCAGAATCTCTGAAAAGTACACTCTGCTGGATGGAAGAATCCAAAAGACAATAAACAATATTTTCCTCTAAAAGAGGTGGCGACTCTATTATTCAAAAACCATTTCAGTCAGTGACTCTACTGAGGGAGAAGATCCATAAGGAGATGAAAATTTTCCCTTTTGAAAGAAGTAACAATTCTATTTTAGAATGTATCAAAATAAAAAACCGTTTCAAAGAAAACCATTAATTCCAGATGGTATCAGGCCATTGGATTTCAGAAGATTTCAATGTATTCCTAATAAGTTATTCCCTAAATTTTCACAACTTGTACCAAAATTTCATGGAGAATAAGATGATTCAACACTTGAGCATTTGGATGCATTTTAAATATTCATAGAGGAAAATCAGATTTGTGCAGAAGATACAGTGATGAAATTATTTGTTAGGACATTGAAGGATAATGCAAGAGAATAATACGATTCATCACCTACAGAGTGCCTCTCATCATGGAAAGAGTTTGAGCAATGGTTTCCCCATATATATCATGATTTAGAAGATAACGTGTGCTATGAACATGATGAAAATCAGAATGGCATAATGGAAGAAAAACCTTACATGTCTCCATTGGATGCATCTTTGGAAAGATATGAAGTTGAATCTGCATCACATTTGTTCATAAGGATGGTAAATATTTATCAGGAAATACTTTCAGACATCATGCCTCCACGCAAGAAATTCTTAAATAAAATTCGTGAATTGGAAATCTCAGTTGACTCTATTTTGAAGCTTTTGTTCAGCATAATGGATGAAGAATACTTAGATGGGGATGTTTTAGAACAAGTTGACTCTGACGATCTAGAATGGTACCATTTGTCTGAATTACATAGTAAGGAAAATGAATGCACTAGTCATGTGGAAGATAAAGAAGCATCTATACTTGAGAACCATGACGACACTTGTGTTGAAATAGATGAAAATGAAGAAGAATTCATACATGATGAGCCTTGTATGAAAATGCATATCAGTGATTAGGATGATAAGGATGAAGATATTCTTAG
>MU226861.1:1403084-1422216 GCA_018584345.1 Thuja plicata
GCTTCCATTAGGTTCGATCCCCGTCCACTTGATAGCTTCTTCATCCTTAGGAGTAGTAGTTAAAGCAGTGAGTAGATTAGTAGTGAGAGGAATAGATTGGAGTGATATAAATTCAAGAGGAGAAGCAGAGGGAATCTACATTGAAAAGCTAAAATCCCTCATCATCATAGTCAAAGTCAAATATCTTTGAAGAAACAACGTAAGCCCGCCGACGTGATTACCAGCAAATCACATCATTAAAACTGAGTTAGGATCCACAGGAAAGGAACCTTGGAGTGTTTACTCACGTTCTTTGTGAGTATATACTTTTCAAGAGAGGATTGAGTGCTTAATATCCTGTATCAAGTGTTTGAGTCCTATATGTTATGTAGTGGTACAAAACTCACATCAACAATATTTCAGTATTGTTTTCAGATTAATGTCAATGGAATGTGACGAGAACAAGATTTTTGATAGGGGCAAGTATTGCTTTTGTATTTTGGTGGCCTAGGGCTACCAAATTATATGTGATGTTATCTCTATACAGTGTTTCCATAACCAGAGTGATTGCACTTGGTCTTCTTCTACTAGAGATAACTGAATTTTCGCTATACTTGCAAGGAGCATACATCCCCAGAAAGAGCCATTGTTGGGTCACTTAAAATTTTTCATTTTGAAGTTCCAAAATAATTTGATTATGTTCTTGGTTCAAAGATAAAGGACACTTGCAAACCAGCGAAGGAGGTATTAAAATGAGCTGGTCTCATTTTGCCAAACTGAAAAAACACAAATGTTGAAATACATTGGGAATTAAATGCTAATGAGCTCAAGATTAAAAGAGCCAATGCATGAATTAAAACAACACAAGTGACGACCGAGCCGTGAGGATTTACTGAGACAAAAGCGAAGTCGATCAAAGAGAATCATGGAGATAGATTATAATTGAGTTCAAATAACACAAGATAATTGATACAATTGCTCTGGGGTTTGCAAATCAGAAAGAATTCTATCAAAAGAAAATCCTTGAGAAAATATGCTTGAGAATTGCTGTATTTTCGACATGCTGCAAACATGATATCGCCAGAGGATGAAAATGATCGAAATTTAACAATCTAAAAAGACCCAGTTCGGAAAATCAAATTTCCTATCCCCAGTCAAAATCTTATGTTCGTACAATTTGTTTTGAGTTGCCGACCAAGCCAAAATCGGAAAGATAGGTAGTTATCAACTAATTAGTTGATTAGTTTTTCTCAAAAGAGTTTTCTAAATTTTAATGAAGAATGATGTCTTTTCACCCTAAAGGGTTATGAAAAACCACATATATATGTGGTGAAAAATGTAATCATAAAAAATCATCACATTGTATAATATACCTTGATAGTTTAATTTTTAGAGTTAGACTCAACAACTGCAAACATGAACTCTGATGTACTATTTTTTCAAAATCAATAAACGATATATGTTTCTGTTTCACTCGTGGTAAGAAAGTTAAATTTATTTCAGGTTAGTTCCTTGTAATAATTGAGAAGATCGATTACTATTCTTGTAATGCTTGTGTAGAGATTTATTAGTCTCATATCCATGTTTGATTATCAAGGGGTCTGTGAAAAGGTTTTGTTTCCTACTTCTTGTTCAATTGGTCTTCTAGCCAAGGAAGTTAAATTCAATTGGACTAGCAAGGATATAATTAGGCTTAATTTCTCTACATTGATAGCATTTGAATAGTTGATGGTATTGGAACATATACTGTCTTACAAGGTTATACATAGGTCTTGATTTGGATTGACTCTATTGCCCAGTTGGAATAGACATTGATCCTATCTATTATTGGAAAATAGGCATTTGGTTCTAAGTTTAAAGTTTTGTTTCTACTCATCATTCATTTCTTTTCAAGCACTATTTCAAAAAGCAAGTTTCTCAAAGCATTCAGTTATTTTATAGTCGTAAAGTTTATTGGATCTACTTCAAGGAAATAATTTGCCATCTTGAAGAGATCATTTCAGTTTCACACATTGTTATCTACTATAAAAAGCCTTAAGCTAGGAAGTTTGGTTAAGGTATAGGTTTACCCACCTTGGTTCTGCAGAGCCTAAAGTGCAGGGGAGGAGGATCATAATCGATCACTCCCGTTCATTGGCCAAGACAGTTGAATAATCCTAGCATTGAGTAGGCAAGCTCATAGGATTTTCAACCTGCAGTTTTGGGAACCAACAGATTGGCGACTCTGCTGCAGAGTTGTTCATAAAAATATTATTGAAGTTTACCTAGAAGCTCTAGTGTTATTTTGCTGAAGATTGGATTATTCGGTTTGCCCCGTCCGAGTCACACAACAGATTGGCGACTCTACTTGGGAGTTGTTTTTTAAAATACAAATTCCAAAATCTCTGAAAAGTACACTCTGCTGGAAGGAAGAATACAAAAGACAATACAATATTTTCCTCGAAAAGAGGTGGCGACTCTATTATTCAAAAAACCATTTCAGTCAGTGACTCTACTAAGGGAGGAGATCCATTTGGAGATGAAAATTTTCCTTTTTGAAAGAAATAGCAATTCTATTTCAGAATGTATCAAAATAAACAACCGTTTCAAAGAAAACCATTTATTTCTGATGGTATCAAGCCATTGGATCTCAGAAGATTTCAATGTATTCCTAATAAGTTATTCCCTAAATTTTCACAACTTGTACCAAAATTTCATGGAGAATATGATGAATCAACACTTGAGCATTTGGATGCATTTTATACATTCATAGAGGAAAATCAGATTTGTGCAGAAGATACAGTGATGAAATTATTTGTTAGGACATTGAAGTATAATGCAAGAGAAGAATATGATTCATTACCTACAAAGTGCATCTCATCATGGAAAAAGTTTGAGCAATGGTTTCTCCATATGTTTTATGATGTAGAAGATAACGTGTGCTATGAACAGGATGAAAATCAGAATTACATAATGGAAGAACCTTACATGTCTCCATTGGATGCATTTTCCAATTTGGAAAGATATGAAGTTGAATCTGCAACACATTTGGTCATAAGGATGGTAAATATTTATCAGAAAATACCTTCAGACATCATGCCTCAACACAAGAAATTCTTAAACAAAATTCGTGAATTGGAAATCTCAGGTGACTCTATTTTGAAGCTTTTGTTCAGCATAATGGATGAAGAATATCGAGATGGGGATGTTTCAGAACAAGTTGACTCTGACAATCTAGAATGATACCATTTGTCTGAATTGCATAGTAAGGAAAATGAATGCACTAGTCATGTGGAAGATAAAAACGCATCCATACTTGAGAACCATGATGACACTTGTGTTGAAATAGATGAAAATGAAGAAGAATTCATACATGTTGAGATTTATATGGAAATGCATATCAGTGATTATGATGATAAGGATGAAGATATTCTTAATGATGATAAGGATGAAGATATTCTTAGTTCAAAGGAAATTTCAGACTTGTTAGATATAGAATATCATAAATATGTTGAGAAGAACGGTTCAAACTTTTTCTCAGTTCCTCAAAACAAACAGATTAGTGAATCAATGCACATGCGAGAGTAGGAAATTTCTGCAGATAATAAAGATATTGGCCTGGTTGATGAAGCACATGATGACACTCAAGAAGATGATGCATTTAGTGAAAGTATAAATTATGATCAACGTACAAAAGAAAGTACATATGAGAATGACTTCAAAAAAATTTCAAATCCATTATATGAAGAAGGTGAAGCATTTTTAGATAGTATGGTTAATATACCAAGTTTTGAGGATGAACACTACAATATTGAGAGTATGATATCATCATCAGAGGAAGAGGCCAAAGGAATACACAATGTTTCAAATCTTGAAACCATGGAAACTTTAGACAGAAACATTGATATGAAAGTTGTAGACGTGTAAGGAGCATATGTCCCCAGAAAGAACCATTGTTGCGTCACTTAAAATTTTTCATTTTGAAGTTCCAAAATAACTTGATTATGTTCTTGGTTCAAAGATTAAGGACACTTCCGAACTAGCGAAGGAGGTATTAAAATGAGCTGGTCGTCATTTTGCCAAATTGACAGAACACACATGTTGAAATACAATGGGAATTAAATGCTAATGAGCTCGAAATTAAAAGAGCCAATGCATGAATTAAAACAACACAAGTGACGATCGAGCTGTGAGGATTTACTGAGACAAAAGCAAAGTCGATCAAAGAGAATCATGGAGATAGATTATAATTAAATTCAAATAACACAAGATAGATTGATACAATTGCTCTGGGGTTTGCGAATCAGAAAGAATTCATTAGAAGAAAATCCTTGAGAAAATATGCTTGAGAATTGCTGTATTTTCGACATGCTACAAACATGATATCGCCAGAGGATGAAAATGATCGAAATTTAACAATCTAAAAAAGACCTAGTTCAGAAAATCAAATTTCCCATCCCCAGTCAAAATCTTATGTTCGTACAATCTGTTTTGAGTTGCTGACCAAGCCAAAATCTGAAAGATAGGTAGTTATCAACTAATTAGTTGATTAGTTTTTCTCAAAAGAGTTTTCTAAATTTTAATGAAGAATGATGTCTTTTCACCCTAAACGGTTATGAAAACTATTCAACCACATATATATGTGGTGAAAAATGTAATCATAAAAAATCATCACATTGTATAATATACACTGATAGTTTAATTTTTAGAGTTAGACTCAACAACTGCAAACATGAACTCTGATTTACTATTTTTTCAAAATCAATAAAGGATCTCTGTATCTGTTTCACTTGTGGTAAGAAAGTTAAATTTATCTCAGGTTACTCCCTTGTAATAATTGAGAAGATCAATTACTATTCTTGTAATGCTTGTGTAGAGATTTATTAGTCTCATATCCCTGTATGATTATCATGGGGTCTTTGAAAAGGTTGTGTTTCCTACTTGTTCAATTGGTCTTCTAGCCAAGGAAGTTAAATTCAATTGGACTAGCAAGGATATACTTAGGCTTAATTTCTCTACATTGATAGCATTTGAATAGTTGATGGTATTGGAACATATACTGTCTTACAAGGTTGTATATAGGACTTGATTTGGATTGACTCTATTGCCCAAGTTGGAACAAACACTGATTCTATCTATTATTGGAAAATTGGCATTTAGTTCTAAGTTTAAAGTTTTGTTTCTACTCATAATTCATTTCATTTCAAGCACTATTTCAAAAAGCAAGTTTCTCAAAGCATTGAGTTATTCTATAGTTGTAAAGGTCATCGGATCTACTTCAAGGGAATAATTTGCCATCCTGAAGAGATCATTTCAGTTTCACACATTGTTATCTGCTATAAAAAGCCTTAAGCTAGGAAGTCTAGTAAAGGTATAGGTTTACCACCTTGGTTCTGTAGAGCCTAAAGTGCAGGGGAGGAGGATCATAATCGATCGTTCCCGTGCATTTGCCAAGATAGTTCAGTAATCCCAGCATTGAGTAGGCAAGCTCATAGGATTTTCAACCTGCAGTTTTGGGAACCAACATATTCAACACAATTTTCTAAGTTATTAGAGGAGATTTTCATTACTTCAGAACCAATATAAACACATAAATGCTACATAAATAATTATAAGTTAATTTAACACTTTACAATATGCAAAAAATAGTAGAGTTGCATTGGAAGATAACACAGAAATATGTGTCACTGAAATATAAACATTTGTCTTTCTCATTTGGTGTAGGTGTTGTTTATACCAAAAAAAAATTAAAACTGCATGAATAAAGCTTTTTAAGTTAAATTTGGGAAGATTTACATCAAATTTTTAAAGAATCAAATCACATAGTATTTGGTATGGTTGGAAAATCAAGGTTTTTTGGGCGGACATGGATGCAGTATTTGACATGTATCTGGGCTGTATCAGATACGAATCCAAATTGGATATAGGGATACGCTAGCCCAAGGAGGGACGGAGGAGTTTCCAGCTACTATGCCAAATTGTCTTAGCCACTCGAACTTGTTTGAAATTACTTGCAAGTGTTTCTAATGTAGGGGCAGAAATCCTATGGTCCTTGGAAATTTAATTCCAAGGTCAGGTTGGATTCCGACCTGCCTTTGGAATTCAATTCCAAGGCAAGGTCAGATTCCGACCTGCCTATGGAATTCACTTCCAATGTTGTTGTATGCTTTATTTGTTCAAAACTTTATCAATTTTTCACTTGTTCATTCAAACATCTGAGTTTGCACATTTATTTTTCTTCTCCATCGCTTGGTTTCACTTTTGCAAATCAATTTCTTTCACTTGCTAACCAATTTTCTCTTTCCATCACATGTTTGATCGATTTCAGATCTGATTATAAACAGTCAAATTTCCATGATAACTTTCCCGGATTTGTTCATTACGACATTTGAATTCAAGTTTTGAAGGTCTCCATTTTGGTTTGGCGTTGAAAAGCTCTTGTCAAAGTCTTGCAGAAATCATAGCTATCTTAGAATTTAATTCCAAGGCCAGGTTGGATTCCGACCTGCCATTGGAAATCATGTTTAGGGATGTAAGATTTTTGTGAAATCTTGGCAAACATTCTTGAATCTTGGGCTTTCATCTTATCAACTTGGTTTCTTCTCATGTTACAAATCTGCAAATCAGATCGAATTTCCTTGTGATGGGTTGGATTCTATCTTAGCAATCTTTGTAATTCATCTTATGTCTTAGGCGCAGATCTCAGGTGTTTGATGAGATTTCCAAGTCAAGGTCAGATTCCGACCTAGGGTCGTAATTCTCCATTAAGGCCTTTTAACAAATGTTAAGCTCTTGCGCGTCAATCATGTAAATTTTTGTCCATTTGATTGCTCGGACTTCTCCCTTAATTGATTCAAAATCAGGATTTTGGTCATCTCAATCAGAATTTGATCATCAAAACATAAATCTTCTCTCTTGATCGAGAATTTGCATAAGTGTTGCAATGTTGTCAATGTGAAATCAGAGCAACACTTGGCCAAAATTTGAGCATTTTCATCATTTTGCAAATCATAATTAGGTCAAGGCTTATGATTAGGCAATTGCAAGGTAAGCGCAAGGAAATTCTACTTGAAGGCAATCCAAGGTTTCACGAAGTGTTGGATCTTCACTTGACAACCTCACTCTCTTCATGGTTCGAACTAGCAATTGAACATTGGCTTGCATCTAGAGTTGCTCAAACTTCCCCTTTCATTGACCTGGAGACCTCCAAAATCACTGCCAATTCTAAACTAAGCCAACTAACTGCTTTATTGCCAAGCAAAAGAGGGGTCCTCATTTGCAATGGGGCGATGGGGTAAAAGGGTCATGACACATCCCTTGCTAGATGAAGAGTTGCGATTCTCTCCACTAAAAGATATCAAGGGAAGACATTTTACTGGATAAAAGGGCATATAAGTGGGAAAATAAAGGAAGTTCAGATCTGATTAGTTGCAGAAAATAATTAAATTATTGCAAAGAACAGTGAACCATGTTAACTGTCATGCCCCCGCCATGAGGAGAAGACAGCAACTATCCAAGGAATATCTACCCTCATGGGGATATTAAGGTATATATTGGAGAAGGCCACGATAAAGACAGAGCATCGAATGACATGAGCAATGTCCTAACAGCGACCAGGATCAGATATGATTTTAAAGCAATCATAATCAGCCATACAGAAACTGGATATTATAACTGTAATTTGGTATGAAGTATTAATTCTTATGATAGACAGCATAGTGGATCCTATTTATAATTACTTGCTTATCAATAATCTATATGCAATCTTAGAATATGGTATAATCATGTGATCTTTTATATGTAGAATATAGGCAATAATGTGTAATTTTTAATAGGTTTTCTGTAACCAATCATGGTTGGTATGATAGGGGACTACAAGGAGGGGAAACAGTTATGAGGTCCTCTTCAAAGCACGTTGCCTCATGGTAGTGACGGATAGTCCCATGAGGCCAAGTGGGGTGCAAAGAGTGCTCCACCTTTGGGCTTATTAGAAGGGAAGGACGTTCCGGACACCCTATTGTAGTTTCCCCAAACCCTTACAATGGTTTACCATTAAGTTAAGGAACTTTAATCATAAGGAGTATAAGGGTGACAATGGAAGAGGGGAACGGGTATGAGATTCCTCACTAGGTACACCCCCTCATATGGATGGTAAAGGGCAAATGTTCGTAACCTTTGTAGGAAAGATCTGTGCTTTTAATGTCTCTAATACGGAAGATCTATTTTGTGGATTATGTTTCAGTGGTTTCCTAACATGTTGCAAGATCTCAACCAGGTACATGATGTTACTAATTCTATTCTACTTCTTGTTCTACTTGGAATTTGTGATTTAAGGCAAAAAGTAGGACATTTACAAAAGGGGACATTACAAGTGGTATCAAAGCATTAATCCTGCCAGCCTGCAGGGACAAACCTACTTTAACCATCACTCAATTAGGGTTAATTATTCAGTCCTCTTAAATAAATCAAAATTAAAAGAAAAAGAAAAGAATCAATTAGTTCAACATTGCATGTTTATGAGTGTGCCTTTAACTGCTTCATGTCTAATGTGTTTTGAGCATGCTTACTCAATGGGTGTTTTATATGTACACTTTCCTCATGTATACCTTGTGTTTGCTTCATGGCTGGCATGTTTCCAGCATATGTGTTTTATATTTTGTGTGTATTATGTGTTGCTTCATGACTGACGTGTTTTCAGCATGTCTACTCCATGAATACCTTTCTCATTATATGCTTCATGATTGATGTATTTTCAACATGTCTACTCCATGAGTACCTCTCTCATGTATGCCTTGGTCTTAAGTGTATTTATGTGCATGATTCATGCCTTACATCTATTCCTCTGTATACTTCATGATTCATGCCTTGCATATATTCATATGTATGATTCATGTTTTACGTATGTGATTCATGCTTATGTGCATTACTTCATGCCTTGTGTGTATTCATGTATATTTCTTCCTGCCTTACATGTCTGGCATGTATACTTCATGGCTTGTGTGCATTTAATGTGTATTCATGTCTTGCATGTATTCGGGCCTTATGTGTATCCATGTGTATGATTCAAGCCTTATGTGTATTCATGTGTATGATTCATGTCCTATGTGTATTCATGTGTATACTTCATGCTTCGTGTATGCTTCATGCCTTAAGTGTATACTCCATGCCCTATGGATATTTATGTCTATGCTTCATGGATATGCTTTGCATCTTCAGTGAATTTATATTTTTGCTTCATATTTGAGGTATGGTTACTTCATAGGTGTGCGTGCTTTCCTAATGTATGCCTTATGTCTGATGTGTCTCCATATGTGAGTACTTACATCTGTTTCTAGATCCATATTGTTGCATTTAAACTAAAAATGAGGTGCACATGCTCCACACAACATTCTAGATATGTGTTATGCTTCTAATTCTCATCTTAATATGTGGTAAGCACTCGTTACGACTCAAGGAGATATTCATGATGATGTGCAAGTGAGAGAAAACTTGTCTTAGAATTACAAGCCTTATGTTATTAACCAAACATATTTTTGTAATATCAGAGTTGCACAGCAGAAGCTAATTTCATCACAAGGGTTGATTTGGGACCCTCATTGGTTAACAAGATTACAACTGTCATTGCTCGAGGACAAACAATCTCTGGAAGGGTGGACTGTCATGCTCCTGCCCTGAAAGACAGATCACAGCTTTAATAGATGACATTAGGGCTATAAATCAATGGAAACTCAAAGAAGACCGACCTTACAAATAACCCTATGCCGCATTATTTATGGAAATTCAATAAAATAGTAACTATCTTTTAAGTAGGGCCAACCTGATTAAAAATGCAGCGATTTATATAGAGCATCATGTGAATTAGTTATATAAGCCACCATGCTCTTAAGGGCTGACCAGGATTAAATAGGTTATTTTCCAAGGCCGACCCAATAATCAGTTGAAGAGTTGCCTCCCTTGCTAGATGAAGAGTTGGGACTCCCTCCATTGAAAGATATAAAGGAAAGACATTTCATTGGAGAAAAAGGGCAGATAAGTGGGAAAATAAAGGAAGTTCAGATCTGATTAGCAGCAGAAAATAATAATATTATAGCAGAGAACAGCGAACCATGTTAACTGTCATGCCCCCGACATGAGAAGACAGCAAGTGCCCAAGGAACGCCTAGCCTTATGGGGATATTAAGGTATATATTGGGGAAAGCCATGATGAAGACCGAACAGCAACCAGGATCAGATCTGATTTTAAGGTGATCGTACTCAGGCATACAGAAACTGGATATTATAACTGTAATTGGGTATGAAGTATTAATTCTTTCGATAGACAGAATAGTGGATCCTATTTATAACTACTTGTTTATGAATAACGTATATGCAATCTAAGAATGTGGTATTACTATGTATCTTTTATATGTAGAATATAGGCAATAATGTGTAATTATGTTCACTGTAACTAATCATGGTAGGGTCGATAGGGGAATACGAGGGGAAACAGTTATGAGGTCCTCTTCTAAGCACACCACCTCATTGTGGTGACGGATAGTTCCATGAGGACAAGTGGGGTGCAAATAGGACCCCGTTCTTGGGCTTAGAAGGGATTCATTGAGTGAGAGAATAGGCATGAATACAAGAACCAAAAGAACATTTTGGGCTGCCCCCAGCACCAGCAAGACACTGATTCCTGCAGCATGCTTCATCAATGTTTAGTTTCTCAAAATTTGCCTTGGAGGCCATCTATCAAACCTTATCTCCGATTTTAGAAATTTCTGTACAACCATTCCCATCATGGGGAGGGTAGCCAGGGTTCGTTGTTGGCCAAACTGGACAAAATGACCCCCACAAAAATCCAAACTCATGTTAAAAAACAAATTCATAACTCATGTTCATAGAATTTATCGAGCAATGGGTTTTCCTACAAATTATAACATGATGATTCTATTTTTATTGGATTGAAGAATTTGAATATTCTGTAGGCCAAGTGTCAGCATTATCTGGAGTTGTGAACTGCGAAAAATAAGAAGACAAAATCTTATGTTAAGAGAATTTATTTGGCAATAATTTTTCCTAAAATTGCATATGAATAACCCATATTTTAATTTTATGTATATGTTGATGCTCTTGAAGAATAGTATAGAATTTTAGAAGACAAAGCATCAGAAAACGAAAAAAAAAATCTCCTGCAAATAGAAATATTTGTACAATGGTTTTCTTACAAACTGTATGACAATGCCCCATTTTTCTCTTAAAGGATGATGTGATGTTTGACGAGATTAATGTTTTGTGATAGGGTTCAACGTTGTCTCAACTGCATTGGAAAAGGCTTTGCGTGATGCTGATATGTTATTTCCAAGAACCTGAAACCAAGTTCACTGAAGAAAATGTAGGGCCATAGAGTGGCTGTCAATAAGTGCATATTGAGGAAAGATCAGTATCAAGGGAGAAAAAATATTCCATGCCTAGATACCATGTGGGTTAAAATTTCAGTATTTAATGTATAATTTTATTTCTTGGTAACATTTATGATTATGGTGGATACTAAGATATTACCAGGAACGTCTCTTTTATCGTTAGCCTACGATAACTTGCAACTGACTAATGTCGGGCTTGGAAAACTAATGCAGAGACACAGATCATCTGTAATTATATATGTTAGGTGCAGAAGTTCAAGAATCATTTGCCTCAGACAATTATGTAAGATGAGAAGATGCATGTTAGGAGCTCTTGTCATTTATCTTAAAGAAATTTTTGAGATATTTTCCCAAATTACGATGCTTAGTAATTATGAAATTTCCAAAAGTTAGTATATGCTTAAAGGATCATAACTACTGCATACAAGAGAGTCTTGGGGCTCATCCATTTGAAATAGCAGGAAAATACACCTAGGATGCATCAGAAAACTAAGAAAATAAAAATTAATGTCTTTACAAGATCAAGAAATTGCGCCCAATGTCAAATCTGCAGAGAAATTATATCTGGTAGACTAAAATGGAAATGGAAATGGAAATTCTTGAAATCACAATCAGTGCCGAAGTTTTTATTGTATAAATATGCATATATACATGTATAGAGTATGGTTCCTTGCGTGGAGATGTTATAAGGAACTGATTGTATGCAAAACAAAAATATGTAAACTGTGAATGATAATAATTTTGCCTTTAGCCCATGATCAGTTACTGTAGTATAGAGGTAGCGAAAACTTTCTTCATAGATATGGCCAACCAAATATTAAATGAAATATTGTTTATGATCATGTTTGGTAGCTATGTTATTCCCGAGCTACCAATGCTAAATGGGACTAAATGTTGGCTGGGACATATCATAAAATGCTTCTAAAATATGCTTTGCTTACTCAAAAGGTGAATGACACCCTTTGAAAATAGAGCTCAAATATCTTTTTTTAACTGGCAGAAGGAATTTTTTAATTATAATAATGTTTTCCAACAGTAAAAATGTCGTCTTCAGATGTTTTTTTTCTCTTTTCGCTCCTTTGGTTTTATGACTGTTTTGGATATACACATTTGTATATTCTGACAGGAAAAGGAAGCACTTATAAATTATGTTGCAGATTAAGATGGGTGGAGAAACCATATATTGGAGGGCATAAAAGACCTCAAGAGTTGCTTAGCAGTAGTCCCACTCGCTATCTGTCACTGTTTATCGTAATTTAGTGCGTTAAATAGGAAATTGACATAAGTAACTACAAGAAAATTATTGATCAAATTAAACCACAAATTGGTTGCATCTTTTTTCTGACAATGCAGTATCATGTTCCTTTAACTCAGTTTGTATTCTTTTATTTTGATCGGTAACAATAATAATTTATTAACAATAATAATTTATTAATTTTCAGATAGAAATATACATCAGATTATAATCATATCCACCAGATTAATACATGAAAAACTTCATCTCCTAAGGGAGCCTATAGCTCAACCTACTACCATCAAATCCAGCATAAAGCCAAACATTCAAAATACAAAACATCCTAACAAAAATATATCCAAAGCTTTAAGATTAGCCATAAAGGCCTTGAACATTGACGCCATCATGCCGGCCATCTACTCGAGCTTAGCGCGGCATCACCCTAGCTCAATCTACCTTGCAGCTCGGCCCTCAGAGAAGCTCGGCCTAGTAATTATCATCCCCGACTTGTCTTCTCAAAACAGAGCATCCTTTAAGAGGTGGGTCATATCGAGCTCACATTGCACTTTCGTCCTCGTCCCCATGTTACCTCACACGGAGAAGCAAGCTAACACTTCATCCCTTAAGCTCCAATAGCCAAAAAAACCTCTAGTAATAACAGTAGCAAGCAAAATTTCAAAAAGCACGATTCACAACCACCGCATTTTAGTTAAGGTCTATAGCAGTGCTTCCTACTATTTCTGGTCCTCTTTCGTGGAATTACAACCCTGAAAACCCTCGGCTCCACCATGGTAGTGTGCTCATGCTCTATTACAATTTTTTTCAGCTTTGTCCATGTCCTGGCTATTTTTACTCGATAACCACCTTTGTCTACTTTTCCCCACCATCACACAAAGGGCACTAGCCCAAAAACCCATGCTTCCTCTTCATCCTCAAAACATTCCGAAATGTCAAAGCCAATTCCCGGGATCACCCATTCTAGAATGGAATCCAAATCAAGCAACATTTCTTCTTCAAACAGACATATTACCATTCTCTTCACCTCCGTTGTCTTCCCCGATTTCAAGCCCCCAGGCTATGAACATAGAAATAATATCTAGATTTACCCTCCATTCCCGCTTCCGCTCCATGAAGTGAGATCCAAGCACTCCACAAACCGCTTCGACTACTATTTCATTCTTTATTTTAATCAAAACCCCTAAGCCTTTCTATCCTTACTGGGCCTTTGAAAGCCCCCTGTTGCTTATTGGTGTCCATCGAAAATGTTGCCTCCATTTCTCCACCTGTCAAGTCTTTCCAAGAAAGATTAGGGAAGAAGCTCACTTTCATTTCTAATCTTGAATTTTTTAATACTCTGTTAGTCACATCAATCAGTCATCGCAAGGTGTCATTGCACAATCCAATTTAAGTCAGGTCCTCCACCTTCATACACCTCAAATCTTTCAACCTAATTTCATTCACATTATTAAAAGAGAGTGCCCATTTTGATAGAATATCAGCCTCCACATTGCCAATTCTCCTCACATGACTAACTTTAAATTCTACAAAGGATGATAGTAATTCCTTAATTGCGAGAATTAAACTCTGGAGATGCCAAGTCTGAGACTCACCTTTCGAATAGCTTGAATGATGAGTTGGGAATCACCTTCCAAATGCACCTTATTCAAATTAAGTTGTCTACCTAGATTGAGAGCCAAGAGGGTTGCCTTGGCTTTAGCCATATTATTTGTGCCTTCACTCAATTTTTGTGCTGCATAGGCCATAGTTTTACTTAACTAGTCTCTAACAACCACACCAGCCCCCGAGGGCCTAGGATTCCCCTTCGCTGCCTCATCAAAATTCAATTTAATCCAGACCTCCTCAGGTTTTTCCCACTTGACCTCTACCACTCTTCTATGGGCTACACCAACCATCTTCCATGTGTTCCCAAAACGGATCTTAATTCTAGGCCATTTAGCTTGGATAATCTTATCCTCTGAAGTGTAAGGAACACAAGAGTTAAGGTGAACAGTAGCAGCCCCCATAACTTTTTCAATGGAGCAATTAATCCTAGCTTTAATCCTTTCAAGTGGCTCCATCTTGTCTTGAAAAATTCTTAAATTACGTTCCTTCCATAACTCCCAAACAACAATTGAAAGGTTGATCTGCCAAACCTTAGATAAAACAGATTTTCTCTAAGCTAGTGGCCATCCCATAAAAACCTCCTTAGCACTATTCTGCAAGGGTCCATCCTGTAACACCCCAAAATTGGTATCTTGCAACCCTAACCAATTTTGTTGCATTTGTTATTCTTCTGAATCATCAAAGTCCTATTGTACTAGGCAATTCTGAGTTTTGGCTGACTCTACTTGACCTAAGTGTCAAATGCAGAAAATCATAAATCTGCATTAATCATATATTATATTTAATTCCTAAATATCTATTGGCTAAACAAACCCTATGATTGAATTAATTTAATTATAAAGTCCTAGCACTTTAATTAAATTAAATTCACCCCTTTTAGCTAAAAAACATAAAATGAATTAAATAATATTTAATTATTAAATAAATATTCTCATTTTAATAATTAAATTTAATTATTCAAATAATTGAGAAAAACATATTTATGAGGTCATACTTTATTTATTTAATTAAATATTCTACCAAAAATCTTCTCTCTGTTCAGAAATAGAAATTTTGAATTAACTGTGTTTTAAAGAGAAAGAAAACAGTTAAAATCAGAGAAAGAAAACAGTTAAAATCATAAAGAAAACAGTTAAAGCAAAGGGAATAACAATTTATTGTTTTCTTGTAAATAAAGCTTTCTAATTTGAACTGACTTTTCTATCTGTTTTAATTTCAAAAAGGAAAGTTTCTATTCTGAACAACCTCCGAGTCTATAAAAGAACTCCCATTTCTCATTCAAACCCCTTCCTGAATTTCTAGTCATATGCATTGTTAGAATACTGAATTGTTGCTACATTCTTAGTTCATAATCTCATATAGAATAATCTCATTTTGCAATATATTAATTTCAATTTCTAAAATAATCTCATTGAAATCATGGCATAGTTTTAATCTCATTTCTAGTTTAAATGGATCATTTAGATTAATCTTGCATGTTTCATTTTTAGATTAATCATTGCATTGCATTCATGGAAACATAAATCCTTCGTTCTAGATTGGTCTATGGTTGTGAGACTCTCGTTCTGAGAGCTATTTCGAAACCCCGTCTGGATAGAAGGCAACAGGTCGAATCATACAGACATGCAAGATGAATAATCTCATATTCATTCTTGTGTGTATCTGATGAATAAGGACTATGTTGAAGTGTATGGTTGATTAACAAGGCCAAATTTACCACATACATTTCAGGCATCATATAGCAACCAAGGAAACATGCTAATACCACTGACAATCTATGAGTGGGTCCATACACACTAATGAGATCCTCTCATGGGATAGCTCTACCTATGACAAGGTCATCCTGTAGTATCTCTCTCAGTGCCAGTGTCCCTAGTCTCGGCTGCACCTCATAGTCCACCCTGGCTCCGTGGAAGGGAATCCTCAGTATCCTATAAATGTCCTCAGGGGTCATTGTCATCTCGCCCTGTGGAAGGTAGAAAGTGTTCGTTTCTTAATGGAAACGCTCAACAAGTGCTCCCAATAAACTGTGATTTACCCGAATCTCGGGTACATCACAGAGAGAGGTCAGACCCAAACTATCTAGATGCGCTGTCTCTGCATCGTCTAACTGTGCCACTAGTCTGCTAATGGCTGGGTGGTGTGATCTAAATGCAATATCTGAGAAGTCAACCTGCAAGACATGCAAACAACAGTGCACGATCAGTAATCTGAGATAATCAAAGCATAACGAGACAATTAAGCATTAAAGACATCCTACAGACAGGAACAACGCTGACGCAGATGCTATTGGACGCGACGCAGACTTATTTCGTATTCTAACTGCTCACTTTTCTCCATGCGAAGAAGCAATTTTTCGCGTGAAAAAGTACTCTTCCGCACGAAGAATTTTTTCAGGCCGCGTGAACTTTGATGTTCACGCGAACTTTGCTGCCAATCTGTGCGAGAAAACCACCTATTGGAGGGTTTCCTGCACGAACGTGGGTGCTCTCCCGCACGACAATTCCCACCGTATGGCGCGAGAAGGAATTTTCTCGCGTGAGATTTCCTTACGAGCTGCGCGAAGAAACTACTTCTTCGCGTGAAATCTCGCGGACAGTTTCTAAAAAAGCGAAAAACAATGCAAAAAATCGACTAAATACAGTAAAGATGGAATTGACAGAGAGGTTTATTGACCACTTACTGGAGGTCCGTACCCAGCCGATCGACTGCGCCTCCTGGATCGGTCGAATCGATGTGTGTTGTAGGGGACCACCATTTTCTCTCAGAGCTCCGTTTACAAAAGTCAGAAGGTTGAAATGATTTGAAAATGACCTTTTGGTCCATATATAGGTTTTGACCTAATTTTTCAAAGTGCTTCATTTTGCGTGAAAACTTCACCATCACCTAATTCGACCGCTCTGAATCCATTTTCGTGATCGAAATCAAAATCTGACACTTCTATATAGCTCAAAATCACATTTTAAAATTTCTGGGACTGACGCAATCGAACGCTTGTGCAGTTGACTTTCTGATGTCGCTTTCTTGTCAGAATCAGATATTATCATCATTTTCTCAAATCTTTGACTTTTTCCCTCAAAAGTCAACTTTAGTCAACTCTGGTCAACTCTAGTCAAACTTGGTCAACCAGACCTTGAAATTGCTCAAAATTGCTTCTGAATCTTCCGAATTCTTCCATAATCTGTTCTGAGCTCTTCTTGATTTCCAATTCAACATCTATTTGCGATTTCTCACTATCAATCAACATTATGACGTGTCATCTTTCCATTTCGCTCCCATGGGGCAGAATGATTACATCATTGAATCTATTTCAATCAATCTGATCTGAATTCAAAAGTCCTCATTGCTAGGGGTATCTCATCACTTCGGGCATGTTCAGTTTTTCGTACCTCACAGTCAAAACTGGATACTCCACAATAAATAAGGGCATCTTTGTTCCTTACATCTTGTCATCTATTGGGAATTGGGGCATTCTAACCCTAACTCCTGAAAATCAAGCTCCACTCTGGAGATGATTATGAATCTCTATTTGATTATCTTTTGGGACAAGTATTGGGGCATTCTAACCCTGACTCTTGAAGGTTGAGCCTCGTTCTGAGGACAGTCTTGTGAAAGATATCAATCTAACCAGTGTCTGGGAAATCTAACCTAGATATTGGGGGACTAAGCTTCGTTCTGGAGATAGTCCTAAAACCTCTAATGACCATCTTTTTAGACAGGTATCAGGGAAATCTAACCCTGACTCCTGAAGGTTGAGCCTCGTTCTGGGGACAGTCTTGTGAAAGATATCAAATCTGTTGGGTATCAGGGCATTCTAACCCGGATCCCCGAGGATCAAGCTCTGTTCTGGAGATTATTCTCAAAATCTTATTTTCGAAATCTTAATCTATTAGGTATCAGGGAAATCTAACCTGGATCCCTGAGGATCAAGCTTCATTTTAGAGATGACCCTCGAAAACTCTACTTGACCGACGTCTTGGCAACCTAACCTAGACTTCGGAGAGTCAATCTCTGTCCTGGAGATAGCTCTGAAATCTTCATCAATCGATCTTTGCATTATCAATTTTCAAAATCTATTCTTTTGTGCTTCAGAAATCAGTCTATTCTTTGAATCAATGCGCTACTCGCACATCAATTCAAAGAGGGGCAAAATGTAACACCCCAAAATTGACATCTTGCAACCCTAACCAATTTTGTTGCATTTGTTATTCTTCTGAATCATCAAAGTCCTATTGTACTAGGAAATTTTGAGTTTTGACTGACTCTACTTGACCTAAGTGTCAAATGCAGAAAATCCTAAATCTGCATTAATCATACATTATATTTAATTCCTAAATATCTATTGGCTAAACAAGCCCTATGATTGAATTAATTTAATTATAAAGTCCTAGCACTTTAATTAAATTAAATTCACCCCTTTTAGCTAAAACACATAAAAATGAATTAAATAATATTTAATTATTAAATAAATATCCTCATTTTAATAATTGAATTTAATTATTCAAATAATTGAGAAAAACATATTTATGAGGTCATACTTTATTTATTTTAATTAAATATTCTACCAAAATTTTTCTCTCTGTTCAAAAATAGAAGTTTTGAATTAACTGTGCTTTAAAGAGAAAGAAAACAGTTGAAATCATAAATAAAACAGTTAAAATCAGAGAAAGAAAACAGTTAAAGCAAAGAATACTGAATTGTTGCTACATTCTTAGTTCATAATCTCATATAGAATAATCTCATTTTGCAATAGATTAATTTCAATTTCTAGAATAATCTCATTGAAACCATGACATAGTTTTAATCTCATTTCTAGTTTAAATGGATCATTTAGATTAATCTTGCATGTTTCATTTCTAGATTAATCATTGCATTGCATTCATGGAAGCATAAATCCTTCGTTCTAGATTGGTCT
>MU226861.1:1422298-1460138 GCA_018584345.1 Thuja plicata
AGGCAACAAGTCGAATCATACAGACAGACAAGATGAATAATCTCATATTCATTCTTGTGTGTATCTGATGAATAAGGACTATGTTGAAGTGTATGGTTGATTAACAAGGCCAAATTTACCACATACACATCCTAACTTGAACCTCAACATCTCCCAACAATCATTAGAAAATTCACATTGCAAAAGAAAATGATTAACATCCTGAGTAGCCTTGTCACAAAACACACATTTGGTGGGCCCGATAAAATCATATTTCTTCCTTCGTTCCCCAGTCATAATTCTCCCTTGAATAGCCAACCAGGAAAAGGACCCTGCTTTAGGGAGGCATTCCTTACCCCAACATAACTTGGTTGGCCACCCTGAAAGAATATTATAATTATGCAGACGCTTATAACCTAACTTAACAGAATATTGTGTTAGGAATAAGGTGTCTCAACCTTGGATAATTCCTATTCTTATTATTTGTTTTGTAAAATGTATTTCTTGCAAATAATGTAATTAAGTGTGAGTGTACATGTCTAGTTGGCATGTTGATGTGTCACTCCATTTGATGTGTCGGCATCTTGAATTGTGTGTAAGGAGATCATGGCTGAAACGGTTATGACAGATTCCTATGAAACGTAAGAGCTATTTCTAGAAGATTCAATGACGGGTGAAGACATGCAATGACATGTGGCAACTGATAAAGTTGAGTACTGTACACTCTTCCACAATCGTGGGGTTCGGGGCATCGCTTCGAAAAAAAATTTCGGGTTCCTATTTTCTCGGAGAATGGTAAAACCCTAAAACGACTATCTTTGGAAGTTTCCCTAAAAAGGAAAGCGCATGATATAAGCATTTTTTAGGGTTGCAGACAGGAATAGAAAAAGAGTGTATTGTTGGGATGATCTGGTGCTACTAGATTTGTCTTTGAGTGTCGATTGTCTCCTGAAAGAACTTGCATTGCAAGTGTGTTGTAACCGTTGTGTTGAAGATAATACATTGTACAGGTTTTGGAGTGCTTGGGTTTTTTACCAAAAGGGTTTCCCTAGGGTAAATCATTGTGTCATTCTCTATTTTCTGTATGCATGGTATATGGCTGCAATATCATTGCTAAAGTAGTTAACGAATATGAAATTGTAAGGATTTAAAAGAATTTGCACAATACTTTCCTTTAGAGATTAGTGTAGGAAGCTGTTTCCGCACCTGAGTTTTCTTACATATTGCCCACTTTTAGCAGCACAACAAATAATGTTGTATGACTTGTTAGTCATAACTATTTCCCTATTTTGAAAAAGGGTCTTCATTAGTATTTCCCGCTGGTCAGTGAGCCCTAAATGATCAACATTCTTCCAACCCCATTGTTGGCCCACCCGAGTTTGTTTAATCTCCATATAGTCAGAGACACTTTCCCCCCATCTTTCTGAAAACACATTCATCAATTCATGATATTCAACATTGTCCTTTAAGGCTAGATAGCCATTCCAAGAAACCTTCCAAAAGGAGGCCTTCCTCACATTCCCAACCTACCAAGTCAAGTGGTCAATAACAATTTTTCTACAATCTAAGATAAAATTCCACATTGCAGAGCCCTTTGGTGGATCCCTAATAGTTAGAATCCTGTCAGGCTCATATGAATCCAAATATTTATCTCTAAGAATTTTAGCCCACACCATATTTGGATTAGAATAGATGCCCTACACCGGTTTGGCACCTAAAGCCAAATTCATAACATGCCAGATTCTAATGCCGACACCACCACACACCTTAGCCTTACAAATTTTCTGCCATGCAAGTAAAGGAATTTTATCATCATTGTTAGCACCATTCAAAAAAAAATTCCTCATCCTATGCTCTAAAAATCTGATAACCTTCTTGGAGAGTTTAAGACAACTCTAGAATAAATAGGGATAGCAGAGATCACAGATTGTAACATTAAAATTCTTCCCGCTGAGGTCAACCATTTGCTCTTCCAACCCTCTAAACGCTTGATACAACTATTCATAAGATCCTTCCATAAATTAGATTTGCATGCCCCTCCAAACAATGGGATGCCAAGATATTTACCAGACAACCTTTCTATCCTCATTCCTAAAATCCTACAAATCCAACTTTGCTTTTCAGCACTAGTATTGAAGAAAAACACCTCATATTTATTCCAATTGATATTCTGACCTGAAGCAGTACTGTATCTATCAATGGTGGAATTTTATCATTCTGGCTTCCCAAGCTGAGGCCTCCCCCATCAGGTAGGTGTCATCAACAAATTGTAAGTGGAATAATGGATCTATGCCTTCAACCACATTAATACCTTTCCATAAACCATTCACCCTTTTTCTAGAAATTAGCCTTCCAAGAACTTCTGCCACAATAATAAACAAAAAGGGAGAGATTTGGTTTCCTTGTCTTATCCCCCTGGTGATTTCAAAAAATCCTTGAGGACTCTCATTCACCAAAACTGAGATCCTAGGAGTATTAATGCAACTCCCAACCCATTTAATTCAACCATCACAAAAGCTAAAATTTTCAAGAACCTTCAATAAAAAATCTCTGTGGACATTATCATACGCCTTGCCGATATCTAGTTTAATCATCATCTTCTCTGTTTTAGCATTTCTAACTGAATGAATGGCCTCATGAGCCACAATCACTCCTTCAAAAATAGATCGGTCAGACATGAAACCACTTTGTTCTAAGGATATAATTGAGTTAAGAAACAACTTAAGTCTGTTTTCCATCACCCTGGCTATGAATTTGTAAGTGGTATTGCATAAAGCAATAGGTCTGTAATCATCAAAGGAAACTCTGTCAACTTTTTTGGGAATTGGGGTGATGAATGTGCTATTAAGGTCTTTTAAAATAAAACCATTAGCTCTAGATTCATCTACAACTTCCCATAATTCTCTGCCCACAATATCTTATGCTTTCTAAAAGAAGATGGCAAAGAAACCATCAGGCCCAAGGACTTATCCCCACCTAGATTAAACATGACATGCTTAACTTCTTCCATAGAGACTGATCTCATCAATGCAATATTCTGATCCTCCGGAATACAACCAGGGATGACATCTAGAATTTCCATATCAGTAGAGAGGTTAGTCAAACCTCCAACAACAATATTGGAGAAGTAATCCTCTGCTTCCTTTTTAATATCATTTTCATCTTGTATAATATGGCCATTTGTATCTTGGATGGAAATAATACTATTTTGAGATCACTTTACTTTGACATAATTGTGGAAGAATTTTGTGTTTCTATCCCCTTCTTTCAACCATGTCTCTCTAGTCTTTTGCCTCCAAAACACTTCCTCCCTATCCAAAACTTCAACATATTTCTTAAACAACCCTAATTGCTTGTTATATTCCTCTTCACCCATTCCCTCAAAGATCACTTGAGAGTTTAATTCAGCTAACTCACTCTCCAACTTGTATTTTTCTACAAAACTATATCTAAACTCTTTCCTATTCCAAGTTTTAAGTTGCTCCTTCATAAATTGCTATTTTTTTTAAAAAAGGAAGGCTTTGTTACTTGATCTTGTCAAGGTTGCCTCCCACCACCCAACAATCTTATCCAAAAAATTATCAGCACGTAACCACATAGCCTCAAAATTAAAGGGAGATCTATCCGGTGTGGAGTGCACAGGAATCCTGAAACAAATAGGGAAACGATCTGAACCTGACAGGGGTAAGATATCAACATTACAAATCCAGTTCATCCTCGCCCACTGACCAACAAGTAAGAACCTTTCTAATTTCTCTGCAATGTGAAGGAAACCACTTCTCTGATTGGTCCAAGTAAAATCCTCATTGCAAAGCTCCACATGTACTAAGCCATTAGCTACCAAGAAATCCGCAAAGTCTCTTTGACTTTGCCCAGCCCAACCTAAGCCCCCTTTCTTCTCTGTAGGTCTTAAAATGGCATTGAAATCTCCCCCTAGAAGAAAGAGATCATCTACCTTGTTACCCAAAATAGTGGAAATGTCCTGCCATAAGGATTTTTTTAAAGCAGGATGATTCAGCCCATAAATGTTTATAGCACAAAATTTTGTTAGTAGTTGCTTAGAGAAAACCTCGATTCATTGCCAATTACTTCCCTGATCTAAAATTATCAAATCCACTATGTTTTCATTCCACAGAACCCTCAGACCCCCTGAAGCACCCTCTGCTCCAACAAGGATCCCCTTCCATCTAGAAAAACACCTCTTAAAATTCTCCACATCATTCACTTTAATTTTGGTTCCTTGCAAGAACATAATATCCAACCTAACCTGATCAAGACACCTCTTGATCAGACGAATCTTGTCAGGGGCATTGCAGCTCATGACATTCCATGAAAGGACCTTCATTTCTACTAGGAAAAGGCATAGCCTTTTCCTGGCCTCGAAAGCTTAGCTTGGTTTGGAGCACTTCCTGCAATTTCAAGTTTCATTCTTGTTGTTTTAGGGCCCTTCCTTTTTTTTCCCCTATCTTTGGTTTTGTCAGAGATGAAGGGGTTTGTTCCATAGTTCTCGGTTCTAGAATACCCGGTGTTTCAAGAAGTCCTGAATCATCATCATTCCTCTCATCCTCCAGAGACTCATAATTTGAATCAGATGCCACTGAATCACCTTCATCATCCCTTGCAACATCAAAAGAGCTATCCAAGTTTCTAATGGGTGAGATTTTGATGTCCTTAAAAAGGGGTTCCTCCACATCCCTATCTCTCTCCATATCCGAAGAAAGAGACCCATCTAGAGAAACCCGATTGTTGAGGTCCAAATCCTCTATTGGCTTTCTGCCTCTATCAAGCCAGGGTTGATTTCCAATTCCTTTTACAACTGGATCCTCCTCTTGAAATGTGTCAGCGACTAAATCCACTGGAGAGCTTTCCACTCTGCTTCTTCCTTTTACAGCCTACTCCTCAGGCCGTAGTCTATCATCTAAACCTTCTACAACAACAACTATATAATCATCCATAGGACATTCACCATTGAAGCTTACCTCATTATCCAAACTATCTTCATCCTCTCCATCCTTGCCTTGGTTTACCGAGAATGAATTCTCTCTCACTACTTGGATATAACTACTCTCTTCTAAGTTTTTATTCCCAGAATCCAATCCTAGGGAAAAACAATCACATTAATCACATCTTTTTGGCTCTCTGTCCAATCTTCCATCACCCGCTGGGGTTCATAATGAGATTTCTAATGCAAGAGAATCTTGGGTTCTTGGAAATCCCATGTCAACCAAAAATTTGTTGTTTGCATCTTAGCAATTTGTTGGAGATGCTCTTTAAACTTCTCGTTAACTTCTTTGGTGTGCTCGGTTGAACGTTCTATTGTTGCTTCACCGATCGCACTCAGTTACTGTTTTTGGCGTGGATTTACCTACCTGTCTCGGTGTGATCCGTGGTTTTTTGTTTCCCGTCTCACCAAGTGGGTTTTCTTTGTTGGTTCTTGGGGGCCGACATCTGAATTTAATTTGGTTGCGTAGTTAATGTTGGGTCTATCTTTGGGGAACATGTGGAGCTATTTTGGGGTCGTTGCTCTTTCCTATGTTGGATCTTTGAGGCCGACCTCTTTTGGTGGCTGTTGTATAAATATATTGTATTTTTCTTAGTTTAGGGGAATCATCAGAAGCAGTTAGAGATAATGTTAAGTTGTTAACAAATATAAGATCTAGGGTTTCTGGATCTCACATGTATGAGGACTCTTCTGTAATATAGTTATGATTGTATTGGCCATAATCGGGAAGGCCTTACAGCCTAGCATGTATGAAGTTTGATGAAGTAAATAAATATATCTGTATTCTCTTCTTCTTTCTCTATCTTGTAAGCATCTGAGTTGTGTTCTTCAAGTTGGTTTGGTAGTTGGGAGTGCCTTTGGCCCTGGTTATCTATCTTTCCTTGTGTTAGGTGGTATCAGAGCAAAGGTTAGATCAGAAGTTCCTCTTGTAAATCCTAGTTGGTTATTGTTGTGGGGTAGCAGATTGCGATATGACCTACAATTACAGAGGGTTTCAAGATGGTTAAAGGAAGGTGTGATGAAAATCCAGGCCTAGCTGATATATTAAGGCAAATTATTGCTAGATTGGATGTTGTATAGATAACCTAGCGCTGATGAAGACATCTTGAAGATGTTAGTGATGATGAAATAGAAGAAGTGCAAGAACAAGCTACACTAGAGCATGTAATGGATCAAGGTGAAGAAATATTCTTGAAGGCGTTAACAAGTTTGAAGTCCACACCTCAGTTTAATCCTCCCGAGCATAGTGGAAAGTTGGATTCTGATGAGTTGATAGATTGGATAACCAATATGGAGAAATAATTTGAATATGAGAATATATCAGAGGAGAAAAAGGTGAAGATTGCAAGCACGCAATTGAAAGGTCATGCATCCTTATGGTGGGAGCATCTACAATTGGATAGAAAGAAGAAGGGTAAAGACAAAATCAAGGTATGGAATAAGATGATAGATAAGTTGAAAGACAAGTTTCTACCTTGTGATTATTAGATAAACCTAGTTAGGAGAATGCAAGGTTTAAGACGGAAAGATAGCTCGGTAAAGGATTACACCGAGGAATTTTATAGGTTAGATATCAGATATGGATATGCTGAAGATGAGGTGGAAATAATTGCAAGATACCTGAATGGATTAAGGAATTCTATTCAAGAAGAGATCAGTTTGGTAAAAATGGAAAGCATTGAGGAGGCTTATCAGTTCTCCATAAAAGCTGAAGAGAAATTCAACAAAAGACATGAACAAAGGAAAAGAGGTAGAGGTGGTAGATTCTCTCGAGGAAGGGGTAGATCTAATGGAGACAATGACAGACCTGATCAAGACAAAACATACCAAGACAAGTGTAAGACCGAGTGGAAAGGTGGAAATTCATTTAGAGGTAGAGGTAATTCCTACCAAGGTGGTTATAGTAGAAGAGGGTTCCAAGGAACTTGTTATAATTGTGGAGTAGAAGGACATAGGTCATTTGAGTGCACACATGCAAGCAAGAAGGCTGGTAGAAGAAGGAATGCCTTGGTACAAGAAGATTCACCGAATGAGCCTGAAAAGGAAGGAAACTTGATGGTCAGAAGACTACTATGGAGTGAGAAGAATAAGCAAGATGCTATAATAAAGATTTTGTTCAAGACCAGATGCAATGTTGTAGACAAAGTTTGGAAAGTGATTGTTGATAGTGGAAGTTCAAATAATATGGCATCCGAGGAGATGGTTGCAAAGTTGCAGTTGGAAATATTGAAGCACCCTAAGCCCTATCAGATTTCATGGATCAAGGATGAACACACATTGATGATAAGTGAACAATTTTTTGTGAATCTAAAGATTGGAAAGTATTATGATAAGGTATTGTGTGATATTATGCCTATGGATTGTTGTCATATTTTATTGGGTAGACCTTGGAAATATGATAGACATGCTATACATGATGGAAGAGTGAACAAATATACTATTTGGGTAGATGGAAAGAAGCAAATCTTGCTACCTTTGGTTGAAGAATCTGTTGGTGAGATATGTACATCTATGAAAGTTTGTTTGATGGAAGGTAGACAATTTGTTAAAGATCTGAAGAAGAATGTTGTTTGTTATGCTTTGATTCCTAACAAACCGAGGGAGAAGACAAAAGATAAAACTAATGAAGAGGTTGAGAAGTTGCTCACTGAGTACAAATAAATCATTTCAGATAATGTAACTGATGGTTTACCACCGATGAGAGACATTAGTCATTGTATGAATCTAATTCCTGGAGATAGTTTTCCAAACAAGCCACCACACTGATTGACACCAACCAAGAATGAGGAACTCAACCAACAAGTTCATGAGTTGTTGAGAAAGGGTTTGATCAGAGAAATTTTGAGTCCATGTGCAGTACTAGAAGTATTAACACCTAAGAAGAATGGAGAATGACGAATGTGTGTTGATTCAAGAGAAATCAACAAAATCACAGTTAAATATAGATTTCCTATACCGAGAATGGATGATATAATAGATTGTTTAAGTGGAGAAAAATATTTTACCAAGATTGATTTGAAGAGTGGCTATCATCATATCATAATTAGAGAAGGTGATGAATGAAAGATTGATTTCAAAATAAAAGAAGGTTTTTAGGAGTGGTTGGTTATGCCCTTTGGTTTAACTAATGCACCGAGTACTTTTATGAGGCTAATAAATGAGGTTTTGAAGTATTTTTTGGGTAAATTTGTAATTTGTGTATTTGGATGACATTCTGATATTCAATAAGACTAGAGAAGAACATTTGTTGCACATTAGATAGGTATCGCAGAGATTGAAAGAGGAAAAGTTCCTAATTAATTTGAAAAAGTGTTCCTTCATGAGAGAAGAGCTTGTGTATTTAGGTTTTGTGATTTCAGCAGATGGTTTAAAAATTGATCCTGAAAAGGTTGAAGCTATACTTGATTTGCCTACACTTGAGAATGTGAGTGAGGTAAGATCATTTCATGGATTGACAAGTTTTTACAGGAATTTTATCAAAAATTTCAGTTCTATTTGTAATGCTATGACTAAGACAATGAGAGGAGACAAAAGAGAACTCAAATGGACACATGGAGCTGATAAAAGTTTTGAGACTTTGAAACAAAAGGTTGTTGAAATACCTGTGTTAGCCCTACCTGCTTTCAATAAGGTATTCCAAGTTGAATGTGATGCAAGTGGCAGTGCAATAGGAGTTGTGTTGACTCAAGAAGGTAAACCTGTTGCTTTCTTTAGTGAAAAGTTGAATGGTGCTAAAAGAAATATTCTGTCTATGATCAAGAAATATTCTGTCTATGATCAATAATTTTATGCTATTGTTCAAGATCTGAGGAAATTGAGACATTATTTGATGTCGAGTAAATTTGTGTTGTATACTGATCATAAGGCTTTACAATATTTGGGTAGTCAAAATAAGTTGAATCAGAGACATATGAAATGGGTAGAGTATTTGCAGAATTTTACATTTGTAGTAAAGCATAAGAGTGGAGTATCCAACTGAGTTTTTGTTGCATTGAGTAGAAGAAGATCTTTGTTGATTGAAATGAGAATTGAGGTTCTTAGTTTTGATGATATGAAGAATTTTTATGAAATCGACCCTGATTTTTCTGAGCAGTGGAGAATGTGCAGAGCACCTATTTCAGAGAAATCGAGTAGATTTGAAGACTATTTCATTCAAGAAGATATGTTGTTTAAAGGTATTTAGATGTGTATACCGACAGGATCAATGATAATCAATTTGATAAAGGAAAAACATAGTAGTGGTTTGGCTAGACATTTTGGCATTGACAAGACATTGAGTTTACTTAAGGAAAGGTATTTTTGGCCTCAATTGTATAAAGATTTTCAAAAATTTGTAAAGAGTTGTGGAGTTTGTCAAGTTGCAAAAGGAGTAAGTCAGAATAGTGGATTGTATACACTAATTTCTGCTCCTGAGAAACCTTGGAGTGATATCAACATGGATTTTGTTCTTGACTTGTTGAGGACAATAAGAGGTAATTATTCCATATTTTTTGTTGTGGATAGATTTTCCAAGATGACACATTTTATACCATGTAGAAAAACATCAGATGTAGTGCATATAGCAGATGTTTTCTTCAAAGAGATTGTCAAATTGCATGGATTACCGAGGAGTATCATCTCTGACTGAGAGAGTAAGTTTGTTGGCTATTTTTGGAAGACTCTTTGAAAAAAGATGGACACTGAGTTGAAATATAGTTCTACATTTCATCCACAGACTGATGGACAAACAGAGGTTGAAAATAAAATTTTGGGTAATTTATTGAGATGCTTAGTTGGTGATAAACCAATTAATTGGCATTTGAAGTTAGCACAAGCAGAGTTTGCATATAATAATTCAGTAAATAGGAGTACTGAAAAAACACCTTTTCATATTGTTACTGGCATACAAGCGAGAGGTATATCAGACTCGAGAGATATTGTTGGAGAAGAAAAGAGAAGTGTTGAAGGAGAAGAATTTTTTGAGTTTATAAAGTCATTGTTGTTGGAAACTATAATTAAGACAATTTTTATATTTCCATTGGTGTCAAACCTTAACTGGTAAGACTATTGCTATCTTGTAAAGTGCCATATCAATTGATTGATGAAGAAGATAACAAGAAGACCTGGTGAAATGGTTGAGTTATGTGAAACTACAATGGGTACTTGATGAGATTACACCTTGACAAGGTAATATATTGTTTATCTTAAGTCTAAGTGAAGTTTGGATGAAATCAAAATTAGTCTTGACCGAGTAACAAAGCAGAAGATTAAGGAACTTATGTTTGTGCTGAGTGATGCAAGTGTCAACCGAGCGCCAGTACATGCTGAGAAAATTTAGTGTCGACCAAGCATCAGTATTTTCTGAGTGTCAGAGAATTATCGAGTTGTCTAGTGATGACCGAGCGACAAAACACAATTGACCGAGTGTCAGTATTATGATAGTTTGAGAGAGATTTGAGATCCCAGCCGACATAGTTGATTTTCTTGGAATATGTGAAGCGTATATAAGATAAGGATGATTTTTGTGAAGAATTGAATGAGCATTTACTATATGTTTAACCATTTTATGTATGGATTCAAGGAGTTTTATGATTTATTCTACAATGTAGATGGAAATTAAATGTTGGAAGGATCATTGGATCTGACCTAACCCTAAGATCTATGGTGATGATTAATCGACAAAAGATCGAATTACCTGATCAAAGAGGTATAAGATTAACCTAATTGCAGGTTATGAGTAAGTGGTATGAGGTTAATTCAGTTGATTGGAAAAATCTAAGTAGAAAGAAGAAAAGGTTGAAGAGAGCAGTACAAGACTGCACAGTGGTGATTGCTTGAAGGATTTCCTAGCAGATCTGAGTGATAGAGATGAAAATGAAGGCCAGTTAGTGAATTAGCAATTTGAGCTACAATTGGATCTGTATTTGCAAAAGTGAGTTGTATGTTTCAAATCACAATTTTTTGTTACTTTCCAACCATTGTATCAGTTTCAAAATCATGTTAAACAAGGTTGACCTAACAGTCATATTATTAAATCTTTTAATCAAGGTGACATTCTAATGGAATGGTCTAAGCCCTCTAACAAGACTCACTTCTAACATAGTGATTAAATCCTTTAACCGAGTCACATTTAACAATGTGTATTGTAACCTTTAACCAGGTTGGTTTTTCATAAAGCTCACTTCAGAAGAGTGAACAATTGGTACCATGTTACTGGTGGTTTTTCCCATATTGGGTTTTGGCATTAAATCCTAGTGTCATACTTGTGTGAATGTTATTTGATGTGTTGTATTGTTAAGAGATTTATATTTTGCAAGTTGATTACATTAGGACAATAAACTGCAAGTTTATATTATTGATTATATGCTATAGAGACCGAGTGGATTACTGAGTAGATATGAGTTGGTTGAAGTGTTTGAAAGTTTAATTGGTACATTTGGACCTTGGATAACTGATTCACCCCCCTCTCAATTATTCTAAATCATTCTAACAATTGGTATTAGAGCTTTGTGGTTCTTGTAGAGAAAAGTTTGAAGGTACTTGAAGCTAAAGATGAAAATGTATAAAAATGAGGTACTGAGGTTGAACAAAGAGAACTTACCTATATGACAAAGTTTGATGAAGCTACACCTAGCTAGAATTGGAGATGCTACAAAATACTATGTGGAAAATAATTACATAACAATGCCTACTTTTATGAAAGTTCAACAGATGAAAGAAAAATAAGAGCACAACCAAGCAATGTTGGAGATTGTATCAGCCCTAAGCTATCCTGAATTTGAAGACATAAAAGATTGAAAAACTAAAAAGGAAATGTGGGATACACTGGAAACTCTATGGAGGAGATACAAATGTACCGAGAGATAAATTTGAAAGCTTGAGAGGTAAGTTTGATGAAATGAGAATGCAAGATGGTGAAACTATTGTTCAGTATTGTCGCCGAGTTAAGGAGGTTGAAAAATGCTATTAGAGGAGCTAATGGAACTATTAGTGATGCTATTGTTATTAGCAAGGTACTGAGAAACTTACTTCCTATATATTATATTATAATATCTGCTATACAAGAACTGAGATATACTCCTGATAACAACTTAACTCTGGAAGGTCTAGTTGGTAGACTTACTACTTTTGAAATGTCAAATTTTGATAATTTCACTCCTAACCATGTTGATTTTGCATTCAAATCACAATTGACTCTTCATAAATCAAAGAAAGGAAAAGAAAGACATGTGAATAGTGATAGTGACACCTCTGATGAAGATCTTGATGAACTTGAAGCACTTATGGCTAGAAGACTACCGAGAGGAAGAGGAAAATTCAAAGGTAAACTTCCTATAATCTATTTTTCATGTAACAAAGTTGGTCATATTGCTGCAAGATGTCCGGACAGGGATGACAAGGATGGGAGAAGAGAAAGAAAGTATAAAGACAAAAGGGATGACATAGATTTCAGAAGGTATAAGGACTATAAGGACAAAGGTAAGAAATCCTACTATATTGCTAAAGAAGAAACTGATAGTGAATCTGATAAATTTGATGACAGTGATATATAATTTGTTTATGTTGCTATGAAAGATGATTATGATGAAGATGAGAAAACTGCACTTATTTCATATATGAGTAAAGGTGATAGATGTATAATTGATAGTGGTTGCTCACATCACATGACTGGTGACAAAAGTAAATTTGAAACCTTAAACTATTGCAAAGGTGGTAGTGTTAAGTTTGGTAATGACAAACCATGTCCCATGAAAGGAAAATGATCAATAAAACTGGCTGATAAGATCATATGTGACAATGCCTATTGGGTTGAAGGACTAAACTATAATTTTTTGAGTGTTTCTCAGTTGAATACTTCTAGATACCGAGTTGAGTTCCATCACAGAAAAGCTAATATTTTTGATGCTATTGGTGAACTGATTGGAAGTGGAGAACATACAAGAGGTATTTTTTTCTATCTAGATTTATTTGATGAGACATGTTTGTTTGCACAATATGATGATATATGGTTATGGCATAAGAGGTCATGTCATGTGAACTTTGATAATTTGGTAAACATTAGTAAGATGAAAAGATAAGAGGGTTACCAAGATTGAAGAAACCTGATAATGTCATGTGTAAGCAATGTCAGTTGGGAAAAATGAAAAAATCTAGTTTTAAGAGAAAAACCCATACTGCAGATCATATTTTGGAATTGGTTCATACTGACCTTTGTGGACCTATTGTTGTACAAAGTTACTGAGGTGATAAATATTTCATACTGTTTATTGATGATTACTCTAGAATGATGATTGTAATGTTTTTCAAAGAAAAATATGATGCTTTTCAGTTGTTTAAGTGGTATTTGGCAAAAGTTGAAAAATAGACAGGTAAGAACTTGAGATGTATGAGATATGATAGAGGAGGAGAGTTTATATCAAATGAGCTCAACTTATTCTACAATGATAGAGGAATTAAAAGACAAATGTATGCTCCAAAGACTCCCCCATAGAATGAAATATGTTGTTTGTTTGCATGTGTTTTCCATCAATGCCAAAGAGGGAGATTGTCGGAAACTACAATTGAGACAATTGTTATATTTCCATTGATGTTAAACCTTAACTGGTAAGATAATTTCTATCTTGTAAAGTGTCATATCAATTGATTGATGAAGAATATTTGAAAAGGAGAGATAACAAGAAGAACTGGTGAAATGACTGAGTTATGTGAAACTACAATGGGTACTTGATGAGATTGCACCTTGACAAGGTAATATATTGTTTATCTTAAGTCTAAGTGAAGTTTGGATGACCACAAGATTAGTCTTGACCGAGTAATAGAGTAGAAGATTAAGAAACTTATGTTTGTGCTAAGTGTCGTCCGAGGGACAGTACATGCCAAGAAAATTTAGTGTCGACTGAACATCAGTATTTTCTGAGTGTCAGAGAATTACCAAGTTATCTAGTGGTGACCAAGTGACAGAACACAATATTGACCGAGTGTCAATATTATGACAGTTTGAGAGAGATTTGAGATCCCAACCGACATAGTTGAATTTCTTGGAATATGTGAAGTATATTTAAGATAAGGATGATTGTTGTGGAGAATTGAATGAGCATTTAATATATGTTTAACCTTTTTATGTATGGATTCAAGAAGGATTTTTAGGATGTAGATGGAAACAAAATGTTGGAAGGATTCATTGGATTTGACCTAAACCTAAGATTTACGATGATGATTAAGTGATAAAAGGTTGAGATACCTGATCAGAAAGGTATAAGATTAACCTAATTGCAGGTTATGAGTAAGTGGTATGAGGTTAATTCAGTTGATTGGTAAAATCTAAGCAGAAAGAAGAAAAAGCCTGAAGAGAGTAGTACAAGACTGCAGAATGGTGATTACTTGAAGGATTTCCAAGAAGATCTGAGTGATAGAGATGACAATGAAGGCTAGTTAGAGAATTAGAAATTTGAGCTACAATTGGATCTGTATTTGCAAAAGTGAGTTGTATGTTTTAGATCACTATTTGTTGTTACTTTCTAATCATTATATCAGTTGCAAAATCCTTTTAAACAAGGTGATATTGTTAAATCCTTTAATCAAGGTGACATTCTAATGGAATGGTCTAAGCCCTCTAAAAAGACTCACTTCTAACATAGTGATTAAATCCTTTAATCGGGTCACATTTAACAGTGTGTTGTAACCTCTAACCGGGTTGGCTTTTCACAGAGCTCACTTCATAAGAGTAAAAAATTGGTAGCATGTTACTGGTGGTTTTTCTCATATTGGGTTTCCACGTTAAATCCTAGTGTCATACTTGTGTGAATGTTATTTTATGTGTTGTATTGCTAAGAGATTTATATTTTGCAAGTTGATTACATTAGGACAGTAAACTGCAAGTTAATATTATTGATTATATACTATAGAGACTGAGTGGATCTGAGTTGGTTGAAGTGTTTGAAAGTTCAACTGGTACATCTAGACCTTGGATAACTGATTTACCCCCTCTCAGTTATTCTAAATCATTCTAACAATTGCATGAGGAAGTAAAACATAAGTTAGAACAAAGTAATCAGAAATACAAGGATAATGCAGATAGATCAAGAATACATAAATAATTTGAAGTTGGCAATGAAGTGATAGTTCATTTGAAGAAAGGAAGATTTCCTGTTGGAACATATGGTAAATTGAATATGAATAAGTTTGGTCCTTGCAAGATATTAAGGAAGCATGACAATGGAAATGCTTATGAAGTAGAGTTACCTGAAGACATGGATATATCACCTATATTCAATATTTCAGATTTGTATGAATATCATGAACCTGATGAAGAAGTGATAGTTATGAGTGATTATCCTAAGAAACATATAGAAGAAGTTGAACAGATTTTGGAGCAGAGAATTGGCAGAAGCACAAGAGAAAAGGATTACGTGGAATACTTAGTAAAGTGGAATAACAAACCAGTTGAAGATTCTACTTGGATTTCTCAATCTAAGTTGGATTCAGTTTAGGTCATACTTGACTCATGATTTAGAGAATCATTTCTTTTAACCCCAGGTGTCTGATGCAGGAGCATCTTGGTTTCTTGGAAATCCTGTGTCGACCAAAAATATGTTGTTTTTTTCTTGGTAGTTTGTTGGAGACACTCGGTAAAATACTCAGTAACTTCTTTGGTGTACTTGGTTCAACGTTCTGTTGTTGCTTCATCGACCACGCTCGGTTACTGTTTCTGGCGTGGCTTTACCGACTTGTCTCGGTGTGCTCGGTGGTTTTTTGTTTCCTGTCTCACTGAGTGGGTTTTCTTTGTTGGTTCTTGGGGACCGACCTCTGCATTTAAATTTGGTCATGTAGTTAATGTTTGGTCTATCATTGGGGAATTACGTGTGGACCTATTTTGGGGTCAGTTCTCTTTCTGATGTTGGATCTTTGAGGCCGACCTCTTTCAGTGGATTTTGTATAAATATATTGTATTATTCTTAGTTTAGGGGAATCATCAAGAGAATTTAGAGATAATGTTAAGTTGATAGCATATTGGAGATCTTGTTAGGAATAACAATCCACAAGCACAACTGAGAGGGGGGGTGAATCATTTGTGATAAAAAATATTAAACTTTAAACTTTATAAACCAAAACTTCAATGAAAATGATAACATAGTAAATGCCAACAAAATAACACAATACTTGTTGTCAAGGAAACCCTGTTAAAGGAAAAACCCCGGTGGGAGTTAGCACCCACAAATGATCTACTGAGAGTATAGTATCCATGTTAAAATATTTAGCCCTATTAGGAGCTTATTAAAACATTACAATACATAGTCCATGTTAAAGGACAAACCCTTTTAGGATTCAAGAGTAACAGTGGGCTCACTGCCCAAGCACACTACCCAAAGAAGGTTAAAGCCATCCCCAAGGATTAACAATCTGAACAAGTGTATATAGAGAATATAAAATCCAGTGAATTGTCTGATAGCAACTATCTTTTCTTGGTTATTTCCAATGAAGTATTATAATCACCAACTCTACTCTACATAGAGTAGCCAAACAAGCCTCACAACTTCCACACTTCTCCGTCTTCACAATTATCTTCTCATCATTCGTACATATTTTCAAAAGAAAATATCTCTCATATATACCCTATTACAATAATTTATTAGGTCGGCCAATTAAGCTTTCCCAATATACAAATAATTATTTAATCCCTTGCTAAGATACACAAGGTACCTAAAACAAGTAAACATCAATTACTATACATCATATATACTCCAAGATACGCAATCCACACTCACAATTCATAATACATGCTACATCTCTAATGTCGGCTCCAAATAGGTCTCCTATAGAATACACGACACAATTGACATCACCAACAATCTCATGACTATCGATCAACAACAAAAATTCCTCAATCTATCTTTTTTCATCCCTTAAGCTCAAATACTTGGAAACATCTTTGCCTGTAAGATATACCCAAAACACATAGACCTGCTTTTTCAAGCATCACTGTCACAGTCCATAAACCAGTCTTCACTAAAAAATCTATAACATCACCATTATGCAATATTAAGCCAAATGACCTTAGGAATAAGGTCATCACACATCCTTCTTCATATCCTTGTATTTGATCATTTTGATTCATTCGTACATTGTTCATACTCTTATGTCAGTCATCATACAATAGTAATAACCAATATGTTCTCTCCACATAAACATATGTTGACATCAGTGACAAAACATGAATATCAACAGCATCAGTAGTACCCAAATCTGATATCATCCAACAATATCCCCCTTTGGAATTGATGGAAACATATGAGAAAATCCATCAACCCAAAAAGTGTTCTCTCAATACAATCTTCTCAACACAAATCTTCCTAAAATAGTAGGGATTTTCACATAGAATCTTTCCCCCTTTGGGAGCAATGGAAAAGGGTGTCATAACTCATCTGTAATATTTTGTAAGGCGTAGCTTTTTCAAATCTTCATGTCTAACACCCATGTGCAAAAATACCCAAATGTGTTCCATAGTGTTCCTGCGATCACTCCCCCTGAGGAATAGATCCATACATCAAGTCTAGAAAATGATATAGCTCTAAAAGCCACTGGAATGACACATGCCAACATCAATCAATTACCACTGGGAGGGGCTCTCACCCCAAACATGCTTCTGAGATATTCAAAAGCATCTTTTGGCAAAGGTTTTGTAAATATATCTGCTATCTGTTTCTTTGTGCTAATATACTCCAGTCTAATCTCTTTCTCTGCTACCTTCTCCCTCAAAAAATGATACTTAATAGAAATATGTTTAGTGTTTGAATGCATTACAATATTCTTTGACATATTCACTATGCTAGTGTTATCACAATGGATAACCACTGACTCTTCAAAAATTATTCCAATGTCCTTGAGCATTTGTTTCATCCAAACAACTTGTGTACAATTTATTGCAGCCACAAAATACTCTAATTCAACAGTAGATTGAGCAATACAATCCTTCTTCTTACTTAACCAAGAAACCAACCTTTCCCCAAAGAAAAATTCTCCACCACTTGTACTCTTTCTATCATCCACATTACCTGTCCAATCAACATCAGTTTAAGCGTGTAAAATAAAGTCATCTGATTTTCCATACCACAATCCATATTCTATTGTTCCTTTCAAGTATCTGAAAATTATTTTCACAACAACAAGGGGTGTCTCTTTAAGATCTGCTTGATATCTTGCCACAATTCCAATTGCATTGGAAATATCTGGTCTAGTGCGAGTTAGATATTGTAGGCCACCAATCATCAATCTGTACTTTGTCTGAAAAACACTTTGAGTCTCATCATTACTAGTCAGTTTGTATCTAGTTACCATGGGTGTCCCAACACTCAACGGATTATGCTTAAGTCCATCAACAAGAAGTACATTGTCAGTATTATTCTTTCCATCCAGAGAAATAGATCCAACTCCAATGATAAGCTTAGGAGTATTGTCACCAAATCTAACAACACCACCATCATATCTTTTCAGACTCACAAAATTATTTTTATCTCCAGTAATATGATGTGAACAACCACTATCTATAACCCATTTAGATTTATTTTCAACATGAAATACTAAGGATTTTTCTTCATGTATAGGTTCATCATCCTTAATAGTAATAAATCCAATTTCATCATAGTCAACATCATCATCAGATACGCCTTCACTAGCATAATAACATTCTTTGTTTTTTGAATACTTTAATTTGTAAAACTTAGGTTTATGCTTTGGAACCCTTGTAGGACATCGAGATGAAAAATGACCAAACTTGTTACATGAAAAACATTTAAAAGGTAACTTTCCTTCAAATTTACCCTTACCTCTCTTTTCTCTTTTAGCGATCAGGACTATCACTTCATCTAGCTTTCTTTCTTCCTCTTATATCTGTTCCCATTCATTAGAATAGTCTCCAAGTTCTTCTCTCAAGTCACTATTGCTAGTGCTCGTAAGTCTAGATAAGGTCTTTTTGTTTCTATGGGCAGTCACCTTGAATGCTGACTCTACTTTAGGTAAACAATCTCCTAGTTCCTCGGCCTCAAAATTAGTTAGCTTTCCAATCAAAATCTCTCTAGTGAAGTTTGGTGTCAAAGGTATAATCTCCTCTATAGATTTTACTTTAGTTTTTTATATAGGTGTCAGAGATCTGAGTATCTTCACAATCATTTCTTCCTCACTGTAAGTGCCTACATAGTTTCTGATGCCAGTAACCACTTCAGTAATTCTCAGTGCAGATGCCATAATGTTCTCATCGTCTCTCATCTTCTTTGATTCCATCTTTGTCTTCTATTTTTGTAGCTTTTCCTATTTAGTAAACTTATCTCCTATATATAATGCTTCCAATCTTGTCTAAATATCATATGCAGAATCAAAGTCTTTTACTTCTATGAATTCACCTTCAGAAAGTGTGCTGATCAGTGACTCCCTTGCGACCATATTACATGAAAATAGATTCTTATCATCTGATGACATGTAACTGATTGAATGTTTGATAATGTTAAGTTGAAGATGATGCAAGACATTAAATCAGTTAATGGCTTATATTTTCATTGATGTCAACTTAATATCACATGTACGGTCATAAACATAATACCAAAGACTTCAGAGAATCAATGGAACAAAGATTATCCTTTCAGCAATGCATAAAAGTCAAGTATTCACTAAGTAACAAACAACACCGACAGAGTGCACACCATCAGTAAAGGAAAAGAAAGAGTCACAGTGATGCCCGACGAGCAGAAGACATTAATTCCCAAGGAATAAAAATCCAATGATGCCCAATGGATGGAGATCTCGAAGCTAACTGGAGTTACACCGACGGAACTGGCAGTTGTCACTGATGACAAACTGCAGAGTTGACCGACATAACAGAGAGTTAAGAAAAAGACAAAATATCTAGCTGGCAGAGCTTAAGGATAGACTTAAAAGGTTGTTTTATTTTTTTTATTCACCCAGAGTTAAGTAATTGATTTAAAGAATATTTGTACAGTTGGCAAGAAGATAACTGCTGGATAAATCAGGAGTTAAAGCCGTAAATCAGATTGGTTGGATTGTTTTTCACGCCAAGAATCAAGAATCAAGAATCAAGAATGAAGGAATATCATGTCTATATAAGAGACAAACATAATTCATTTCCGTAATCCATCAGATACATGAAAGGGGAGTGAATAGAAAGAGGATGCTGAAGAGAAACTAGTGAAGGATAAACTCCATACAGTCCTGATCAATCAAGTTCAGGGAGAGCTAAAGAATTCTGCAGACACCGACGAACAGTGAAGCACAACATCATAGAGAAGAAAGTGTGGAGAAAAAGGAATTGAATTGATACATTGATCAGAGAGGTATTGTACTTAAATAGATCTAAAAATATGAAATTCAAAGTTGCATTAGAAACAAGTCATTGTGTTTTAGTTTAACCATTGAAGCATTAAGTCTCTTAACCGAGCATGACTTAACAATCTTCTATAATTGAGGTATATCCTAACAGATTGCCAAAAAAGGTTGATTCATGAAAGTAGCATTGAATTTGCATAAAGCCTATTGACAACCTAAGAAGAAGGTTGATTCAAGGATGGTAGCAAGATTTGCCTAAAGCCTATTGACAGTCTAAGAAGAAGGTTGATTCAAGGATGGTAGCAAGATAGATGCCAGATACTAAGTGACAACCTATATATATATAAATCCTCTAAAAAGGTCGCACTTAACAGTGTGTTTTTAACCTTTAACAGGGTTGGCTCTTAACAGGGCTCACTTCAGAAGAGTGAAAATTTGGGGTACCAGTCCCAGTGGTTTTTTCCCTTAACAGGGTTTCCATGTTAAAATCCATGTGTTATGTGTGTATAGTTTATTACTTCATTGTTTTACATTTCACATATGCATTTATGGATTGATTGGTATACTCTGCATATTTACTAAGTATCGGTAAATAAGTTTTACTGCTTATCGGTAATCAAGGAGAATAAGGATAGACAAGGTAAACTGACAGAAAATTAATTATTTAAAAGTATTTCAAGTCATGCATCTTATAGGGACTTAATAATCTAAGGTGTATTGATTGGTGGATTAAAGTTTAAAGGAAAATTTTTTGAGGCCACTGATTCACCCCCCCTCTCAGTTATTACTAACAATTGGTATCAGAGCTTGTGCTTAGAAGGAAGGTTTCAAGACCTAAGTAAAAGATCACAAGATGAACAGACGAGATGTGTCCAAGTTGAACAAAGACTACTTTGCTTCATGGAAAAGCAGGATAAGACTCCACTTATCAGGTATTGGTAATGATATTACTCAATAATTAGATACTGAATATGTGTTTCCTACAAGACCATTGATAGTAGATCAATTGAGAGTGAAGCATGAGCATAAATTCATGGTTATAGAACTTTCTTCCTCACTCTCTGATGCTGAATTTGAAGATGTCAAAGATTGCAAAACTGCAAAGATAATGTGGGACAAACTGAAGCTTGTACATGGAGGTGATACAAATGTTTTGAGAGCCAAGGCAGAAATCCTTAGAGGAAAGTTTGATGATCTCAGAATGAAAGAAGGTGAAAAAATCACACAGTACAACACAAGAATAAAAGTAGTCAATTCTATACGAGGTGTTGGAGGTACACTTGAAGAGGAGACAGTGGTAAGTAAAATATTAAGAACCTTATTACCTGTATATGCTATTAGAGTTTCTGCTATTCAAGAAATGAGAGCAGTAGCAAACAACACAGTTACTCTTGGTAGCTTAATTGGTAGACTGATTTCATTTGAGATGAATAACTTTGACAACAGTGTCTTACCAAGTTTAGAGTCTGCATTTAAATCTTCTATGAGAATAAGAAAATCTAGTCAGAGACACTCATCTAGAAGAGACAGTGAAAGTGAAAGTGAAGAAGAATATCTAGATGAAATAGAAGCACTCATGGCAAGAAGAATGCAAAGAGGAAGAGGTAAATACAAAGGCAAGTTACCACTTGTATGCTTTAATTGTAAAGAGATTGGACACTTTGCTACAAGATGTCCTAACAGAAGAAAAGATGACAGATCTTTTGAGAAGAAATCTGATAGAGGTGATAACAAAGATTACAGAGGTTACCGACAATCAGAAAGAAAGGATACCCGAGACTACAAGGATAAAGGCAAGAAGGATAGCTACCTAGTTGCTTGCAAAGATGAAGATACTGACACTGAACCAGATGATGACATTGAGATAGTATTTGTAGCTATGAAGGATGATTCAGATGAAGATGAAAGGTGAAGAAACTGCACTCATATCTAAAGTTAGTAAGAATGATATTTGGATTATAGATAGTGGCTACACTCACCATATGACCGGTGACAAAGAAAAATTTAATACTTTTGAGTATTATAATGGTGGTACAATAAGAATGGGAAATGATACACCTTGTCCAGTTGAAGGTAAAGGAACAATAGTGCTGAATAACTTGGTTAAATGTGAGAATGCTTATTGGGTAAATGGATTGAATTATAATCTTTTGAGTGTTTCTCAGCTGAATAATTCAAGTCACAGAGTATCATTCGAAAACAAGAAGGCAAAGATTTTCGATGAATTAGGAAAACTGATTGGTACCGGCGAATAGACTAAAGGTAACTTATTCTATCTAAATGACACTAACCCCACTTTCTTGATGACTAGAAATGAAGACATATGGTTGTGGCAAAAAAGATTGTGTCATGTGAATTTTGACAACATGATGAAAATAAGCAGGAAAAGAAGTGTAAGAGGCTTACCAACGATGACAAGGCCAGACAACATCATGTGCAAAAATTATCAAAAAGGTAAAATGACAAAGTCTAGTTTCAAAAGTAAACCCCATACATCTAATGATATTCTAGAATTAGTCCATACTGATTTATATGGACCTATGAGGACAAAGAGTTATTATGGAGATAGATATTTTATTCTCTTTGTTGATGATTACTCTAGTATGATGACAGTCATGTTTCTAAAAGAAAAATATGAGGCATTCAAGATGTTTAAATGGTATAAGGCTATGGTAGAAAAACAAAGTGGTAAGGATCTAAAATGTTTAAGATTAGATAGAGGAGGAGAATTTATATCAGATGAATTCACTAATTTTTGTAATGAGCATGGTATAAAAAGATAGGTTTCTGCACCAAGGACACCACATCAAAATGGGATTGCTGAGAGAAGGAACATATCAATAGTTGATTGTGCAAGAACACTGATGATAGAGAAGGACATCACCCAAATCTTATGGAGGGAAGCTGTCAGCACTGTTGTTTATACACTTAACAGAGTACAATTGAAGAAGGACACAAAGAAGACTCCTTATGAGCTATGGTATGGTAAAACACCCAATGTAAGTTACTTCAAGATCTTTGGTAGTCAATGTTATGTCTTAAAAGATGATAGAAATGGAAAGCTTGACGCCAAAAGTGATGAAGGTATTTTTCTGAGGTATTCTACCAAGAACAAAGCTTTTAAATGTCTAATCAAGGCTTCTAACAAAATAGTTGAAAGTGCAAATGTGATGATTGATGAATTTGTAGAAAAGAATGAGCTGGAAAGCACAAAAGAACCAGAGGACTACAACAAGTTTGTATATTGTGAAGAACCCATAACTCTACCCGAGCAATAGTGCTTAAATCCAGAACAACAAAATGTTGCAATCGACGGTCAGAATGCTATTACCGATGGTGAGGATAATGATCAAAATAATGTGCAAGGTAATGAAGATCAAGCTGATACACAAAGAGCTATACCTTTACTTGCAAGATATGTAAGAAGGAACCATCTACAGGACTAGATCATAGGAGATAAGAAAGATGGTACAAGAACAAGAAGTAAGTCTTTAAGCTCAAATTGTTTAATTTATGAGTTTGAGCCAAAATCTATCAATACTGCACTAGCTAATGAAGAATGGATAAGTGCTATGAATTATGAGATTGAGAAGATTGAGAAGAAAAAAACATGGTCACTTGTGCCAAGATCGGATGACAAGAATGTCATCGGTACAAAATGGATATCCAGGAATAAGCTAAATGAGAATGGATAAGTCACAAGGAACAAAGCAAGACTAGTATGCAAGGGGTATGCACAAGAGGAAGGTATAGAATATGGAGAGACCTTTGCACCCGTTGCTAGGCTAGAAGGAGTAAGAATACTACTTTCTTATGCTGCATACAGAGGATTCAAAGTATATCAAATGGATGTCAAGTCAACATTCCTAAATGGAATACTTGAAGCAGAGGTATACATTGAGAAACCAAAAGGGTTTGTAGATCTAGACAAGAGGAACATGGTATGTAGACTTCACAAAGCCTTGCATGGATTAAAACAAGCTCCTAGAGCCTGGTATGAACGAATTCATTCATATCTAATAAGTATTGGATTCATAACGACTAGTGAAAACAATAATCTTTATTTGAAAGAAGATACTGATGCTAACACTTTGATTGCTGAAATATTTGTTGATGACATCATATTTGGAGGCAATGATATTCTATGCAAATTGTTTGCTGATGAGATGAACAAAGAGTTTGAGATGCCTATGTTTGGAAAGATCAAGTTATTTCTTGGTCTATAGATCATTCAACAAAGTGAAGGAATTTTCATTACACGGTCCAAATACATCAAAGAGGTCTTGAAAATATTCAAGATGGAAGATTCCAAACTAGTTGGAACACTGATGGCTACTGGATGAAAATTAACAAAGGAAGACAAGTCAACATAGGTAAATCAGGCTTTGTATAGATCGATGATAGGAAAACTCATGTATGTTGTACACACTAGACCAAATATTGCACATGTAGTAGGAATTGTTGCTATAATTTCTGCTAACTCCAGGGAATCACATATGACTACTATGAAAAGAATTCTAAGATATCTAAAGAATATTGAGGAATTTGGCTTATGGTATAGAAGAGAAGGCAAATTTGAACTTAAGGTGTTTACCGATGCTGATTGGGCTGGAAATCTTGATGACTGGAAGAGCACAACTGGAGGGGCATTCTTCATGGGTGACAGACTTGTCACATGGATTAGCAAGAAGCAAGGATGCATCTCTCAGTCTACTACAAAAGAAAAATATGTTGCTACTGCTACAAACTGCTCAAATATTGCATGGATCAAATAGTTGCTGGAAGGTATGCATATGAAGATCTTAGAACTAGTGATTATCTATTGTGATAACACTAGTGCAATAAAAATTTCCAAGAATCCAGTCATGCATGCAAAGACTAAACACATTGCCATCAAGTATCATTATTTAAGAGAACAAGTTCAAGAAAAAGAGGTGATACTTGAACATGTGAAATCAAAAGAAGAATTGGTTGATATCTTCACCAAGCCACTACCCAAGGATACATTTGAGTACTTGAGAAAGAGACTAGGGGTCAAACCCTTGTCTACCAGTCAGTAAAAAAAAAAACTAAAGGCTGCATCGACCTATATATTTTTAGAATATCACTCATGTTGATGCAAGCAAAAAGGATGATCTTCAAAGGTACATCTATATACAGAAAGGTATATATCAGAATCAAGCACCAGAGCATATTGTTGTATTGATGATGGATAAGGGAAATTCAAGAAATATATTATGGATGAAAAAAAAGGTTGTTTGACATTAATGTCAGATATCTGTGAAATATTTGTTTGGCATTGTTGTCAAAGGGAGAGAAAGTTTCCATATTATCATAGTCTTCAAAAGAAGAAAGATTATCCATTATCATATTACTCCAAAAAGGGAGAGATCATATCCATAGGGAGAGAATTTGTATAAAAGTTGAAAACAAAAGATAGAGACATCAAAGAAGAAGAAAAGTCAAAAGAGAGAAATTGACACAAATAGAGGACACAACACATCAGAAGAAGAAACACAGAAAACTACAAGAATCAAATCTAAGCTAACACAGAGCTTACTGACGGTCAGACAGTTCTATCAGTTATCAAAACAAAGTGTTTGGTAATTTGATGAATCTCAACAATTGTATTTCATATTATATTATAAATAGTATAATGTGATAATATAGTATGTTTCCATCAATGCCAAAGGGAGAGATTGATGACATGTAACTGATTGAATGTTTGATAATGTTAAGTTGAAGATGATGCAAGACATTAAATCAGTTAATGGTTTATATTGTCATTGATTTCAACTTAATATCATCTATACAGTCATAAACATAATGCCAAAGACTTCAGAGAATCAATGGAACAAAGATTATGCTTTCAAAAATGCATAAAAGTCAAGTATTCACTAAGTAACAGACAACACCGATGGAGTGCACACCATCGGTAAAGGCAAAGAAAGAGTCACAGTGATGCCCGACAAGTAGAAGACAGTGTTGCTCAACAAAGAAAAATCCAATGATGCCCAATGGACGGAGATCCCAAAGCTAACTGGAGCTACACCGACAGAACTGGCAGTTGTCATCGACGACAAACTGCAGAATTGACCGACAAATCAGAGAGTTAAGAAAATGAAAAAATATCTAGCTGGCAGAGCTTAAGGATAGACTTAATTGGTTGTTTTATTTGTTTTATTCACCTAGAGTTAAGTAATTGATTTAAAGAAGATTTTTACAGTTGGCAAGAAGATAACTATGAGATAAATCAGGAGTTAAAGCTGTAAATCAGATTGGCTGGATTGTTTTTTATGCCAAGAATAGAGAATCAAGAATCAAGAATCAAGAATGAAGGAATATCATGTCTATATAAGAGACAAGCATAATTCATTTCTATAAGCCATCAGATACACAAAAGGGGAGTGAATAGAAAGAGGATGCTGAAGAGAAATTGGGGAAGGATAAACTTCATACAGTCCTGATCAATCAAGCTGAGGGAGAGCTAAAGAACTCTGCAGACATCGATGAATAGTGAAGTACAACATCACAGAGCAGAAAGTGTGGAGCAAAAGGAATTTAATTGATACATTGATCAGAGAGGTATTGTACTTAAATAGATCTGAAAATCTACAATTCAAAGTTGCATTAGAAATAGGTCATTGTGTTTCAGTTTAACCATTGAAGCATTAAGTCTCTTAACAGAGCAGGACTTAACAGTCTTCTATAATTGAGTTATATCCTAACAGATTGCCAAAAAAGGTTGATTCATGAAAGTAGCATTGAATTTGCATAAAGCCTATTGACAACCTAAGAAGAAGGTTGATTCAAGGATGGTAGCAAGATTTGCCTAAAGCCTATTGACAATCTAAGAAGAAGGTTGATTCAAGGATGGTAGCAAGATAGATGTCAGATACTAAGTGACAATCTATATGTATAAAAATCCTCTAACAAGGTTGCACTTAACAATGTGTTTGTAACCTTTAACAGGGTTGGCTCTTAACAGGGCTCACTTCAGAAGAGTGAAAATTTGGGGTACTAGTCCCAGCATTTTTTTCCCTTAACAAGGTTTCCACGTTAAATCCATGTGTTATGTGTGTATGGTTTATTACTTCATTGTTTTACATTTCACATATGCATTTTTGGATTGATTGGTATACTCTTCATATTTACTGAGTATCGATAAATAAGTGTTACTACTCATCAGTAATCAAGGAGAATAAGGACAGACAAGGTAAACCGACAGACAGTTAATTATTTCAAAGTATTTCAAGGCATGCATCTTGTAGGGAATTAATAATATGAGGTGTATTGATTGGTGGATTAAAGTTTAAAGGATAAATTTTTGAGGCCACTAATTCACCCCCCCTCTCAGTTATTACTAACAATCATCTTTAGTATCTTTTTCCAATTCATCCTCAGTTGCTATCTTTTCTTTCTTTTTCGTGATCATCCAATAGTTAATTCCCAAACATAGCAAATGTGTTCTCATCTTGTTCTTCCAACTATCAAAGTTTTCAGGATCAAATTTTAGAATATCCTTCCTGTAGTAAGTCATCTTTAGGATCACCTCAAGTTGTTAAGCTTTCTCTCTAAGGACTAGTAGCTCTAATACCAATTGTTAGGAATAATAGTCCACAAGCACAACTGAGAGGGGGGGGGGGTGAATCAGTTGTGATACATAATATTAAACTTTATAAACCAAAAATTTAATGAAAATGATAACACGATAAATGCCAACACAATAAAATAATACTTGTTGTCGAGGAATTCCTGTTAAAGGTAAAACCCCGGTGGTAATTAACACCCACAAATGATGTACTGAGAGTATAGTATCCCTATAAAAAATATTTATCCCTGTTAGGAGCTTATTACAACATTACAGTACATAGTCCCTATTAAAGGACAAACCCTGTTAGGAGTCAAGAGTAACAGTGGGCTCACTGCCCATGCACACTACCCAAAGAAGGTTAAAGCCACCCTTGAGGATTAACAACCTGAAAAATTATATATAGAGAATATAAAATCCAGTGAACTATCTGATAGCAACTGTCTTTGCTTGGTTAGTTCCAATGAATTATTATAATCACCAACTCTGCTCTACATCTAACAGCCAAGCAAGCCTCATAGCTTCCACACTTCTCAGTCTTCACAATTATCTTCTCATCATTGGTACATATTTTTAAAAGAAAATATCTCTCATATATACCCTATTACAATAATTGATTAGGTCGGCCAATTAAGCTTTCCCAATAAATAAATAATTATTTAACCCCTTGCTAAGATACACAAGGTACCTAAAATAAGTAAACATCAATTAAAATACATTAGATATACTCCCAGATCTGCAATCTATTCTCACAATTCGTAATACACGCTACATCTATGAAGTCTGCCATAAATAGGTCTCCTCCAGAATACATGCCACAACTGATGTCACCAACAATCTCATGACTATCGATCAACAAGGAACATTCCTCAATCTGCCTTCTTTCATCCCTTGATATTGCATTCTCGGAAACATCTTCGCTTGTAAGATATACCCAAAACACAGAGACCTTCTTTGTCAAGCATCACTGTCACAGTCCAGAAACTGATCTTCACTAAAACATTTGTAACGTCACCAATATGCAATATTAAGCCAATCAACCTTAGGAATAAGGTCATCTTACATCCTTCTTTATATTCGTATCTTTAATCATTCTGATTCATTCGTATAGTATCCGTACTCTTCTGTCAGTCATCATACAATAGTAATAACCAGTTTGTTCTCTCCACAAAAACATATGTTGACATCAATGATAAAACATGAATATCAACAACATCAATAGTAACCAAATTTTATATCATCCAAAAGAGCTAGGGTTTCTGGATCTCGCATGTATGAGGACTCTTATGTAATACATTATGATTGTATTGGCCGTAACCGGGAAGGCCTTACAGCCTGACATGTATGAATTTTGATGAAGTAAATAAATATATCTGCATTCCCTTCTTCCTTCTTTGTGTTGTAAGCTTTCAAGTTGTGTTATGCAATTTGGTTTGGTAGCTGGGAGTGCCTTTTTCCCTGATTATGTATCCCTCCTTGCGTCAATTCCCTGGTCAAAAGATCTTCCAAAAGAAGGGGTTGTAGACCAAGATTTCTCTTATAATCTTCACTAGTCCCAATGATCTCATCATTTATCTTTTTGGCTTCCAAGCCTTTCCCTTTGTCCAACTTATCAGTCCTCATATCAGCTTCCCTGCCAATCCCATCCTTTCCCTTATCATCTACAAGGGGTTGTCTCCATTCCCCTTTCTCAGAGCCTAAAACTATAAAGTCTGGGAGCGTGTAGCATTCCTGTCTCCAAATCAAGACCCTCAAGAAAACTGAAAAGTCTATCTAATTCATTATTTCCTCAGATCTAACATAAGTTCCCAATCTTTCACCTATCAGTTTGAGTGTTTCTTCTCCCCAATATTCTTGAGGGAGATTGTGAAGTTTAAACCATATCAGGAGCTCCCTAACTTGTTCCTTTAGAGGGTCAAAATTAGGGGTCCAGTCCCTAATATATAAACCCTACCCATTAATAAGATAAGGGCCATGATTGAGGATCCACTCCTTGTCTTGTTTTGAGGAGAAAGTGACTAGGTATAAACCATTGGCCATGGTTTTTATAGACCAAGAACACCACCATTGTTCCTCACACTGTTTCTTAACTAGACTCAGAGAGGGCCAAGGGCCCATCCACTTCATCAAAAATGCTTTGTTTACCAAAAAAGTGATAGATTCCAGCCATTGCTTATTATTAACTAGCAATGATGAGCCATTAACGTTCTTAACATTTTCACTTACCTGTACTTAACATTCTAAATTGTATGTGTTGGTGGAAGCATGAATATATTAGTATTTATTATCTGATATATGATAAATTATATAGTCTCTGTACTTATATTCCTCAAATTTATTCAAGAGACAATGATGTATCAAATTTCTAGTAAATGTTCTTAGTTACCATCTAAATTTCAAGTTTGCACTATTGTTCATTGGGTATTAAGTGACTTTTCAATGAGTCTCTCATCTCTAACCAGCCTAAATCTGTTATTTGCTCTATTCGTGACTTTTTGTGAGACCCACAGATACTCTTGTGGCACACTTCACAACTTGAAGACAAATCTATGCCCAAGTCACATTTTTTTGTTTGTGGCCATTTGTCTTGCCAACAACCATAAATAGGTAGATTACCCTTGGAGGGATCTATATTGTAAACCATTCCTCTCTATTTTCCATAATATTACTAAAATATACATTATAAAATTGTATTCGATTGTTACATGTTATTTTCATCACTATCTGAATCATTTTTGCACCATGTTACCCAAAGTGTTTTGTGATCATGATAGCATTCCATTTTAAACACCATTTCCACACCCTAGGCAAATTCATAGAAACATGGAAAAGAGATATAAAGTTTCTTCTCGTTCTCTCATATTTTTACTCTCCTACTTGATTATTATCCTTAAAGTTATGGAATTGCTTACTTTAGAGGTAGGGTCTTAAAAAATAGAAAACATAAATTTTTAGTTTGGGTTATTCCTCTCCTAGACATGTTGTTAAAATACAAAAATTTTATGTATGTTAAAATAAAAAAAATTTGGATTATTTAGACAAATTAAATGAGCTTGATTTGCATTTCATTGACCTACCCAAGAGTTAGGAGACAATGGACTAAAGAAAAAACTAGGAAATAGAAACAAACATTTACAAAATATGACTAGGAAATCAAAAATTAGTAGAATAGAGGACTTTGATGCATTTGGAAAACTTAGATGCGTCTAAAAATAGATTCTAACTGAATGAATGCCCTAGAATCTAATCAAGAAGTTGTTTGATGCGAGTTTTGACAAAACAAGAAGTTGATAAAACAAAGGTTTTCTATTAGGAAGGTGGATAGCTCAAAGAGTCTTCATTGATTGCATTTGAAAGGTTTACTAGAATGTCCTAGTTGATAATCAGTTTGGCTTGTTTGTTTAAGGAACTGCACGGGAATATCAAGAGCCTTAACACAAGATATTTGATCACTATTAGTTGGTATAGACCTTCAAATTCATTTGCAAGAGTTTTTGGCCTTGTAAATTTATCATCAAAACCTAAAACTAAATTTATCTTTGGTATCAAAAAAGAGTGAGTGGGGACAGTCTAAGCCTATTTTAAAACATCTATACATCATTCAGTGAAGGGATACATTTGATGAGAAACCAATTCTAGCTTGATTTGTTACATGCAATCAAGGCATAGGCATGCACAATTTTTATGATATGTAACACGCCAAATTCATTGGGCATTTTTTGAATTAAATGCATGGACGAGTGAAAGAAATAATTCAAGAGTTTGAAAAACAAAAAACAACTGGAAATCCCAAAAATGTTGTATTTTATGTTGTATTTTATATTTTATTGTATTTTGAAAATGAGTTTTAAAGGATTTACAATCCTTACAAATGAGTATTTATTGGTCACTTTTGATGTGGAAAAGACAAATATAAGACTAAATACATTAGAATGTGGGATCAACTTGTCTTTCCCTTTAGATTCTTTTCCTTGTCAAAATTTTGATATGTGAATGATGTGTCTAATTATACATACTCATAGTTCTCTCTAGTGTCCTTATGTGGCTCTCTCTATATGTATGTAGTGAATATAACCCTTTACAATCTTGGAAACATAAGGAGTTGGATTATTTGAACTTATGTCAACTTCAATAAAAATGTCCAATTGTTCATCATGCACTTGCTTTTACTTTGTCAGTTTCTTGTCCAATTTCTTGTTCACTTAACAAGAAAGAATCATCTTAATGTTAACATCTCTTCCCTACATATTTTGTATCATTATCCTATAAATGACAAAAAATTCTTAGTACCTTAAGTAATTGTATAATCTTTTCAAAATTTTAAAAGAAATTCCATCATCAACTAATAAATCATCTCATTGCTCAATTACAACTCTGAAAAATAGTCTCCTTGCAGAATTTAGGGTCTTAAAGGCTTAATTGTGCAATTTTAAGGTTCAAGGATGCAATATCAAGATGAAGCTAAGTATTTTGGGGTCAAAAGGCTGAATTATAAGCACATAAGAGCTAAAAATTAAAAGATCTGAACTAATACCAACTTAAATGAAAATGTCCAATTGTTTATTATGCACTTGCTTTTACCTTGTCATTTTCTTCTCAAATTTCTTGTTCACTTAACAAGAAAGAGTCATCTAGATCTTAACATCTCTTCCCTACATACAAATGACAAGATAGTCTTAGTACCTTAAGTAATTGTATAATATTTTCAAAAAAAATTAAAGAAATTCCATCATTAACTAATAAATCACCTAATTGCTCAAGTAACTCTGAAAAATAGCCTCCTTGAATAATTTAGGGTCTTAAAGGCTTAATTATACAATTTTAGGGTTCAAGGATGCAATATCAAGACGAAGCTAAATATTCTAGGGTCAAAAAGATGAATTATAAGCACGTAAGAGTTAAAAATTAAAAGATTTAGTTTTGAAACCCTCAGCTACAATGTATAGATAGGAAAATGACTTAAGAAACTTGATTTTTGAGGTTTTGGTTTCTTATTGTTGTTAATTTATTTTTTATGCCACTATCAATTCAGGTAAAATAAACAATTGAATTTTAACTACCTTGGAAGAAAAATATATTCCATAATATAATTAAATTTTCTCAAGGCTTTGAATGTCAAGTATCGACTTAAGGGTTAACTTAGTTGTTCGTTGTGGATATTGTTTTTTAACAAAGAGACTTGCATAGGAAGTTTGAATAACTAATGATAATAAAAAGGAGCTCCTTAATCATTGGATATTATTTGATATCATAATTGGATTTCACACTTATATATTTTGAACATTTGCACGCTTTATTTCATTTTAATTTTAGATTTTATGAAGGGATTTGGAAAAAGAAAAGATGAGAAAAGGAAGAGTTTGAACTCTTGACTAAAAGACTTACTTGAATTACCATGCAAACTAGAAGCAAGACATCAAATAACTAACTTATGTTTCATCAAACCTTGTCACAACTACATAGATAATGCAAGTTTCAATGGTAATTTCATATCACAAAATAAACATGCATAAAATACCCTAAACTAGTGAAATTCCATGGCATCGTCTATAATAAATGTAAGATTTGGCTATGTAGATAGCCACCCAAGATATAGAGGCCTAATGGAAAGCACAGTAACAAGAGAGAAACAATATGACAAGAATAAACTTTAATGTCACCAAGAATGCAATAGAATAGGTAATGGTACATAGGAAACCCCTTGGTTAAATAGACCAAGTTGAGACATAGGAAGGCATAATATTATGACAAGTGTCTTAATATTATGACATGATACATAAAGAGAACTTTTCACACACCTAAGGTGGAAAAGTGAAAGTGTCACATGTCCACTAAAGGTGGATCACCCTCCCAACTGGACAGATGTATGTACAACACATATACTAAAGGTGGGACACCCTCCAAGGTGAAAATTTATTTGTGAAACATGTATACTAAAGGTGGAAAAAGTGGTTAAGTGATAAGTGCACCAAATGTGGAAGCCCTACTTAAGATGGAAAAGTGATAATGCAATACTACCAAAAGTGGGAATATTCCTATGTGGTCCATAAGTAAACTTAAGTAATTTGTATGTGTATAAAATTTAAACACACCAACCCTCCCTTTAAGTGAAACTTAGGGAGAATTTATGCAAACAACGAAAGATGGGTCCTATCTATTAAGCCATGTTAGGTACCCATGTACAAATACAATGCAATCTCTTGCAAATAGAGAAGTATTGGTAGGAAAAAACTCCTCCCCAAAAGAGAGATGAAAATACAAATTACTCTAGAGGAAGAATAAGGACAAAACCCCATATGTGGAAAAATTCCCCGCAATAAGAGAGAGTGGAGGAGTCAAGTGAGTCCCCTTGAAAACATCCCATACCCCCAAGAGAGATCACAACTAATGTTACTTGCTCTAAATGAAGGGTTTGGTGAAGATATCTACAACCTAATCTACTATAGGGAAATTTTACAAATTAATGACATGCTCCTAAATCATCTCCCTAATGTAGTGCATATGGATCTTAATGTGTTTGGTCCTCTGATGGCGGATTGGGTTCTTTGAGATCTAGATGACACTTTTATTGTCACAATAAAGGACTATGGGTCATAGAATGGTGAAGCCAAAATCAATGAGAATATTTTGAAGCTAAATAGCCTCAGTAGTGACATTAATAGACCCTTGATACTCAACCTTAGTCGAAGAGAGAGAAATAACATGTTTCTTACTTTGCCAAAAAATAAGGCCAAAACCAAGATGAAAGTTGTAGCTGGAGGGGGACTTAAGATCATCAAGATCACCAACACAATATGAATCTATATATCCAACCAAGTAAAGTCATGTACATGTCACGTAGTGAATCTCATAGTCATGTGTACCCTAGATGTAATGCAAGATGTATTTGGAATTTTTTTAGTGAAGCTCACCTTGTTTCTACATAAAGTGTGAAACCAAGCCAACTACAAAAGATATATCATGGTGTGTGTGATCAAGTAGATGAGGCTCCGACAAGTTGATGATACAAGGTGGTATCAACAAGTGGAGTGGAACACGTTTCCTTAAGCTTGATTCATAAAGGAAATGGAGTTGGGGAAACCTTACAATCAACCATGTGGAATCTACTAGAAGATCAAGAGCATACTTAGGTTGGGAAAGAGTGATCCTGACAAAATACTAAGCAATCTCAATCTTGAGAAAGTGGTGCAAATGGACCAAGTTAGTCATATAAAGCTTATCATGCAAAGATTTTACATTGCCAATGATACATGATGTACTCCCTATGATGATCAAGTCATTAACATAGATCATGTTACAAAATGTATACATTCAAATTTGATTAACACCCGGTGAATCATATTGAGAGAAGAAAGGAGTTCATCTTGGAAAACTAAGTTTGAGGGGCCTGCTTGAGGCCATAAATAGACTTACTCAATCTAAAAACCAAAGAAGACTCCTAAATAAATCCCTACAACTGCTCCATACAAATATCCTCCTGATAACCCCCATGAAGAAACACACTCTTCACATCTCATTCATGAGTTCTAGAAATGAAAAGAGTCCAGCAAATCAAGTTCATCTTAGAAATAAGGGAAATGGCCTTTGTATAATCAATATTAGGAATGTATGAGAAACCTTTTGTGACATGCTGGGCTTTGAAATTGTCCATTGTTTTATCTACTGCATATTTGGTCCAATATATCTATTTACACCGAACCATCTTTCTCCCCTTAGAAAGAGGAACTAATTCCCATGTGTGGTTCCTCATCAAGGAGTTATACTCCATTTCTGAATCCCACTCAATAATTCTTGACATTTCCTTAAAGGACCATGGATTAGAATTAGTAGCAATGTAGACATGTGGAAGATGTTGATGTTGTGACTAATTCCTTCAAGTGTCTAAAGGATCTCCAACAAGATCGATTGCTAACTCAAGAGCCCGTTGAACCCAACAAAACTATGAAGTAGATAGGGATGGAGGATGAGTATCCTAGATCTCAATATGTGAATTCTGTGAAGGTGTGAAATTGCAAGTAGGAGAATATGTAGAATCATCCAAGTCACTATCATCAATATGCACCATGAAGGATGAGGAGGATCAAAGGCCAATCTAGGAGATCTTTCCTCAAAGTCAACACTCCTCTCAATGACTAGCTCATGTGTCTCTGGATCCAAGAGTTGATCTTCCATTAGGATATCCAAAAAAAGTGCAAGGCCTAGTCTAAGGTTCCCTAGCCTTGTGCTTCTCTAGAGGAATCCATGCCCAATTTGGAGAGAGAAAAACTATGAAGTGTTAGACAATTGGTTTTCTACCACACCGAGCCTAAAAATGAGTCATACCCTTCAATGCATTGTGGGGAACCTGATTCTAAATGTGGGTGACACCATTATGGCTTTATCCCAAAATATAGGATCAAAAGAATCAGCATGAATGATGCAACTAATCATTTCCTTAAGGGTAATATTATTACTTTATGAAAAACCATTATATTGTGGTGTGTATGCGAGTGAATGTTGAAAATCAATCCCCTCAAGAGTACAAAATTTCATAAGTTGATTGTTCATGTGTTCTCTTCCATTGTCTATACGAGGGATCTTGAATTTATTCCACGATTGCTTCTTATCATGGGCCTTGAAGGCTTGAAACTTGTTAAAGATTTCATTCCTCTACCGAAGGAAGTAGATCCAATTGAAATGAGAATATATTGAGCCTTGTTGAAGAAAAAAAATGTAAATGGGCCCACAACATCATTGTGAACTAATTGAAGAACTCTTGAAGCTCTTCAAGACTTCTCTTTATCAAACTTCTCTTTAGTATGCTTACCCATGAAACAAAATATATATACACCATCATAAAATCTGATTTCAAGGGAACCTGTGATTGTATTTTGTGAGCCGAGATGATAAAGATAGTGGTAGTTAATATTTCTAAATCATTAATGCTAAATATTACTCTCTGAATGAATGAGTGAGAAATGTTGTAGAAGAAGAATGAGGCACAAAGTGGGAGAATGAATAAAATTGATTACTATGATTGGATTTTCATATTGAAACTAAGACATCACCCTAAATTTCCTCGATCACAACTATATCAGGTGAAAAATCAAATTTATTTCCATGGCCAAGTGTAATGGGCACCCTAGAATGCCCAAAAACTAAACTAGCTGCTAATAGGAATTATGTCAAACAATTTGCATCCAACTCCTTATTTCTCCATTTAATATTTTATCCCTTATAACTCCAGAAATAAAGCATTTGTTTGTTTGTTTGAGTTTTAGCATGGAATTGAAATCATACAACATAACAAGAAAGAACTACAATAATATGCAAACTGGACATTGAACTGCTGCTGATAAGATGTTATTTTCATAATTTAATTAAATCAAATACAAGGCAAATTATGAACTCACTAATGGCTCCAATATTATTGGCATAATGCTCCAACACATGCTTTCCAACTTGCTGCTACAGTGAAGTGAATAGTACTATCTGAATAGTAACCACGTGAATAGTGCTACATAAATAGTAACCATGTGAATAGTACCCACGTGAACAGTGCTGCTACAAACTTTGTCTTTCAAACAGTCCAATACCTTCATAAAATCATTCCCTCAAAGTGGCATAAGCATCGGATGAGTAATGGAGAAGATATGAGTAAAACATCAAATCTGCCTGTAGCTAGAAACACGCCCAATCTGCTTGTTAATGAAGCTGATAAAAATGGATTCCAAAGGCCAAACCCCAAGGGAATGATGTCTAGAATGTCACAAGAGAGGATAGACATCCTCTAATGCCAAGAACATATCTGCAACTCACACATCAATTTCTTCTCATATTCAACCTTCCAAATGAAGCCACAAACACTCCCTTTTATTCTTTTTCCAAAGGTCGACTCAACTCACATGAGCAATGTGGGATAAAAGATGTGCAATATAAAGCATGTTAAAATATTCACTTATGTCTCCCTTAGGTAC
>MU226861.1:1465552-1510368 GCA_018584345.1 Thuja plicata
TGTGTCCTGTTGACTTACTAAAAATAGTAAGTATGCCTGAAATTGAGTAAATCAACTCCGTTTTGGCCCAAACTGGAAATGACTAGGCCAAAACACTCTAGGATCCCTTTAAACCCTTCGTTAGCCCATGGGACCATGTAGAAATAGGCTAACACACACACTTGGTCAACTGCTAAAGTGGGGACATTACACCAAGATGATTGATTTGGTATACTAAAAGAAGATTGGCATACAAGTTAGGAACATATAGAACTTCCTCAAATGTCCCATCATTAAATTTAATTGATTCCTTCCATTCCACCTCCACTTGTATATCACCATCCATGAGAATGTGAGGTATCATATAAGGCTTAAATGAAGAAAAATGTTCTCTTGTGGATCTCATGTGATTAGAGGCCCTCAAATAAACTATCCAATGCTTTGATGATCCTTTAGAAACCACAGGTGCTTTTCCTTTTCATTTATTCGAATGTGAAGAAGAGGGAGGGGTTGAGTCCTTGTAGATTGATGAAAAGTTGATGTTGTTTTTCTTGATGGTGTTTGTCAATTCATCAATTTTCTTATGATGGAAACGATGCTCATCATGACCAACCTTTTGCAATATGAACAAGTTGGCCTCTCCTTTTGTGAATTTCCCTTCTTGGAAGATGATGTGTAGTGTCCTTGTTAAGAAGATGATTGTACTCTATCCTTGGGTGGCTTTGGGTTTGATTGTTTTTGTTCTTTTTGAAACCTTTCTCTGACTCCCTTGACTTGCCACCAAATCTTTTAACTTGGACGACTTGAGAATTCCCATTGTGATCAAATTTGATTGCTCAAGCATCATATCTCTATGAATGAATAAAATGATGGTGTAGTGTAAGCACTCTCTGTTGTCAACTGATGGGTTTGGAAACTAGAAACAAAATATGCATAGTATGAAGGAATATTATCCAACAAATTGAAGACCAATTTTGCATCCTTTTTACCAATTCCAAAATCTTTGAGTTGTGCTCTCAACTTATTTTCCTTAGTTACATAGTCTTGGATAGTATCAAAGTTCTTAGGATCAAAATTTGCAAGATAATTTTCAAGTCTGTATCCTCTAATATCATCAACTTTTGCATATAATTGAGCAATTTTATCCCAAGCATCCTTAACTATTTACACTTATCAATATGAAAAATAAGATCAGGTGATACATATTTATTTAATATTCCAAGATCCATAGTACTTTTCACGAGCCAATCTATTTTTAGATTAGGATCCTATTGGTGTGTGTTTTATGACACATTCAATATAGAATAAAATGATAGGGGTAATATATCCTCTCTTGAACAAAGTCTCCAATGTGCTAAATAGATGAACTGTGTGATCACAAAGGTTGACTCCAAGGTTCCAAATATGGTTTTTTTTGTTGAGGATAAACTCTCATGGTAGGATGATTTTCTGAAAACCTCAAGGGGATTTACATGGTTACTCAAGATTTCATCATTCACCTTTTGAATTTCTATTTTTCTATTTTTTTGGATTTTTTTGGGTTTTATGAAGAATTCTAAAAAAAGTGCAAAAGATGAGGGTTTAGGAATTTAATTCTAATCCTAAACTAATTCTATACTAATCCTATGAATTTAGGAGACAGGATTTTATAAGTGCAATCCAAAACCTATCCCTTCTTTTCCAAATTCAACAACTCCACAAGGGCGGTGCTATCTTCTGAGGTATTTCAAAAGATTTTCATAGTAAAAGTTGAGTATATTTCAAGCGTTCAAACTAAAATTGAATAATAATTGAAAATAATCCAACTATAAAAGGTATAAACATATTCATTTGACATAAATATTTCACATCAATTCCTTCATTCAATATAACAACGTGGAAAAATAAAATCTACTCTAAGTGAGAGACATAAACCATGCAACATGCAAACGATATTTAAATTTGCAAATAGTTGAACAATAAATTTACTTAAGCAATTTTTATGCGACAATATTTGGATCTTTGTTTTAAAAATGAGAGGAGTGGGGTTTATATAGGAGTTCAAAAATAGATGAAGGGCCCAGATCAATTTAAGATTGACAACCAATATTAAGAGAACTATAGCCTAATTGGGGTTTGTAATGCTTATCTAATGAGAACCAATAAAAAAAAAACAACTAATAAAATTATTTCTTCTAGAAGACAGTGTCCCTTATCCTGATGGAAGAAAATATCAAGTTCATTGAACCTAGATGCATTGTCATGAAATTATCTGATTGGTGGAGATAGGTGCTTGCCACCTTAGCACGCTTATTTATTTGGCTTTGAACAATTTTGGGATTTTGATATTTGGAAAAATATTCCCAAATTGTATAATCTTTAAACCTACTTGAACTTGGAATTTTCTCCTTTTTGAATGTTCTTCTTCGATCCAATATTTTTGACTTCCTAATGTGAACTTTGAAATATGGAAGATGTCTTTGAAATCTTCCCTTATCTATCCATTCTTCTTCTTGTCTTGAAATTATTTGTAGGTGATCAAGTCCTTGGTTGTGTTTTTTTTTCTCTTCTGTGAATGTCATATTTTCTTATACCATTTGAATTCCTTCCTTTGATCTCTGATCTTTGGAAATCTAGGGTTGTTTTAGCAACTCCTTCATCTTTGTCTTTAATTTGGAAATGACTTTATGAATTTCAGAAATGGTGAAGTCTCATCCTTAGAAATGCACTTTCAGGTATGATTTTCAAGAAATTTCCCATGCTTAGGAAATTTAAAGTCATCCTAATATGGGATGACTTTTCTTATGCTTGTGAATATCCCACAACTTTCCTTGTTTAAAATCAAGAATTTTCACAACTTCAGGGATTTTCCACAACTTTTTATGGAAATTTTAGGATTTTTTCACAACTTCAAGATTCCTCACAACTTTCCATGGATTGGAATTAGGAGTTTTCCATGGATTTGAATTAGGAATTTTTTATTTTTCTTAGGCATAGTTCACTATAGATCATGAAATTTCCTTGACATAACCAAATTTTCTCCCTTGAAAGTTCTCTCTCCATACCGAACTTTGATGATATTTATGGAATTTCCAACACTTAGAACTATATTCTTCCTCCTTTCTAGAGCATATTTCATCATGGATTAAGGATTTTTCTTGTTTTTACTTGGGAGGACTTCATGTAAAAATAGGAATTTCCACAAATTCTTGAGCAAAATTCATTTGGAAATAGGAAATTTTGAGTGAACTTCATTTCATGATGAGGATTTTTCCATGCCTTAGATGAATTCTTCATGTTGGAGAAAACTTTTGTCAAGTTATGGAAATCTCCATGCCTTATAAATTTTAGTGCCTTAAACACTTTTTCATCTCTTCAAGGTGCACTTTGAGTTGAAATATAGATTTTCAAACACTTCCAAATTTTTGAATCCTTTCCTCTAAACTTTTAAAGTATGTCTCCTTTTGCTTTACTCTTGAATTTTCCTCTTGATTTTCATTCCAAATTGAGGTGGACTTCAACTAGGTTTGAGAAATTTCTTCACTAGATTTTCTTGAAAAGATAAGAAATTCTAAGTTAGGAGAGGGCATGAAATTTATGAATGCAAAGTATGGAACTCTAAATCTAAGTAAATCTTTTTCTTATTTCACTTTGCATTCCTACTCTTGGTTGTATTTCCTATTTTTGAGTTTGCCTTGTAAAATTTTGAAGTTTCCTGTCATTCCTATGCTTGAAAGGTTGAAAATCATGTCTGATAATGCTTATATACTTCTGCAAATAAGGTTTTAAGTCCTAATCCTAGTTGAAAATTCCAAAACCCTAAGCCCTAGGGTTATTTCTCTTCGAAAATGCAAAAGGCCCTAAATTTCTCAGACGGGTTCTATTTTCATGTTACCTTTTTATAACTTATGTCTGAAGTTATTTGCATGTGCCTATTATTTAGTCACTTAGTCTCATGAAGAAAAGTGAATTTCCCATTCAATTTGGAGACTTGGCAAAATGCTTTGGTCGTGTAGTCTCCTAATAAAAAGAATATGATCTTGAAGATTCAGAGACTTGGCATAGACCGTTGATCTAAAGTTTGATCTACCGGTGGCCGGGTTATCTCTTGCTGAGATCAGGGTTAGTGATTTCTTGTGGTGACTTTGAGTTTACTCGGTCGCGTTATCTCCAAATAAACCCCAGGATTATGCGTTAAGTTGAAGTGTTAAGGTTTCATTGTTGTCACCAAGCCTCAAAATAAAATGTGAGTTAATTCAGATGACACAAGATTCAACAACAACCATTGATCAGAGATTAAATCTTACAGTAGTAGGGAACTCTCCGGATTAAACCTGCAGTTTGGAAATCATCAAGTGACATGAATTTTTAATAGTCACCAATTCTCTGAATAAACTGGAGTTGGATATCAGTTTGAATAACAGTGTTGTCACACTGTCATGAAAAGGATCATGAGTTAAGTTAATAATCAAGAGATTTAGTGACAACCACAACATAAAATAAAAATCAACGGTAGTGGCATGGTCACGGTATAAGGTTGAAAAGTTAGACAATATCTGGCAATTAGGAGACAAGAGGAAAAGAAAGACACGTGTTCATTAGTCACGGGATCTCATGAAAAGTTAGGGTTTGCAATGAAGATCATGAGACTTAGCGACAACCATCAGAAGATGAGGAAATAGAGATCAACAGTAGTCGCATTGTCTCTAGATGGAAGTCATAATAGTAAGATTATCAAGCAATTAAGAGACTAAAGGTGTTTGTCACGAGGTCTCTAGATAAACTGTGAGTTAAAGATTTGGTTCAGTGACGTAGAGATATAATAGTCGCCAAGTCTCCAGATTCTACCCGAGGTTGAAGAACAGTTAAGTGAAGGATTAGTTGTGGTGTCTCTGTAAGATTGTGAGTTAAGTTAAAAGATCAGGCAACATAGATACAACCATTGATTTAAAGATTGATCCAACGGTAGTTGCTAAGTCTTAGTAACAAACAAGAGTTAGAAAGGATATCAAGCGACAAGGAGATCACACGGTCGCTAGGTCACCAGAAGTAAAACTAGGGTTAATGAAGAATTTTCTTTGACATAATCATGGATACTTGCTAGCCAATAAGATAATAGAGATTTTGACAAATGGAAAATTAGCCAAAATATGATTAATGATAGCCAATCAGATTTGAGTTTGATCTCTTTTCAAATTTTATAAGGTTTTTATAAGAAAAAGCACTCATTAGAAATTGATTGTATATCAGTTTGAATGCCACAGATAGAACCAAAAATTGATGTCACAGTGCATAAACTAATGGTGGAAGTGACTGAATTGTAAGTTTACCAGTTTGAAGAGATGTCTGCATTGATTTCTCAGTTATAAGTATGCATATTCATTGTCATTTCATTCTTACCAACTTTCAAATTCTCAGAGATAAGAGTTTTTATAGAGAGTTCAGTATTTTCTGAGAAAAATTGAATTCTCTAGCAGCAAGTGATTCAAAGAAGTAATTTTCTGGTCTAAGAACTCAGAGAGAATTGATTAGAAGTCCAAATTTATAGAGGAATTCACAATTTGTAGTGAGGGTTTTGAAAAGATTTGTTTCAATATCGGTGAAGAAAAGTGTGATCACAACACAGAAAGGAAAGATGAGTCAAGCACTAAGTTTAGCGTCCACCGGTGGGAGAAGTGATGATGCTGACAATGACACAAAGGGGAAGAGAAATTAGTCAAATGAATTTCTTACATTGCTACCAGGCTCAAGCCAAAATAGAAAGGTTAGTGCTGATGTTTTAATTCATGAACTATCATATATTAGGGATGCAAAAACCCCAGGCTCATCTGGTTATTCATTATTTAATTACTTTTTTAACAATAGTGATGAGCCTATGCCAATTTCAAACCCTTGCACCTGTGGGTTGGCTAGGTTAGTTGTTCCTGACATCTTTGTAGATGTCAATTTTGTCTTAGAAATGGCCAGTAGGTATGATACCCTGACCAAAAAAATTAAGAGGGACAATGGAAAAGCCCTACTTACCCTAGACAATAACACTTTCATGAAGGCCTTCAATGTATACTATCCTATAACCAATGAGATAACATTGAAGAGCCTAGAGAATATGTATATTAGAGAGTCAGGCATTGCATCCAAATTGATCAAGGAGCACCATGTTCCAAAGAAGATGAAGACCTACATAGCACCCATGCTAGGAGAAGCTCCATATTTCTACAAGGACTTGAACTTCTATTTGAAGTACATATCATATGCACTTTGCAAAGTGCTAGGAAAGGATGCTGGAGCAGATAGGATTACCTCGGATATTTTTATGATGGTGCTAGATATGAAAAGCCTCCATACTACTTCCAACTATGATTATATCCAGTATATCATAGATTAGATGCACCAGAGATTTGTGGATATACAAAGCAAAAAGGATCATCCCAACTTTATGCATTATTCAGTTCTGATGCATTTGATCCTATACTACAACTTCCCACTCATGAATTGTCAATGTCTAAGGCCACAAAGGTTTCATCACAACCAACCTAACCCTGTTCAATTTTGGTTGAGAGTGTGGAACTATACCTCTAGGGAGAAAGAGTTTTGTGCTTTTGAAAATTGGATAGTATATCCAATTCTTTAGTGCCTAGGTGTCAACAAGACCAGGCTGCCAGTAAAAGTAATACAATTATTGAGGCCTTGCTAGTATCTTGACAAATGGCCAAGAGACCACAACTGGGGATATTTTTATTATGAGAAGAACTTCACATTGATGAGGGTATGTGGTTGTACCCACCCTCAACATGTATTTCCATTCCATGTGTGACCAAGAATAGCTGCAATGGAATTTATAAGAAAACTCATTTTAATAGATAAGGAGCACCTTGCTCCACACAGGAAGGGTACATTTACCCCAAGGTAATTCAAGATTTATAATTTTACTATTGGAAAATGGGAATTAGACCTTGTGAATAATTGGATGAATCATGATAGGATGAATTTGGCCTTATACAGATGTGTTGACACATAAGGCTTCATCCTTAGTGCAAAGAAGTTACTAACACCAACCATGCCCTACACAAAAGACCATGAAGAATGCATGGAAGAAGATTTAATAAGAAATATTTTGGAGGATGAGGAGGTGGATAAGAGAGAAATAAAGTTCAATGAACTTATGGATTTGGAGAGGTAGGTGAAAAGAAAGGGCCTTACTTTTGGGGGATTCTTCCCAGACATGCCCTATTTAAAGAGGCTAGAGGCCATGATCAACTCTCGCACTCTCCTCTGCAATCAACTAGAAGATGCACTTGTTGTGTCAGAGAAAGGCCATAAGGGGCACTCATCATCAAAATATGATGATGATAGTGATGAATAATACTATGTACCCAGTCCCCCTCTAGTAAATCAAGCAATTGCAGAACAACAAGTTGCTGAGGGAGAAAATATCATTGACCTAATAGAGGTCCCTGAGAAGGAAGTAACAAATGAACCCCCACCCAAGAGATAGAAAGTAGAAAAAGGGGAACCTTCTCAGAAGAAGGAGAAAAAGATAGATAAAATTGGTGCCCTAATAACTGGAAATAGGCCCTATGATCACCAACTAAGAAAACAGATCAGGGTAGGAAAGAAACTGCAAAAAGATGTAGAAGAGGAGGAAGAGTTACCTCTTAGAACTTGTACAGATGAGAGGTTAATACATCAAGATGAATTTGTGAAGGATGATAAATTCATCAAGACAAAGGATTTTAAATACTTTCTCATCTAGAACAAGAAACAACAAGTGAGTACACAGTTTTGGTTAGCAGGGGGTGATCCAGTCACCCAAGAGGCTCTACAAACACTGCAGGACTATGATTCTAAATCAGAGTAGATTACACCAGAACAAGCAAGGAAACTGGTGAAGTCCAGTGGAATGCTATTAGTGGAAGGATGGGATTTATCCTCAACCTTTATTATTGATTAGATAAGAAAACAACTTGATGTCAAATTGTCATCAGAGACATAGGTTGGGGACATTATTAGAGGGTTTGGATATAACCCCAAGTCCCAGGCACTAGCAATGTGGAGATTGGATCCTAAAGATCAAAAGCCAGCCCTTTTGAACATCCAAGAGAAGATGGAGGGTAAAAAAATAACCTGGTCAGTCTACAATACAATGGACTTAGAAATCTCCCAAGTACTAACTCACTTTGCCCAACTCAATAAGGCAAAAGTAGTCCAGATGTGAGAGAAACTGAAAAAACTCACTAGTGATACTAGTGACATTATTAAGGAAAAATAATTGGGACTGATAAAGATCAAGGCACAAGAGAATCTCATAGCTGAGCTTACACAACAATTGATGGAAAATCCTGAGGTTGCCCCTACTGAGCCAAAAGAGTTGCAAGATGAAGAAATCCAGATAGAGGAAACATGAGAGATAGCTATTGAAATAGAGCAAGAGGTCAGAGAGCACAATAGTGTGATTTTGGGAGCCTTGACATCAATTTTGCAACATATAATAGATATTATTAAAGATAAAATTGATATAGTGTATGGAGCCTATGGAAAGTTTCCAGACTTACAAACAGAGGTAAATAATTTTATTTCAATTTTAAATCCTTATTATTCAACTTGGTCTAGTAGGAAAAGACTATTTGAAAGGTTGGCATCTGTGCAACCACTAAGGTCAGACTTGCCAGAGATTGTGACTCTTGTTGGCACAAAGATATAGTAGAATGGAGCTGCCTTGTCTTTTTTTAAAGGAAAAGCAAATCAGATAGAGGCAAGGTTGAATATGTTTGGAGTAGGTTATAACAATTTTGTACCTCCCATCAGAACCGAGGATAATCAAATCAAGCCATTAGGGCTATGGGGATTAGAGTTTGATAATGTGCTACCCAACAAAGATATATATATATATATATATATATATATATATATATATATATATNAAAAAGATATATATATATATATATATATATATATATATATATATATATATGATCGAGGAGAACTAGACATGGAGAGATTCAATAGGATTCTGGATGAGGCAATAAAAGCAGAGACTGATTGTAATAAATTTATCACAGATGTGAAAAGCATAACAAATGCTAGGTGGGAAAGGTAGAAGGCCCAGTTGGAAAGCATATAGAGCTTTGAATGGCCTAAAGAGGAAGATGTGACAACATGGGACATCATGACAAAGCCCAAGAAGAAGAAGCTTGTTACAATTGACTTGGATGTCATGGATGAAGAGTAAGAGGACACATGACACCTGTTCTATGAGCACAGGAAGGTTAGAAATCATAAAGAGACTAGTAGAAGTTAGTCTATATTGGCGGTCACTAGATATTATTACAACTATCAGATGCTATCCTGAACATATACAAACAAAGGTGCCGACATCCACAAGAAGAAAAAAGGAAGATCAAATCTTATTCTTCAATTTTTTCCTTCCACCGCTTGGTGTTTTCCTATCTTTTGTATTTTCTTTTTTTTAGGGTTAGGTCTTCTAAACCATCTGAATCTTGTAGCATCCTTATCTTAAGGATTCCAAGATGGTTTAGGCCTATATATAGAGATTTTGTATCATTTTTTAAGGAGGTTGGATTTGGAAATCAATGAAATGTATTACAAGGCAGACTACTAATCTGAGCCTTTGTACTATTTGTCTATCTATATGTATTTGAAGCTTTAAGACATTAATACAAATATTTTCAATCTCTTTTCTGCATCTTGGATTGTCTCTTTTTATTACTGTTATAGTTCTTGTATGTTTACTTGTAGGGCATTTATACATACTAATCACAAGGTGGTTGTGCAGTCATTTGTAAGCTCCTTCAAGGAAGGATTAATTATTTCAAGTGACCCCACAGATCTTGGCATTAGTTTAAGGATCTAATGATATAGTTGTAGAGAGAGGATAATTTGTAAGGCATTTTATCTTTGTTTCATATGTTTTATTGATCACCTTATTATGGAGTTATACCAGATATTGACTCATAGCCCATGGTTAAGGCACTAGTTTATAGTTGGCTAAGTAATTGTTCATTATCCAACCAAGTATTTTAAATTATCAAATCATTCACATTTCAAATATACATTCCATTCAAGTAATTGTGCTTAAGGAATACAATTCATTTTACTAATTCCTTTGAGAGAGAATCAAAATAGGTTATCCTTCATGAGGTTCATAAGAACTGAAAAAAGAAGAAGGATGAGAATCCTTATTACCTTACTAATTGTTGTTGTCCAAATACTAGTATCGATCATTAAGCTTTGTATCAGGATATTCATAGTCTTTTGCATAGTCATTTACTTGTTGATCCATTAAAAGGCATTTCAAAATGTTAGTAAGAAGATAATCCATTTAAAAGATAATGTCGTCCAGGAATCATCCATAGGTAATACCTTCCTGAGCCAGTGGATCTCAAAAAAGGAGGTAATAGTTTCCCCAGATGTTATCTAATACCCTCATCAATTAGCCTTACTCTTGCATGAAATAGGAGTTTGAATTCAATTATACTATCACATTAAGGTTGTGCTGCAAGAAAAAGAGCTAACACCTACGTCCAAAATTCATCTTCAATCCTTTAAAATTTGAATTTCCAATCAATAATTAGGATTGAAAGTATGAAAATTAAGGATAAAAACACTGAATCTGTCCCAATTCTAAGAATTTTCAGATTGAACTCTTGAATTTAGAATGAAAATTCCTTTCAAGTCTACATAAAATAGTTAGTGTTAGCATATTGGCATGTTGCATGTGTTATCATTTATGTCAACATATGAGAGGAATTAGAGGAACCAAAGGATTGATCAAAAGATCTATTTGATTGGTGCTAACTTAACAGTTGCAGGTTAGCCAGTAGAGAAGAATGCTAAAAGTTCTTGTAGGAAGTAGATATTGCAGAGATGAAGTCACAGATGTAAAGGATAAACAATGAAGGTGTTTACTCATCTCACCCAAAGTTACAGAAGGTTTCATTATTATTTGGATAGGTAACCAGGTTACAAAAGGTGATAGGAAGACAAGGTGATAGACTATGTCGAAAGGAAGACAAAAAGAGGTTCGATGTGCACAATCAGGTTAGAATTTCATGGATCAAACCTAGGAGTGTGTTAGAGACATACTCAGGTGTCTTCAAATAAGAGGGTTTGTACTTCAGAGGTTCGCAAGACATAATCTTATTATCTTAGAGACTTGGTGACAATGTTCTTCGGGTTTGGTGAAAAAGAGCTTGCAAATCCAATGATTGTGGTGGATTTGAATGTTTGAGAATTTTTAATGATGTTATGGGATATTCTTGAAGTATGTGCTTGATGATTTGGTGATGCACATGGATCATAAGGATCAGATTGGTGGAGTTTTTGGTCAATAATAATATTTTTATTAATACTCATTTTCTTGGCCGACTTAGTTGGTAAATCATTTTCTAAAATTGCTAAATCATGAAATCTGGGAGATTTATGATCTCAAGGTGGTGATTGTAGGCGATGTCTATGATTTTACGATCAAAGATGGATTTGAGAATGAGATTTGGCATGATAATTTGAAGAGATGGTAAATTAGGTTTGGTTTACCTAGTTCTTGGTATAATATGATAAATTAGGGAAAAAATCATTAGGAACGAAAGTGGAAGATTGGTTGAAAATTCTCGAGATTTCTTGCAGAGAAGTTGTGAAGATAATTTGAAGGCTAAGTTTCTCGTCTGAAGGATTTAGAGAGAATTAGATCAAAGATCTTGGTTGTGCTTCAATGGAACTCACTTTGGCATAAGGTAGATGTTGTTATCCAGTTCACAAAAACTTTTAGATCATTGTAGTTATCAAATTGTAAGGCAACGATCCTTCCTCAAGGTTGTAGCTCAAGGATTTTCATTTGAGTAGTGAGCTCTAGGTGGTGAGTTTGAATACATGTGCATTCCCCATACATTGTAATAAGGTTATACTTCTAACAAGGTATTTTCTTATTGTGGGTAAATAACTCCACCGTGGTTTTTCCCCTAATAGGATTTCCACGATAAAAATCTTGTGTCTAATTATGTGGATGATATTCTGATTTGTGTATGCACACATGTTTCAAATTTCATTCAACAAGATAAAAAATAAGAGTGTTCAATAAATAAGGATTTTTAAGGACTAAGGGTTTAAAGTGCAGAGCTTTGGGAACAACTAATTCACCCCCCTCTTAATTTTTCAGTTTCATATTATCAACAGTTAGAACCTGTCAATCAGATTACAAAACCCTTTGAAAATTCTCAAGAAATTCTAAAAATCATTTCCAAACTTGAGAAAATTTGGAATTTTAAATGAAAAATCCATAGCAAACATGAAAATTCAAAAAAATGATCTGAAAATTGCCTCTAATGCTGAAAGAAATCAAAATTTTGAATGGAAATTCATCAATAAATATGAAAGTTTCAAGAAATGATCATCAATTATTATGAATTCAATTTGAAAATTTCCCAAAATCCCCACCTTACTCTGATATCTTAAAAGTAATTCTAACTCCATAGCTGCAATTTCCTATTTGTGAATGAATACAATTCCAAGATCCACTATTTATAAGAAACAAATGGCCATGAAGGGATCAAATTATTTGTTTTATTCTTTTGTTTTTATTTTTTTTAATTCTTTTTCTCTCTTCTACAATTTGTTTTCCAACTCGATCCTTTTCTTTTATTCTAGAAGTTCTTTTCCAAGTCGATCTTTTTGTTTTATTTTAGTAGTTTCATGTGTGAACAGACTTTGAGTAATTTCTCTCTTTGGGTAAATTTTTTATATAAAATATAAAATTTAAGTATAAATTCTTATACTTAAAGTTATATTTTATATAAATACTTCCAAGATGTTTGAGAGTGATTTCAGATCTCTTGGAGTTTTAATGGAGATTCTAGATTTTGGAAGATCCTAAAAAATTTCAGACAATGCCAAATTTTAGTAATCAACACACTTCCAACAATGTTCTTTTCCATAGTTTTTCTTGACTTTTCCACGATAAATTTGATATTGAAACACAAATTTTCTAAGAATTTCCACAACTTTGAATGCTATTCCTCATTTTGAAATATGAAACATTTCATCACTTTTCATGCTTTTTCATGAAATCCTAAACTAATCTGAAGTGAAAACAAGAATTTTACACTTGGGAAATTTCACAACTTTTGGCCTTTCTGAAAAAATAAATTTCTAAAATAGTAAAATGAAAAAAAGCAATGTTCTAAATTTAGAAAAAAGGCAAAAAAAGGAAGGTTCCCAGATTGGCCCCAAAATGCCAAAAAAGAAACTTAAAAAAAAAAAATTCCTAAAAAATAGGAGTTTTCATAATTGACCTCAAGAAATGTTGATATTTATCCCTTGACCCTTATGAACATATTTGTGGTATTAGAATACTCATTTGGTTATGCTTTATCTCTTTCACTTTTGATGACACTCCTGAACTTGGATTGAACTCCTAAACCTCACACTGGTAAGAGACTGAAGACTAAAACAAAAACACTTAATCAAAACCCTAAAAATAAAAAATAAAGGGTCCCAATTTGCAATGGGGTGATGTGTGATAAAATCACAACAAATCCCCTTTAAGATTTTATAGTTATTGAATAGTTCCATCAATATAGTGAGTTAACCCTTTTTCTGTTAGTTTATTCCATGTATTTACTTTTCATGTTGCATAATTATGTGGATTTGAACATCAAAGTGAGGATTACCCATGCAATCAAAATAATAAGAGAACAAGAGGAAATAAAAGGCACAAACACATGATACACCACCCCAAATTCACTCAATCAAATACCCCCCCCCCCCTAAATCAATGATTTGATACTTTATACTTAGTGTGTTTACAACGACCACTTGCAAGACAAAGAGCTGGTGGAATTTGGATTTTAGCGATTACAATGGCCTCAATCAAGCTATGTCATACTTTGATCACTATTCAAAAATATCTAAATGGGATCTATGCATTACAATTGCCAAATTTGGCCAAGTATTGAAAGTACAACTTCTGATCACAATGGCTAAAAATCGGTAGCATCACTGACAAATAGACAAAAAATTATGCACTTAAAAAAAGTTGTTGGTCCACTGAAAGGGGGGGGGGGGGTGAATAAGACAAATCAAAACTTAAAAACTTAAACAACAATACATCTCGTATATGTTAATTAATCATTCAAACTTAGCAACATCATTTTAACTCAGATAACTCCAGATTTAACTCAGTTGGCACCAAATTTAACAAGGAAACCCAATTTGGGAAAAACCTCTGTGGGAATTGTGACCCATAATAAAAATGTACCCTTCTATAGTAAGCTCAGTTAAGAACTTATCCTATTAAATATTTGTTGGTCCAAGTCTGGTACTTGTCCTTCTTAAGTGATTTCCTGAGTTTCCATTATGTTTTTTGATAATCTTAAGTTTCTTAAGATTTTTGAGTCCAATCATTCACTAAAGATTTTGGTCCTGTGGTCTTGTCATGCTTGAAAAATTGTAAAGTTTATTTGCTAACGATTTTCTTGAATAGGTTTGAACACCTTTGAACAACCTTGAACAGGTTTGAACTTAGTTCAAATCGGTTCAAGGTAGTTCAAGATGGTTCTTATTTCTAAAGGAAGTTTTTTGGTGTATAAAGTTGGCGAAAATGATTTATGTGTTTATAAGTAGCGGGAATACTGAGGCTGTACAAAAAGAAAGAACTTGGGCATATCAGTATGGGATCTATTTCTTAAAGATTGATTCAAATGATTGAAAGGATTGAACAATGTTGAACACGTGTGAACCATCTCAACCTTTGTTCAAGGGTGTTCAAAGGTATTCAAATATGACATGAGGCGACAAAGAAAATGTAACTTTCAGATAGCTCAGCAGTGGGTCCTATGGAAATGAGGGTATTTAATGCAAAAAAGTAGTGGCGCCTGTTAAATACGCCCGAGGTGTCAAATCATATCATTAATTCATATGATATCAAAGTTTGCACAAGTAACATTAATGAATTGCATGCATAAACTGTCACATCACACGTTTATCTTTTATTTCCATAAAGATTTATAATTAATGATAAAATCTTTTGCAATCTCTATTTAAGCCCTTCATTTTGTTCATATTTTCAAATACTGTCACTATTGAGAGATGAGAAGATGGAAGGTAAGGACTTTTGAGCTCCAGTATTCAGAGGTTTTCTACAGAACAAGGTGAGTCAGGCTACCCTCACTACAATGTTTCAAATTTAAAATTGCAAAATATTCAGAGAATATTGTGGTAGATGCAAGATTGTTACAGTTATGAAGTTTGCTTTTCACCTGTTTGGGAGTGTTTCGAGTTTGGTTTGTGAAGGCCCAATTGTGACAGACACTGATATGGAGGGTTATGACTTAGAAGGGTTATCAGAAAGGCTTTCCAATTCCCTAGAACAAATTTTAGCTTTGGAAATTCTACATAGCAGACTCTGCATTGCCGCTACATTCCCTCCCGGCGTAATTTTCCCTGAGTTGATTTATGAATAAATTCACTATAATGATCAAAGAACTGAGTCTATTTTTAAAAAGGATGGTAGTGTCTTATTTTCTCTTAATAGGGAAATTATATCCTTATCTTTCCACATTCCAGAGAAGACCTTTTGTGCCTTTTCCCCTACACAATCCCTTGTCAAATTAAAAAAAAATGCAGACATAAATCATACTTCTATGGCTAAAAACTAGTTATTAAACCCTCAGAGGGGAGGTTCATGCCTACCCAAAAAGTTCAACAAAAGCCATGTTCACTCCTATATCAGTGACATTATGGTGATGTTGCAAAGAGTGAGAGGGTCCCCAAAGACTAATTTCTTTTTTGACTGGTTATTTTGTTATGTTCAAATTTTCCTGGAAGGAAAACAAATTTTGGACTGGGCTGAGTTAATTGCTAGCTCCATGAGAGAGCAACTTAATAACGCGAAACTTACTAGGAGTATTTTTTTCATGTCATCTTATCTTATTTATTGTTTATCCTATAGTAGACAATGGAGCAGAATGCCTCATTAACCTTGGCTAGATGGTATGTGTGTTTACAAACATTTCCCTATCTTGCACAGAAGTAATATAATATAAAATTATAGGAGAGTACATGATATCTTTATGGGCAAGCTTTGTTGTGAATTAACCGAAGACTCTGCTAGAAGGATGAGCTCAGAAGATGAGGGGTTTGTGACTAAGTTTGGATGCTTCTTCACCCATTTCTCTAGATTCACCTACATTAGGGTTGGCAGCTTTGAAGATTCTCCCATGAGGTTGCCTAGGTATGCCTTTTACTATTTTGTTCTTGCAGAAGTTTGTAGGCAACTTGCTACTATGCTTAAAAGATTCCTCCTAGAGGAAGAATGGGAAAATGTGTTTCCAATACAACTAGGTAAATTTTCATGTGCTTCTATGGAAGATGCAATCAATATTGGGAGTGACTTGAGGCATTTTGATTTCAATTTTTACACTGAAAGTGCAGGATTTGACAATAAGAACTTTGCCAGTGGAAGCCTAGGTCTCAGATCTCATATGTTTTATCCTATCCCCCATCTTGAAGATTTAAGGGAGGACTATTTCGATGAGTCTCAAGTCAAAGCAAGAGAACATAGTAGACTATGCATATCCCAGATTCTATCTATGAGGCTGCAATTCAATGTGGAAGGGGTTACTGATGACGGTTCAAATTTGATTGAACCAAATTTTAAGAAATCCATGGAAAGTGATTGGATGATAGATGAAGAAGATGATATTAAAAAGAGAATGCAACATGTGCTATAGTTAACTGAGAAGTGGCTGGAGAAAAGAAGAAAGCAATCTAGTCCTAAATCAATTGAAGTTAAAACTTCATCTTTATCTTCCCCTTCCCCTATTTCTAATCTTCATAAAATGATTGACAATGTAGGTTCCTTAGGGAAGCAGTGAACTAGGAGTTCCAAGAAGAAACCTGTTGTAGAATCCTCACCTATAGTTTCACCTTAATGGATCACCAGATCAAGGACCCGGTCTCAAAATAAAGAAAAGATGGCTCAGGAGAACGTAAAGATGATCAACCTACATGGTGGTAAATTTGGTGACATGAGTTACTAGACTAGGGAAGATGAACAAGTAGGAAAATATCTTTTTGATCGAGATGACGTGACATTGGACATGAGGGACACACCTACAAAGATAACTGAGCAATTGACTACAACAAGTACAATGCCAAAATGGCTTACCACCTCTATGAACAAGAAACAAAGTCTGGTTCCTCTTTCTATCCCGATGCATGATATTGTGAATAAGTATGTTCAGAGGAATCCTAAAAATTAAAATGTTAAGAGTACCACTCAGATGTTTGTTGACACGAAGAAAGGGAAATGGAATTCTGAAATGGCTACTTACAGGCCAAAAGAAGAAAAGCATGAAGTTGTAGCAGAGGACTTTGAGGTAACTAAAATTGAGTTGGGGACCATGGATAGGGCGGGTAAAACCCATTTGTTTAAAGAAACCGCCCAACAAATGTTGATGACATATTTGCAGGATAGTAAAGAAAAAGAGGAGATGAAGTAGACCATAGTGTCACTATCCCAGTTTATCAATGCCTTTTGCAATTTTGACACCACGCCTTTGATCCAGTCCCCTCGAGTCTTTAATCCAAACTCAGCGGAAAACAAAAACCTACTGAATCAAGTTCAGTGTGGCCTGGTCTTAGTCTCTTCTATGGACAAATGGATTTCTCATGTAGTCAATAGTGGTCATAGTATATTAAAGACTTGCATGTGGTTCTCCATGATACCAAGGGCATAATGGGGGAATTATAGACTCAGCGACAAGTCTGGGATGGGGAAGAAGAGAAATGGGTCTTTGCGATGAGGAAATTCTTGGAAATAGACAGGTATGGTTTCAATAAGTTCTGCATGGAGAAATCACTAAATTCCACTAAAGAATCAATCTTCTTCATTATCAGAAAGAACATAAGCTGGAGGATTTCTACCATTAGAAATACTATCACTGAAACTAAGGAGTATGAAGCTGAGGCCAAACAGATTTAGAAATCTACTCTAAATGAATTGAAAGTCATCAAATTCACTTACACCTATCCAAAAACTTATGGAGAATAGGAATTAAAAGGAGCTTTGACTCAGCCATGAAAATAATCAAATAAAAATCTAATCCTAAGGCCACAGATCTCACACAAATGGCAAGGATCAAGTCAATGCTATACATGTGTGTTGATCAGCTACCTGGGCTGGTGGAAAAGGTTAAAAAGCTGAAGTGGAGTAAAGAGGCCTCAATGGTATGAATTGTAAACTCAAAATTCCCACATCTATAGGTTGCAAAGTAGCTAATCCAAGCATACAAAGAGTGGAATCCCACCCAGTCTGCTACCGAAGAAGATGGAAGCTCAGCGGGAAGTGAGGATCACACCGTGGAAAAAGAGCTTGATTTAGACCATTAGTTTCTCTTTGAATTTCATGTAAGACTCTTAAGGATAGCTATCCTTTTTAATTCATTTTGTTTTATAACTACTTACCTGAGAGGTCATGTTTTCAGGGAGAGCCCTCAGCATTTTAAAACTATAAGTACTGGTACTGAAAAAATTGAAAGGGTTGGAGGAAACTGATCATAACTGAATATTTTAATTTTAGGTGTGGTAGTTTTTAGAGATTTGGTAACAGATATTGACTGAATCTGGTGTTACTATTGGAAAATATAGATTTTACATGGTTGCCTATGTTGTAATTTTGGAATACATTATGATTAAGCTTTCAAATTTGTGTTATTTTAAATGACTGAGCAAATGTTTTGTGTTGACATTCTATTTTATTCTATGGTGTATTTCTATGAATTCATAGTAACCTGATTCTATCTATATTTTGTTATTTTATAGTTGTTGATCATTTAATTTTATACAATCATTGCTGATAGATAATCTATGCTTTTTATCTCCTTCTCTATATTTTCTTATCTTTTCTAAGGTAATACTTTCATGCTTCTCATCTAAGAATGAGGAAGTAGCCTTTATAAAATTTCAGGTTAAAAGTTAAAACTATAAAATTGGTGTTATCAAAATACTGAAAATCATTTCTAGGGAGCTGTACCTAAGATAAAATTCATAGGGAAGTGAGTAAAGAACACTTACCCAACTGTTAGTTGTTATTTTTCTTTCAAAAGGGGTATAGAGTTATTTTGTCAAAGATATACTGAAGGACAAATCTGTTCGCTAACATATTTTTGGTGACTCTACTGGGGAGTGATAAACAATGTAGACTTGTTTTAAATGCTTTCTTTGATGAATAATTATGGTACTACCATCTATTGTAATACCTAATCAGGAGGAATTGCCTCTTGTTCTTCAACCATACTTGAAATTTCAAGACACCCAAGAAGATATAATTGCTAATTTGAATACCCTTGCTTGGAATTCAAAGACTAGCAATCATCAATACCAGCAAGTTCTCTTAGTTTCTGAAGAAGAGAAATATATGGGAGAGTGGCTAAAAGGTCTCCTAATAGCTCAAGAAGAACAAATTTTTGATAGAGTTATCCAAAGGCAATATAAAATATAATACTGGATTCTTGTCCATACACCAGATCCCAAAGGAGGGAGGGCATTTTTGATACTTTAGATGAAAGATTACAAAACCTCCAGTTTCCAACTACCTACATTCCAAAGCTGAAATCCAAGAGTAGACCTCCTTCCCCACCTAAGCTCCATCAAATACATCCCCGTCCACTAGTTTTTTCCAATCCTTGACCCTATCTGGCATCCAAGCACCCCCCTTGTAACAATCTTTCCAGTCACAATCATGGCTCAACCATGGGGTGCAGTAGTTGGCCCTCTAGCACTGGGTGCTCATCATGCCCTTTCTAAGGGTATTAAAGATGTCCTTGTTAGTAATAACTAAGAGGGGGGGGGGGTGAATCAGTGGCCTCAAAAATTAATCCATAAATCAACCCTTAAAAATTATTACCACTTTTCAGCCTTTGGTTATACTTAGTCCTACAAGATGAATGCCTTGAAATACTTATAACCAATTAATACTTGTCAGAATGCTTTGTTAAACCTTCTTTTGTAGGTTTACCGATAAGCAGTCTTACATTTACTGAAACACAGTAAATAGCTAGAGTATACCGATCAATCCAAAATTGCATATGTGAAATGTAAAATAGTAAAGTAATGAAACATAAACACATGCCACATGGATTTTTAACGTGGAAACCCTGTTAAGGGAAAAACCATTGGGACCGGTACCCCAAATTTTCACTCTTCTAAAGTGAGCTTGGTTAAGAGCCAACCCTGTTAAAGGTTACAAACACACTGTTAGGTGTGACCTTGTTAGAGGATTTAAAAGATAGTTTTTCACCTAGTATCTGGCATCTAATGCTACCATCCTTTATCAAACACTCACTTGTCTTGTCAATAGGTATCGGGCATATCCAATGCTACTTTCTATGATCAAACTTTTTGATACTCCTTGGGATGTATCTCAATTATAAAAGACTTTTAAGTCCTACTCAGTTAAGAGACTTGATGCTTCAATGGTTAAACTGAAACATTAAATGATCTATTCACACATACAACTTGAATTGAAGATTTTTAGATCTATTGTAAGTGCATTACCTCTCTGATCAATATAATCAATTCAATACCTTTGCTCCATAATTTTCTGCTCTGTGATGTTGTCTCACTATTCGTCGGTGTCTGCAGAATCTAGCTCTTTCCTCAGCTTGTTGATCAGGACTAAATGAAGACTTTCTTCTCCTTCAGAATTTCTTTAGCATCTTTCCTCTTTTATATTTTACCCCACTCAATTCATAATGAATTGGGTTTGTCTCTTTATAGACATGATTTCTCCTTTTCTTGGATTTCTTGATTCTTGGCATAATCCATAATTCTCACCAATTAGATTTAAAGCAAAAACTCCAGTTATATCTTGCTGAGATCTTCTTGCCAATTGGACAAATCAGCTTTAGATCAATCACTTATCTCTGGCTTTATCTAGATGATTAAAACAATGATAAGTATTAGTTAAGTCTATTTATAGCTCTTGACAGCTATGCATTTTGTCATTTCTAAACTCTTTGTTCTATCAGTCAACACTTTAGTTAGTCATCAGTGATAACTAACTATTCTGTCAGTGTGACTTCAGTTGTCATCGGGATCTCTGTCCTTGTCTTTTCCGTCGAGAAAAACTATAATTCTATCCATTGGGTTACACTGTGACTTTTCTCATTGGTAATGTTGTGCATTCGCTCGTCGGGTAACACTGTGACTTTTCTCTTTTACTCTGTCTTTCGGTGTGCACTCCGTCAGGTTATGCAGTCACTTTGTGAATACTTGACTTATATGCATAACTGAAAGTATAGCCTTTGATTCATTGGTTCTTTGAAGTCTTTGGAAATACTTCCATGACCATACAAATTATATCAAGTTGACATCAATGACAATACAATACATTAAGTGATTTAATGCCTTATATGATCATCAACTTAACATCTTCAAACATTCAATCAGTTATAGTTCATCAATCTCTCCCTTTGGCATTAATGGAAACACACTACATTATCACACTATATTATTACTAATACAATATGAAATATAATAGTTGAAGTTCATCAAACTACCAATCTTATGTACTATAACCGATACAAATATCTGGTCCTAAGTAAGTTCATATAACTTAGATTTGATTCTTGCATCTTTCTCTCTGTCTTCAATACCTTCACTGGATAGATGTAGAATCTTTCTTTCTTTGATGTGATGTGTTCTTCTCCTGTGTCAAACTCTCTCCCTTTCACTGTTCTCCTTTCTTTTGATGTCTCTTGTCAGCAATTCTTTCTCTTTTGAATGTACTCTCCCTTTCTTGTTACATCTCTCCCTCTGAATACTTTGATGGATGTAATATCTCCATGATTTATAATCTTTCCTATGGATATAATCTCTCCTTGGGGTGATAATATCTCTCCCTTAGGTGATAAGAAGTGATAATGGATATAATCTCTCCCTTTGACAGCAATGCCAAACAAATCCTTTCTATCCATAATATATTTCTTGAATTTCTCAATCCATCGGTAATACAATAACTCTGGTGCTCAGAGTAGATAAATACATTGTTGTGTATAGATTTATCTTTGAATTCCATCTCTCTGATTGCATCAACATGAATGATATTATGATAATATGAAGGCTTATGCAGCCTTCTAGTCATTTTACTGATCAGTAGACAAGGGTCTGACCCCTAGTCTCTTTCTCAAGTATTCAAATGCATCCTTGGGCAGTGGCTTGGTGAAGATATCAACCAATTGTTTCTTTGATTGCACATACTCAAGTATCTCCTCTTTTTCTTGAATGTGTTCTCTTAAATAATGATACTTGATGGCAATATGATTTGTTTTAGCATGCATGACTGGATTCTTGGAAATTTTTATTGCACTTGTATTATCACAATAGATAATTACTGGTTCAAGAATTTTCATATGCATACCTTCCAGTAGTTGTTTGATCCATGCAATAGTTGAGCAGTTTGTAGTAGCAACAACATACTTTGCTTCTATAGTAGACTAAGAGATGCATCCTTGCTTCTTGCTGATCCATGTGACAAGTCTGTCACCCATAAAGAATGCTCCTCAAGTTGTGCTCTTCCGGTCATCAATATTTCCAGCTCAATCAGCGTCGGTAAAGACCTTAAGTTTAAATTTGCCTTCTCTTTGATACCATAAGCCATATTCCTCAGTATTCTTCATATTTCTTAGGATTCTTTTCACAGCATTCATATGTGATTCCCTGGGATTAGCAAAAAATGTAGCAACTATTCCTACTGCATGTGCAATATCTGGTCTAGTATGTACAACATACATGAGTTTTCCAATCATTGATCTGTACAAAGTTTGATTTACCTCTGATGACTTGTCCTCCTTTGTTAGCTTACACCTAGTTTCCATTGGTGTTCCAACTAATTTGGACTCTTCCATCTTGAATATTTTTAGTACTTCTTTGATGTATTTGGATTGTGCAATGAAAATACCTTCATCTTGTTGCATGATCTACAGACCAAGACAGAACTTGATCTCTCCAAACATCGACATCTTGAACTCCTTGCTCATTTCATTTGCAAATGATTTGCATAGCATATCATTGCCTCCAAATATGATGTCATCAACAAATATATCAGCAATCAAAATGTTAGTATCAGTATCTTCCTTCAAATAAAGATTATTGTTTTCACTAGTCCTTACGAATCCAATACTAATGAGATAGGAATGAACTCTTTCATATCAGGCTCAAGGTGCTTGTTTTAATCCATACAAGGCTTTGTGAAGTTTACATACCATGTCCCTCTTGTTTGGATCAACAAACCCTCCTGGTTGCTCAATGTATACCTCTTCCTCATGTATTCCATTTAGGAATGCAGACTTAACATCCATTTGGTATACCTTGAAGCCTTTATAAGTAGCATAAACAAGTATTATTCTTACTCCTTCTAGCCTAGCAATGGGTGCAAAGGTCTCTCCATATTCAATCCCCTCTTCTTGTGCATACCCCTTGCATACTAGTCTTGCTTTATTTATGGTGACTTCTCCATTCTCATTCAGTTTATTCCTGAATATCCATTTTATACCGATGACATTCTTGTCATTTGGTCTCGGTATAAGTGTCCATGTTTTTTTTCTCTATATGCTCAATATGTTCATTCATAACACTTATCCATTCATCATTATCAAGTGCAGCATTGCCAGATTTTAGCTCATAATCATAAATAAGACACCTTGTGTTTAGAGACTTACTTCTAGTTCTCATACCATCCTTCTTATATCCTATGATCTAGTTTTGTGGATGGTTCCTTCTGACATATCTGGCAAGTACAGGTTCAGATCTTTGTCTATCATCTTGATCATCATTTTGTTCATTCTATTCTCCATCACTTTGTACATCATTTTGAGAAATCATGATCGTCGGTATTTGTAGCCTGATGCTCAGGTGCAATGATCTATTGCTCGGGAGCTCGACATTGTTGGTCGGGTAGAGTGTCAGGTTCTTCATTGTAAGCAAACTTTTTGTAGTCCTCTGGTTCTTTTGTGCTTTCCTTTTCATTCTTCTCTACAAATTCATCTATCTTTACATTTACACTTTCAACAATTTTGTTAGAGGCTTTATTGATACATTTATAAGCCTTGCTCTTGGTGGAATACCCTAGAAAGATTCCATAATCACTCTTGGAGTCAAGTTTTCCATTTCTATCATCTTTTAAGATATAACAATCACTGCCATAATTTTTGAAATAACTCACATTGGGTGTGTATCCATACCATAGCTCATAAGGTGTCTTTCTTCAATTGTACTCTGTTTAATCTATAAACAAGAGTATTTACAACTTCTCTCCAGAATATTTGGGTGATGCCTTTCTCTATCATCAGTATCCTTGCACAATCAACGATCTGTTCCTTCTTTCAGCAATTCCATTTTGCTGTGGTGTTCTTGGTGCAGAGACCTATCTTTTGATTCTATGCTTGTTACAAAAGTTAGTGAATTCATCTGAAATAAATTCCCCTGCTCTATCTGATCTTAAGCATTCCAATTCTTTACCACTTTGTTTCTCAACCATTGCTTTGTACCATTTAAACATTTTAAATGCTTCAAATTTATCTTTTAGAAACATGACTGTCATCATTCTAGAGTAATCATCAACAAAGAGAATAAAATATCTATCACCATAATAAATATTTGTCCTCATAGGTCCACATAGATCAGTATGGACTAATTCTAGAATGGCATCAGATGTATGGGTTTTGATTTTGAAACTAGACTTTATCATCTTACCTTTTTGACAATTCTTACACATGATATTGTCGAGCTTGGTCATCGTCGGTAAGACTCTTACATTTCTCTTTTTTCTAATCTTTATTATGTTGTCAAAGTTCACATGACACAATCTTTTGTGCCACAACCATATGTCTTCATTTCTAGCCATTAAGCAAGTGGTGTCAGTATAATTCAGATAGAATAAGTTACCTTTTGTCTGCTCACTGGTACCAATCAGATTTCCTAATTCATTGAAGATCTTTGCCTTCTTATTTTCAAATGTTGCTCTGTGACCTGAATTATTCAACTAAGAAACACTCAATAGATTATAATTCAATCCTTTCACCCAATAAGTATTTTCACATTTTATCAGGTTATTCAACATTATATTTCCTCTACCTTCAACTGGACAAGGTGTGTCATTACCCATTCTCACTGATCCACCATTATAGTATTCAAAAGTCTCAAACGTTTGCTTCTCACCAGTCATATGGTGAGTGCAACCACTATCTATGATCTAGACATCATTTTTACTAACTTTAGATATGAGTGCAGTTTCTACATACCTTTCTTCATCATCATCTGAATCATCTTTTATTGCCACAAACACCATCTCGATGTCTTCTTCAGATTCAGTGTCAATATCATCATCTTTGCATTTTTATAGGTAATTGACCTTCTTTCCTTTTTCCTTGTAGTCTCGGGTATCTCTTCTTTCCTATTGTTGGTTGCTTCTGTAATCACCTCTGTCATGCTTCTTTTCAAATGACCTATCATTACTTCTATCATCTTTTATTCTGTTAGGACATCTTGCAACAAAGTGTCAAATCTCTTTACAATTAAAACAAACAAGTGGTAATTTACCTTTGTATTTACCTTTGCCTCTATGCATTCTTCTAGCCATAAGTTCTTCAATTTCATCAAGATCTTCTTCTTCACTTTCACTATCACTATCTTTTCTCATAGTGTGTTTATGACTGGATTTACTTAATCTCAAAGAAGATTTGAATGCAGACTCTATGTTTGGTAAGACACTATTATCAAAATTGTTAATCTCAAATGAAATCAGTCTTCCAATCAAACTGTCTAGAGTAACATTTTTATTTGCTACTACTCTCATTTCTTGTATGGAAGATACTCTAATAGCATAAGTAGGCAGTAAGGTTCTTAGAATTATACTTACCACTATGTCTTCTTCTAGTACACCTCCAATTCCTCATATTGCATTGACTACCTCTTTGATTCTTGTGTTGTACTGAGTGATATTTTCTCCTTCTTTCATTTTGAGATCATCAAACTTTCCTCTAAGGATTTATGCCTTGGCTCTCAAAACATTCTTGTCACCACTATGTACAAGCATCAATTTGTCCCACATCTACTTTGCAGTCTTGCAGGTTTTGACATCTTCAAATTCAGCATCAGAGAGTGAGGAAGCAAGCTCAGTCATCATGTAGTTATGCTCATGCTTCTCTCTCATTTTCTCAACTATGGGTGCTCTTGTGGGAAACACATATTCAGTATCTAAGTATTGAGTAACATCATTTCCAATACTTGATAAGTGGAGTCTTATTATTCTCTTCCATGAAGAAAAATTATCTTTGTTCAACTTGGGCACATCTCATTTTTTCATCTTGTGATCTTCAGCTTAGGTCTTGAAACCTTCCTTTCTAATCACACAAGCTATGATACCAATTGTTAGTAATAATTGAGAGGGGGGGTGAATCAGTGGCCTCAAAAATTAATCCTTAAATCAACCCTTAAAACTTATTACCACTTTTAAGCCTCTGGTTATACTTAGTCCTAGAAGATGAATACCTTGAAATACTTATAACCAATTACTACTTTTCAGAATTCTTTGTTAAACCTTCTTCTGTATGTTTACCAATAAGTAGTCTTACATTTACCAAAACATAATAAATAGCTAGAGTATACTGATCAATCTATAATTGCATATGTGAAATGTAAAACAGTAAAGTAATGAAACATAAACACATGACACATGAATGTTTAACGTGGAAACCCTGTTAGGGGAAAAACCATTGGGACCAGTACCCCAAATTTTTACTCTTCTAAAGTGAGCTTGGTTAAGAGCCAACCCTATTAAAGGGTACAAACACACTGTTAGGTGTGACCTTGTTAGAGGATTTAAAAGATAGTTTTCCACCTCCTATCTGGAATCTAGTGCTACCATCCTTGATCAAACACTCACTTGGCCTGTCAACAGGTATCAGGCATATTTAATGCTACTTTATATGATCAAACTTTTTGATACTCCTTGGGCTGTATCTCAATTACAAAAGACTTTTAAGTCCTGCTCGATTAAGAGACTTGATGCTTCAATGGTTAAACTGAAACATTAAATGATCAGTTCACACATACAACTTGAATTACAGATTTTCAGATCTATTGTAAGTGCATTAGCTCTCTGATAAATATAATCAATTCAATACCTTTTCTCCACACTGTTCTACTCGGTGATGTTGTCTCACTGTTCGTCGGTGTCTACAGAATCTATCTCTTTCCTTAGTGTGTTGATCAGGACTGAATGAAGACTTTCTTCTCCTTCATAATTTCTTTAGCATCTTTCCTCTTTTCTCTTTTACCCCACTCAATTCATAATGAATTGGGTTTGTCTCTCAATTAGATTTAAAGCAAAAACTTCAGTTATATCTCGTTGAGATCTTCTTGCCTACTGGACAAATCAACTTTAAATCAATCACTTATCTTCAGCTTTATCTGGATGATTAAAACAATGATAAGTATCATTTAATTCTATTTATAGCTCTTGACAGCTAAGTATTTTTTCATTTATGAACTCTCTATTCTTTTAGTCAACACTTCAGTTAGTCATCGGTGATAACTGACTATTCTGTCGGTGTGACTTCAATTGTCATCGAGATCTCCATCCTTGTCTTTTTGTCGAGCAACACTGTAATTCTATCTATCAAGTTACAATGTGTTTTGCTCATCAGGCAACACTGTGACTTTTATCATTGGTAATGTTTTGCATTCACTCATTGGGTAACACTGTGACTTTGCTCTTTTACTCTGTCTGTCGGTGTGCACTCTGTCGGGTTATCCAGTCACTTATTGAATACTTGACTTATATGCATAACTGAAAGTATAGCCTTTGATTCATTGATTCTTTGAAGTCTTTGGAAGTATTTACATGACCTAACAGATTATATCAAGTTGACATCAATGACAATACAATATATTAACTAATTTAATGCCTTGCATGATCATCAACTTAACATATTCAAACATTCAATCAGTTATAGTTCATCAGTCCTCCCTAAATTTTATGGAGATGGTAAAGTCTCATTGGATGAACATTTCAATGTGTTCAATGTAGAAACTGCTATATTGATAGTACAAAATGAAGATGTACCCATTAGGATTTTTGTGCAATCTCTAACAGAGGGAGCAACAGAATGGTTTGGTCACTTGCTTGCTGGGTCTATTACAAATTGACAAACCATGAGGACTGCATTTGAAAACCATTTAAAAGGTGTTGAGGATGAACACTATCTTCTGGCACAATTAACACAAATTAAGAAAGATATTCATGAGCCCATGAGAGATTATGTGGCTCTGTACAACAAGGTTATTCATAAAATCCCTACTACCAAAAGACCAACTCTGAAAAACCAACAATATTTTTTTGTGAACTCCATGCCCCTGGACATAGGTTTTCACCTGAGAAGAATTAGACCCATAGACTTAGACACTGCCCAAATCCAAGCCAATGAATTGGAGGATGATCTCATCATAGTAGGAAAATGGAGGAAAGATGTATAAGTACCCCACTCGCAAGCCTCTACTTCTTCTTCCATAGACCCGGCGGTTCAAAGACTCACGAATGATGTGATTGCCTTGAAAAGGCAGTTACCCAAACAAGGATATTCGTATCCTCCCATGTTCAAGACACTAGTCGTAAACAACCTAACCAATGGCATGCTAAAACCCCTATGTTTCCTTCAAATCAACCAAGATTATCCCTGGAGGCTGCACCAAAAGAAGCGGTCATGTGCTCTTTTCACCTGATGACGGATCAGGCATTGTACGGTAGACCTTGCAGGACTCCCTTGAGTTGGGACAGGATTGAGGATAGATTATCTATTGGACCCTAGTTGGTCAAGGATATTGAGCAGCAGGTAGTATTGATTAGACAACGTCTTAGAGAGGCCCAGGATTGACAAAATAAGTATGCAGATGCGAAGCGGGTTGATCATGAGTATATGGTTGGAGATAGGGTCTTTTTGAGAGTGTGCCCGCATAAAATTCCAATCCATTTTGGAAAGGGCTCTAAGTTAGCACCTCACTTTGTTGGACCTTTTGAGATATAGGAGAGGATAGGACCAGTTGCCTACCATCTATCCTTTCCACCCAGCCTGTCATGCATCCACGATGTGTTTCATGTATCTATGCTCCAGAAATATATTTATGATGAGTCTCATGTTATAGATTGGGATGCCTTGTAGGTGGATTCAGATGGATAGCTAGCACTAGAGCCCATTCATATTATAGCTCGACAGACCCTTGCACTCTGAGGCCAAGAGCTGGACCAAGTTAGGGTCTAGTGGGATTGTTACGATGAGGTGACGGCTTCATGGGAGGATGCAGCGCAGAAGAGATCTCAGTACCCATACCTTTTTTATGAACTCCAGGAGGAAGTTCATGCCTAGTGGGGGAGGATGTGAGGCCTCACCCTGACCCATCACAACCTTACTGTTCGATCACACTTTGATACCTTATGTTTTGATACATTGATACACTTTTTGATTGTCCTGACAGAGACTCGAGATACTATGTTACAATGATGATTATATTGTGTGGATTACATTTTGATATGGATTAGACCTAGATCATATAGTTGTTTTTTTATTATATATGTTTAGATAAGTGAACTGATGAGAAGATCAAATCATGATTAGACTTGATTATTTCATGGATGTTATGTCATGATGATTATGGAATTTTTATGTTTTAAAATTTTCTGTATGAAAATTGCAATTAAAAATTTAATCTTGCTATTGATTGATGTTGCTAATTATAAATTAAAAAAATATATATATTGCATGTGATATTATTATCTTGGACTACTGATGCTTGAGTTTAGTGTGCAGGAAAGAGAACCGTGGAATTATTCAGAGAATCAAGGCTAAACACATGTAAATTGAGTAAGCCAAGGTTTAATCCAATAAGGGATTGAATTCTCATTGTAATGTGATCCTTGTTGTAAACATAATCTGAATGTGTGGTAACAGTTTAATACTCATGTTGTTGTTGTTTGGACATGTCATTGTGAATGTGATGTGTATTTTTTTTTGGTGTCACTTGACACTTGTGTTGTCCATGTGGATGATGACATGTCAAATTAGGGCTTGGAAAAGAACCACCAAACCTTATAAGATGTTATTTTAATCCCACTTACATATAGATGTCTTGTAGGGATCACATCAAGTTGGAACTCGGATTTGAACTTTAGGGGTACTTTGGAAGGGTCAAAAGTGACCCTAGATTATATTTTTGGCCAAAATTAGTTAACCCTAAGGGGGTACATTGGGTTAGGGTTAGTTTTTACCTATGGAGTAAACCTAGATCACCATTATGGCCCTCCAAAATGCATATCTTTCAAAAGTGGCGAAAATAGAAGAGAGCCACATGCATTGACTTGTCCCACACTCCTTACTAAACTCACAATTAAGAGGGGAGACAAGAGGTAAGGAAAAAGGACTAGAGGGCATGTCTCATTAATTTCTAAGTCTTGAGTACACTTCTAGGGGAATTTTTAGAGGATTTGGAGAAACTTAGTGAGTGTTCACCCACTCTCCAATTTTGGAGACAACTAGGTTTGGAGAAAGAAAAGGAAAAGGGATAAGGGCTCTTCTCAACTACACTATTGTCATTTTTCTTGGACCAAGGTTGGTGAATTATTGCCATGGAAGAATGCTTTTGCTCTTGATCTTGCATGATATTGTTGAATGAATATGTAAACCTTGTATGGATTCATTTATGTAATCTTGTAATGTGTTGTTGAATGTAGAAGTTGATGTTATGTGTTGGGTTTGGGATGTATTTGAGTTTTGTTTCTTCTCTTGTTCTTTTGGATTTGGGAGTATTGTTCATGGGAGTTTTAAGACATTACTCACCCTTTGGGAAGGGAAGAAGTGGCCTTGGGTGAAGGGGTTAGTTGGGCTCTCCATTGTAGTGAGAGTCTCTTCTCTTGGAGAAGAGGGATAATTTCATGGAGTATGGGCTCCATGAAGCCATGTTGTAAATATCATTTTGGTATAGAAATGACCAAATTGTGTATATGGAAGGAATTCCAATTTTAGCCTTGGAAAGGCATGGGAGAAAACTCTTGTTGAGAAATTTGAATGCAATGACATTCTCCTCCTTGGAAAAGCCCACCTTCACCCTACTTCAATGGGTTTAGAAAGCCCATTTGTGAAAACCTTGGTTGGGAGTAAATTGTTATGCATCTATGTTATTTGTGAAATTGGAATGTGCTACCTTTTTTAGTCTTGGTTCTCCAAGCTTGGGGGTGGCCTCTCTTTGAGGCCTTGGTTGGGAGGTGAGCTCCCATGGTTCCCTTCATATTTTATTATAGTTTTTTGAAATCAAGTTGGAAGTGGAAGATCTTGAAAGAAGCCTTCTTTTTGGTATTATTGAGAAAGAACAACTTTGTAGTTGCATGTTTACCCCTTGTGTTTGAGGATCATTTTTATTAAATGTTGTAAAGTTCATTTGTAAGCTTGTTGAGAAAAATGTATCAAGCTCTTATTCTTGTTGTAATAATTTCATGGCATGTAATTTTAAATTTACAAGTTAAGAATACTTCATGTTTCCCTTGTAATTCTGAAAATTTAGTTTAATTAGATCAATACCTCATTCTCAAAATCATTGCATTTCCAACCCTTTAAGAGAAATGGTTAACTTACCAAATATAGAAAATCATGGAAATTGATGTATTAATGAAAAAAAAACAATCATCTAATGTTAGTGATCAAATTTTAGTTGTATTAGGTTTGACAAAAAAAGACAATCATATTGCATGAATCTTCAAAAAATATATGCAAACAAACTTACCATATCATTTTCCAGCTCTCTGGAAAATGTATGGGGAGGGATTTAATTCCCTCCCCTTACACAGAGAATATTCCATTATAGATCCCATTCCTAACTCACCTTTATTATCCCCCTAATCACACCCTTTAGTTACCCTCTTAATGCTAATAAATACCCTCTAAGGAAAAGGCTTAATCCTTCTCACTCATCCTCATGGGCCCCACCAGAACTTAACCTCAAACCTCTCCTTACCCCCATGAAAAATTTGGGAGGGATAACATGTTTTAAATCACCACCAAGGAAATAAATTTTCCTCCCTATTCGATGCAAATGAGTTGACAATTCTGTGCAGTACATTCATTGTTCAAAGTATTTTTTTAAAACATAGATAAGCTTGGGTAAATGACATAGGGTCCCACCTCTTTGATTGAGGATTTTGCATGTTTCTATGCCTTGGTCTTGCTGCCACATAGTCTCTCTCCCCATGTGAATCCCCATGCAAACTTTCCCCTTAACCTTGTTTTCACTTTGGAAAAGTGCTTGTTGTGGTCCCCACCATCTTTATACTATGCGTGAGTTTTGGAAAAGACCTTTTTCTCCTATGCATTTCGCAAGCTTTGAAGTGTTTGGGAATTCACACCCCTTCCCCACCCACTTGGCAAGTGGGCCATGGGGGAATGGGGATAGGATGGGATGTGACCTTTGGGGATAGGTGATAGGATGCTAGTAGATAGGCAGGTTAAGTATAGTTAGTTAAAAGTAGTTTATTAATGAATAATAAAGTTAATAACTTAATTAGATTTAATTAAATATTGATCAATATATTTAAATTATGCTCTTTTCTAACCATTGGGAACATAGTTAAATGGAGTATTATTTTTAGATAGATTAATTTAGCTAAATAGGTTTAATTCTTATTTGTTTAATTTGATTTATGAAGTTTCATTAAGAGATGTAATTCCTATCTAAATTGTATAGTTTAATTTGAAACTTTAAGTTTTATATGAAATATATATATGTTTGCTAATATGTTACGGAGTTAATCCTTTACTGTTTATTAAAATCATGTAATTTTATTTAGATAAAGTTGATTTATTTGTATAGTTTATTATTGATTTACAGATATAGTTTCTATGTGGGATATTTAGATAGATGTTAATGTCGATAAATTGAAGTATGTCACCTATGTGTTTAAAAAGGGTTAGAGATCTATGTAAATTATCTACTTGAATCAATTTAATATTCTATTAAGGAATTTCAAGACTATAGTTGTATGGAAAGATTGTATAGGAGAGTTTAATTGTTGTTAGGAGGATAAGGATTAGATTAGGTTTGTTTATTGAATTTTAAACTAGTGGTTAATGGTCGAAAGTAAAATTGGGACTAGAATTTAATGAATAAGTTGTAACTAAGGTTAGAAATTAAGTAATTACCAGAACAATCTATTTCAACGTATGACTCTTAACAACAAAATATCATCATGATACTATACATAGATTAAAACTTGAAACTAGAGTTAAACCAACCAGTCCTTGCTATTCACATAACCTGTGTGGCTAGTTGATGCTCTAATTTTGCATCTGTAGGTGATGTACCCCTAATTCAACTTATGCATATTCCTTGAAATTTGAGTACTACCCTTACCATGATATCACATTACCTCAAATACATCCCTGTTAGTGGTTTACACTTGCGTATTTAAAAAAAAATTTGTATGTGTGTTTTGCCCTAGTTTTGGGCACGAAAGTTCTTGCCCAGATATGTTGAGGCATGTTCAAATGGAAGAAACAAAATATGCACTAGGGGAATGTACTATAGAGGAGATAGATCAAGAGAGACCTTGTGACTCTGGCTCATACTACTTTGAGTATGAATCTGACTCTAAAAGAGGAAATATTATGGTCACTCTTCAAGATCCAACATGTGTTATGTTGACTCGCAATAAAAAGACCTCTAAGTACACTCCAGTATCATCAAGTACCCTTCAGAAGACCAAAGATCCTATAAGTAATAATTTTCCCTCTAGTCCTATAGCTCATGATTTTAAAGTTGTAAAAAAATATGTTGGCACGTCTTCATTTGATATCGTTGAATTCTACAAGTCATCTACTATACAAATTTCCCCTGCGGAATACTTGAGATTAAACCCCAAAGAACTTGATAAGTTGATTAGATATGTCAAAGGTGATCTTTCACATTCACCCCAAACCAATTAGTGTATCGTAGACCAAGCTGATAATCCTATTTAAATTCCCATAGTTACACCACCTGTCATTATGAATCAAGATGACTTAGCCACTAAATTTGCCTTGGAAGCAAAATGTGAATTTGATGAAGTGAGAAAACCCGATCCTTTTTATATTTCCCTAATCCTTAATGGCCTCAAGTTAATTAATTGTATCATAGACTTAGGTGCCTCCGATAATATCATGCCATCATCTTTTTCTAAAGCCCTAGGTTTGACCCTGACCAAGACCTTTGGAAGATGCTATTCCATGGACGGTAAGAAGGTACCTTTAATTGGTCAGGTAAAAGATACTTAAGTTGTTTTAGTGGCCTACCCTAATAAGAGGTTAAAGTTAACTATCCTAGTTGCTGATATACCTGCAAGTTACAAGATTCTTTTAAGAAGAACTTTTTGTAGGGATATGGGGGGAGGAATTAAGATGGATTGGTCAAAATGAGTTATCCCTATAGGAAAGAGGAAGGTTAAGCTATAACCAGAAGAAAAAAATAAATATACAGTCTTCCCTTCCGATGATCCAAAAGCACAAATTCTTTTTCAAGATTATGAATTTGGTAATTATATGATTTTCTCAAAGGAGGTTTCTCCAGCCCCCATAGCGTGTGATGAGAATAGTCAGATTTGGTTTATGGAATTTGATGGCAGTTGTGCTAGTGTTGGATCTAGAGCTGGTGTGGTACTAAAGGGTCTGAATGGTGAATATCTCCCTTTCTCCTATAAATTGGATTTAAAAAATACTAATAACACTATTGAGCATGAGGCTTTGTTATTAGGATTACAAGAGGCAAAAGTGCATGGGATTAAAGTACTGGTAGTAAGAGGTGACGCAGAGGTGATAGTCAAGCAGGTAAAAGGCTAGTTTACAGTTAAGAATGAGCATCTGAAACATTACAAGAGTATGGTCTGGAATGAAATTGAAGCCTTTGAATATTTTTCTATAGAGGTAGTTCTGAGAATTTTGAACTCACGAGCTGATTCTCTGGCAGTATCTGCATTTCTATTGCCCCCTCATCTAGATTTTAAGACAGATACATTTAGAATTGAGATGATATATAGGCCTTATGTTCCTGAAAACATTGAACACCTACAAGTTTTTGAAGATGATGCTTGAATAAATGATTTTATGGAATGTGTGGAATCCTTCTCTTCTATTTATTTTAAAGGGGTGAATGAAGGACGTGAAGAGGCCAGTTCTGAGTCTTTGCCAGTAGAAGAGGTTGTTCAGCTGAAAATTAATAAAATTCCTAAAGGATTGGTCTCTCTGGAAAGTTTGATTTCAAGAAAGGATAATATTTATATCTCGAAGAAGGATCAGAATTTAGAAGTGTTGAAAGAATATGATAAAATAAATATCGGCACTTCAACAGAACCCCAATGGGTATCTGTGGGAAAAACTCTATCTGACCAGGAAAAGAAAAACCTGCAAGTCTTATTGACCACCTATATGGATGTGTTTTCCTGGAATTACGATGATTTAAAGTATTTCTGGAAAGGAAAATTTAGCCTCCATATTCCCCTAAAACTATAGTCTAAGCCATTTTTGGCAAAAGCTTCGGAGATACAATCCCAAGGTATCGGAAGCTATTCTAAAGGAGGTGGACAATATGTTGAAGGAAAGGATCATTTACCCCATTCATCACTCAATTTGGATTGCAAATATCATCCTGGTGAGAAAGAAAAGCGGAGAAATAAGAATCTATGCTGATTTCCATAACTTGAATCAAGCCAGTCTAAAAGACAATTACACCTTTCCTAAAATGGAACATGTTTTGCAAACCATGGCAGGATCTGAAATGATGTCTCTCCTCGATGGATTTTCAGGTTATAATCAAGTGAGTGTGTTAGATGAAGTCAAGCACAAAACTGCCTTTACTAGACCATGGGGAACATTTGCATACAAATGAATGTCCTTCAAATTAATCAATGCAGGGGCTACTTTTTAGAGAGCTACAAATTCTTCTTTTAGAGACATGATAAACAAGATAATAGTAATTTACCTTGATGACTTGATGATTTACTCTAAGAGAAGGAAGCATCATTTCAGAGACCTTCAATCAGTCCTTCAGAGGTGAAGAGAGCATGGTATATCACTTAACCCTAAGAAGTCCATCTTCTGTGTGACAGAAGGAAAAATATTAGGTTATATTGTTTCCAAAGAAGGAATTAGAATCCACCCTGAAAGAGTAATGACAATCCAATAGATTAGCCTACCATCAACTAGGATAGGAGTCAAATCTTTCTTTGGCCAAATCAACTTCTTGAGAGCCTTTGTTCTAGATTTTTTTTAATTGACTAGGCATATCGTGGGAATGATGAGTGAAAAGAAACCCTTTAAATGGATATAAGAAGGTAAGAATGATTTTAATGTGATCAAAACTATTGTAGAAAATGCTCCCGCTTTGGTTTATCCTGACTACAAGAAAGATTTTGTCATTTACTATTATGCTTCTGATCACTCCTTGTCGAGAATTTTGACTCAGAAGGATGTTTCTGGGAATGAAGCACCTATTTCTTTCATGAGTACACCATTAAAAAAGCATGAACTAAAATATTCTTCCATAGAGAAACAAGATTTTTCCGTAGTGAAATTAGTTAAGCAATTCAGATTCTATATCCTTCATTCTCACTCCATAGTGTATGTCCCTGACTCGGCTATAAAAACCCTCCTCACCCAACAAGGAATAGCCATGAAAAAGAGAGCAACATGGGTAACAAAAATTTAGGAATATGAATTGACAATAAAACCCACTAATCTAGTCAGGGGAAGAGGTCTTTGTAAATTTATAGCAGAGAATTTGAATTAATCCTAAGGATTATAAGGCGAAACTTCTCAGGTATTGTTGGTCAGTTTGACAGACTCTTAGTTTTGTGACATAGCATATTTTTTTAACTTATGGAGAGTTCCCCACATGGTTAATGCCCAAGGAAAGGAGTAATTTGAGACTCTAGGTGGCAAAATATGTGATATGACAAGGTACCTTATACAAGAGGGGTCTCAACGAAATTTTCCTCAGATGTGTGGATAAAATTCAACAGTTGCAGTTGCTAAAAAAATTTCATGAAGAAGCCTGCGGAGGTCATTTTTCTTCCACCATGACAGCTTTTAAGATTCTTTGAAACTATTTTTATTGGCCAGGGATGTTCAAAGATATGGCTTCATTAGAAATTGTGAAAAATGTCAGTTGTTTTCTGGAAGACCTCAATTAGATGCCTTGCATTTGAAATCTCTTGTGGTGAGTGAGCCTTTTAAACAATGGGGAATAGATTTTATTGGCCCAGTTAACCCTCAGTCAAGTGCTGGCCATGTTTACATCCTAACAGTGACCGACTATTTCACTAAGTGGGTTGAGGCCATCCCGACCAAGAAAGCAAATTCTCAAGTGGTGTGCAATTTCTTGAAAGATAATATTGTTGTGCTCTTTGGAGTACCCCAAAAGATTGTAGCTAACAATGCTACCTATTTCTCATCATAGGAGCTATCTCTTTTCTGTTATGATCATAGAATCTCACTTGCCCATTCATCAGATTACTTTCCTCAGGGTAATGGGCAAGCGGAGTCAAGTAATAAAAATCTAATTATGATTATGAAGAAATTGGTAGATGATGGTGGTAGGAATTGGCACAAGAAACTCTATGAGGATCTTTGGGCTAATAGAATTACCCCCAAGAGAGAAATTTGCATGGCACCTTTTTAGTTGGTCTATGGGGTAGGCGCTCAAGTATCAATTCCTTTAGAACTATCGGTAGCAAAACTGCAAATGGCTATTGAAGACCAGACATTTAAATACTCTTTGGAGAAAAGGATAATGTATTTTCAAAAATTGGAATAAGAAAGGGAGGCTTTGGTTGACAAAATTACTGAACACCAGACCAGAGTAAAGAATATTTTTGATAAAAAAGCTAGGCCTCAAAATTTTATGAAAGGGGATGAAGTCTTGCTCTAGGACAAGAGGAAAGAACCCAAGGGAGCGCATGTAAAGTTTGAATCATTATGGAAAGGACCCTTTATTTTTGTAGAAGAGTTAGGATCTAATGCTTTTAAATTGGCCTACACGGATGGAACGGTCTTACCATTTCCCTACAATGGCCAAGACCTGAAACTTTTCAAGCTATGAGTCCTGTGTAATGTGAATGGTTGTACCTATTAGGTTTAGTTTGATTTCTTATCGTTTGTCTTTCCTTCCTGTCATTGTGAAGTTCTTCCAAACCTTTTTTGTAGTTTGCGAAACCAGAGTCTTGAGTTCCCTGCATTTTGACAAAAGCAGTCCCTAATTAGAGCCAATGGTTGTCCAAGTCTGGTACTTGTCCTTCTTAAGTGATTTCTTGAGTCGCCATTATGTTTTCAGATAATATTAAGTTTCTTAATATTTTTGAGTCCAATCATTCACTAAATATTTCAGTCTTGTGGTCCTATCATTCTTGAAAAAGTGTAAATTTTATTTGCTAACAATTTTCTTGAACAGGTTTGAACACCTTTAAATAGCCTTGAACAGGTTTGAACTTAGTTCAAACCGGTTCAAGATGGTTCAAGGTAGTTCAAGGTGGCTATTATTTATAAAGGAAGTTTTCTAGTGTATAAAGTTGGCGAAAATGATTTATGTGTTTATAAGTAGCGGGAATACTGAGGTTGTACAAAAAGAAAGAACTTGGGCACATCAGTATGGGATCTATTGCTTAAAGATTTATTCAAATGATTGAAAGGGTTGAACAATGTTGAACACATGTGAACCATCGTGAACTTTTTTCAAGGGTGTTCAAAGGTATTCAAAGATGACATGAAGCGACAAAGAAAAGGTAACTTTCAGATAGCTCAGCAGTGGGTCCTACAGAAATGAGGGTATTTAATGCAGAAAAGTAGTGGCACTGATTAAATACGCCTGAGGTGTCAAATTAATCATTAATTTGTACAACATAAAATTTTTCACAAGTAAAATTAATGAATTGCATGCATAAACTCTCACATCATGCTTTTAGCTTTTATTTCCATAAAGATTTGTAATTAATGATTAAATCTTTCACAATCTCTATTTAAGTCTGTCATTCTGGTCATATTTTGAAATATTGTCACTATTGAGAGCTGAGCAGGTGGAAGGTAAGGACTTTGGAGCTCTAGTATTTAGAGGTTTTCTACAGAAAAAGGTGAGTCAGGTTGCCTTCACTACAGTGTTTTAAATTTAAAATTGAAAAATATTCAGAGAAATTCATGGTAGATGCATGATTGTTACAGTTATGAAGTCTCCTTTTCACCTGTTTGGGAGTGTTTCGAGTCTGGTTTGTGAAGGCCCAATTGTGACAGACACTGACCTGGAGGGTTATGACTTAGAAGGGTTATCAGAAAGGTTCCAATTCCCTGGAAAAAATTCCATCTTTGTAAATTCTACATAGCGGACTCTGCATTTCCGCTACATTCACTACCACCATAATTTGTCTTGAGTTGATTTATGAATGCATTCACAATTATGATCAAAGAACCGAGTGTTTTCTTAAAAAGGATGGCAGTGTCTTATTGTCTATTAATAGGGAAATTGTATCCTTAGCTTTCCACATTCTAAAGCATACCTTTTTTCCTTTTTCCCTGCACAATCCCTTGTCAAGTTCAAAGAAAATGCAGACAAAAATTGTACTTCTATGGCTAACCACTGGTTATTTAACCCTCAGAGGGGAGGTTCACACCTACCCAAAAAGTTCAATAGAAGCCATGTGCACTCCTATATCAGTAACATTATGGTGATGCTACAAAGAGTGAGAGGGTCCCTAGAGACCTATTTCTTTTCTGACTGGTTATTTTTTTATGTTCAAATTGTGCTGGAAGAAAAATAAATCCTAGACTGGGCTAAGTTAATTGCTAGCTCCATGAGAGAGTAACTTAATTGCTCAATAATTACTGGGAGTAGCTTATTCATGTCATCTTATCTTATTTATTGTTTAGCATGTAGTAGACAATGGAGAAGAATGCCTCATGAGCCTTGGTCAGATGGAATGTGTGTTTACGAATATTTCCCTAGCTTGCACAGAAGTAATATAATCCAAAATTATAGGAGAGTACATGATACCTTTATGGGAAAGCTTTGTTTCAAAGTAACCAGAGACTCTGCCAGAAGGATGAGCTTAGAAGCTCGGGGGTTTGTGACTAATTTTGGAATCTTCTACACCCAGTTCTCTAGATTCACCTACATTAGGGTTGGTGGCTTTGAAGATTCTCCCATGAGGTTGCCTAGGTATGCCTTTGACTGTTTTGTTCTTGAAAAAGTTTGTAGGCAACTTGCTACTGTTCTTAAAAGATTCCTCCCAGAGGAAGAATGAGAAAAAGAGTTTCCAATACAACTAGGTAAATTTTCATGTGCTTCTATGGAAGATGCAATCAACATTGGGAGTGACTTGATGCATTTTGATTTCAAGTTTTAAACTGAAAGAGAAGGATTTGACAATAAGAAATTTTCCATTGGAAGCCTAGGTCTCATGTCTCATATGTTTCCTGTCCCCCATCTTGAATATTTTTGGGAGGACTGCTCTGATGAGTCTCAAGTCAAAGAAAGAGAACATAGCAGACTATGTATATCCCAGATTCTGTATATGAGGCTGTAATTCAATGTGGAAGGGGTTAATGATGACGGTTCAAATTTGATTGAACCAAATTTCAAGAAATCCATGGAAAGTGAAGAATATGATATTGACTGGAGGATAGATGAAGAAGATGATATTAAACAGAGAATGTAGCATGTGCTACGGTTAACTGAGAAGTGGCTACAAAAAATAATAAATCAATCTAGTCCTAAATCAATTGAAGTTAAAACTTCATCTTTATCTTCCCCTTCCCCTATTTCTAATCTTCATAAACTGATTGACAATGCAGGTTCCTTAGGAAAGAAGCGAACTAGGAGTTCCAAGAAGAAACCTGCTGCAAAATCCTCACCTGTAGTTTCACCTGAGCGGATCACCAGATCAAGGACCCGGTCTCAAAATAAAGAAAAGATGGCTCAGGAGAACATAGAGACGATCAACCTGGATGATGATAAATTTGGTGACATGAGTTACCAGATTGGGGAAGATGAACAGGTAGGAAAAGATCTTTTTGATCTGGATGATGTGACATTGGACATGATGGACACACCTGCAAAGATAAATGAGAAATCGGCTACAGAAAATACAACGCCAAAATGGCTGACCACCTCTGTGAACAAGAAAAAATCCTGGTTCCTCTTTCTATCCAGGTGCAAGATATTGTGAGTATGTTCAGAGGACTCCTAAAACTAAAAAGGTTAAGAGCATCGCTTGGATGTTTTCTGACACGAAGACAGGGAAATGGACTGCTGAAGTTGCCACTTACAGGCCAAAACAAGAAAAGAAAGAAGTTGTAGCAAAGGACTTTGAGGTAACTAAAATTGAGTTGGGGACCATGGATAGGGTGGGTAAAAACCATTTGTTTAAAGAAACCACCCAAAAAATGTTGAGGACGTCTTGGCAGGATAGTAAAGAAAAAAAGGAGATGAAGCAGACCATAGTTTCACTATCCCATTTTTTCAATGCCTTTTGCAATTTTGATGCCACGCCTTTGATCCAGTCCCCTCAAGTCTTTAATCTAAACTTAGTAGAAAGCATAAACCTATTGAATCAAGTTCAATGTGGCTGGGTCTTAGTCTCTTCTGTGGATGAATGGATGTCTCAGGTAGTCAATAGCAGTCACCAATATATTAAGGATTCGCATGTGATTCTCCATGATACTGAGTCCATAATGGGAGAATTACAGACTCAGCGACAAGTCTGGGATGGGGAAGAAGAGAAGTGGGTCTCTGCAATGAGGAAAGTAGGTTAGGTTAGGGGTTTAGGGGAATATTAATGAAATGAATTATATTAAATATATTCATTCAAAAATAGGAATATTAATTATTTAATCCTTTTACTGCTTTAGATAATTAATTAGGACTATAGCCAATTAATTAGATTAATTTAGGTGAGAAGATAGGGTTTTTGCAAGTGATTTGATATAAATAGGGATTTATTTAATTCCTTTTAAATTAATTACCTTAGCCAGGTATTGATTTGAAATGTTTTGATTTAAATTGATTTGATTTAATTGACTTAGGTTATTAACAAAATTTAGTGATTAGATCACTTAGGAGGTTAAATTTGATTTGAATGAATTATGTCAACCGGCCGATCGAAGAGTTGTCTAAACATAATTGGGGGTATGATCACACTTAGGAAAAATAGGGTCTATGGTTAGAGTAGACCAAATCCAGGTGGTTACATTCTCCCCTCTTTGAATTAATGTGCAAGCAGCGCATTGATTCAAAGAAAGTTTTTGATTTTGACTTTAGAAAGATTGAGAATTTTGCTCATGATCGAATGAAATGCCTGATGAGATCAGTCTCACACTTGATTGAACTAACTGATAGAATTGACTTTGAACTTGATTGTCATCCAAAGTGTTAGAAAGTGACAATGTAAGCAATTGTTATTTTTTCATTGTTGTCAAACCTTGCCTGGTGAGACAATTTTTATCTATTTGAGTACCATATCTATTGTTGATGGAGAAGATTTAACAAGAAGACCAAGTGAATGGTTGAGTTAAGGAAAATAAAAGGGTACTTGATTAGTTGGCACTCTAGCAAAGTAAATAGTTGTTTATCTTTCAAAGATAGTTTTTCTGGCTGTTGTGTGCCGAGCAATGTTGCTTGTGCCAAGTAAAGTTGTCTGTGATGAGAAAATTTGTTCATTGCCGAGCACCTGTGAAATTGCCGAGTGAAAATAATGATGTTGGCCGACTTACAGTAATTGGATTAATGATGAGATTTGAGATCTCTAACTGACTTAGTTAATTTTATTGGGATATGTAATGTTAATTAAAGATTGATCCACATCATTTAATGTATGGGTAACTGTAATTAATGCATGGTTTCAAGATTTAATTAGAGACTACTTTGGAGAAGTAAATGTAATGCAAAGATGGACTGATCCATAGGATCTGACCTAACCTAAGATCTATGATCTTGTTTAAACGGCAAAATATTTATGTGACCTAGACAGAGAGGTATATGATAACCTCAAGGGGTTATTCATTGTGTGTGAAAGAGTGTGTGTATGCAAGAGGTTTGCATAGTTGATTTACTATTTGGCATGATCTAGCAGAGAAGGCAAAAGGTAGAAGCAGAAAGTTGCATGTGTGATTGCTTGATTGATTTCCAAGCAGATCAGAAGGTTGAAATGACAATGCAGGCTATCCAGTAAGTTAAAATTAGAGTTGTAATTGGATCTATATTTCAAAGTAAGTTGTATGTATCAGATCACAACTGCTGATTACTTTCTAACCATTGTATTAGTTAAATCCTTTAACAAGGTTGACTTAACAGTCATTTGTATAAATCCTCTAACAAGGTGACATTAAGGTGGAATGATGTAAGTCCTCTAACAAGGCCACTCCTGATAGGGTGATTAAATCCTTTAACCAACTCACACCTAGAAGTGTGTTATTGTAACCTTTAACAGGGTTGGCTCCTCATAGGGCATCACTTTAGAAGAGTGAAAACTTGGTAGCATGTTACTGGTGGTTTTTCCCATATTAAATCTCCACGTTAAATACTTGTGTCAACTTGTGTGAATTCTTATGGTTTGCTTTACTGTTATGTTTCTACAAGCTAATTTCAATTGACAGTAAACTGCATGATTAAAGTTGTTGATTTATGCTACTGCTGCTGAGTAGATATGAAGTACAGAAAGTTTTTATTTGCTACATCTAGACCTGAGGATAAATGATTCACCCCTCCCCTCTCAGTTATTCTAAATTCATTCTAAAAATTGGCATCAAAGCTTTTCTCTCCTGAAAATAGTTTGAAGGTACTTGGAGCAAAAAGATCAAGATGTATAAGAAGGAGGTTCCTAAGCTGAACAAAGATAACTTCCATGCATGGCAGAGTTTGATGAAACTGCATCTGGCTGGTATTGGAGATGATGCTAAGTGACTTATTGAACATGCCTATATACCACCTACTACTCCTCTCATAGCTGCACAACTAAAACAAAAGCAAGAGCACAATCAAGCAATGTTGGAGATCGCCTCCTCATTGAGCTATTCAGAGTTTGATGATATAAAGAACTACACAAATGCAAAGTAGATGTGGGAAAAACTTGCAACTGTCTATGGTGGAGACACAAATGTGGTGAGAGCTAAATCAAAAGTCTAAGAGGTAAGTTTGATGAGATGAAAATGCAAGAAGGTGAAAATGTCATTCATTCCTATGGTAGAGTAAAAGAAGTTGTAAATGTCACAAGAGCCTGAAAGCTATAGATCATTTGTATATCTGGATGAGGAAGATTCTAATTCACTACCTAAGACTACTGCTGGACAATAGCATGCACCTGCCGAATCACAAAGTGGAGTTGCTGAGAAACTAAAAGTGAATGTCGAGCTATCTGATGGAGATGCTGAGTCACAGAATCAACCAAAACTGAATACAGACAATGAACCTAAAGTAAGGACTGAGCCTACCCTAGAAAAATATGTGAGAAAAAATCACAATTCTGATCAAATCTTTGGATCAAAGGATTCTGCTGTTATGACAAGAAGTAAGTTGAAAAATGACACATGTCTGTTATGTGAATTTGAGCCCAAAATAGTGAAAGATGCTTTAGAAAATGAAGATTGGATACAAGCAATGAATGAAGAAGTTGAACAAATTGAGAAGAACAAAACTTGGACACTTGTACCTAGGCCAAAGGATAAAAATGTAATTGGCACTAAGTGGGTATTCAGGAACAAACTGAATGAACATGGAGATGTGACAAGAAACAAAGC
>MU226861.1:1518223-1565681 GCA_018584345.1 Thuja plicata
TTGGATTAATGATGAGATTTGAGATCTCTGGCCGACTTAGTTAATTTTATTGGGATATGTAATGTTAATTAAAGATTGATCCACGTCATTTAATGTATGGGTAATCGTAATTAATGCATGGTTTCAATATTTAATTAGAGACTACTTTGGAGAAGTAAATGTAATGCAAAGATGGAATGACCCATTGGATCTGACCTAACCTAAGACCTACGATCTTGTTTAAATGGAAAAAGATTTATGTGACCTAGATAGAGAGGTATATGATAACCTCAATGGGTTGTTCACTGTGTGTGAAAGAGTGTATGTGTATGCAAGAGGTTTGCATAGTTGATTTACTATTTGGCATGATCTAGCAGAGAAGGCAAAAGGCAGAAGAAGAAAGTTGCATGTGTGATTGCTTGATGGATTTCCAAGCAGATTAGAAGGTTGAAATGAGAATGCAGACTATCTAGTAAGTTAACATCAGAGCTGTAATTGGATCTGTATTGCAAAGTAAGTTGTATGTATCAAATCACAACTGCTGATTACTTTCTAACCATTGTATCAGTTAAATCCTTTAACAAGGTTGACTTAACAGTCATTTGTATAAATCCTCTAACAAGGTGAAATTCAGGTGGAATGATCTAAGTCCTCTAACAAGGCCACTCTTGATAGGGTGATTAAATCCTTTAACTAGCTCACAGCTAGCAGTGTTTTATTGTAACCTTTAACAGGGTTGGCTCCTCACAGGGCATCACTTCAGAAGAATGAAAACTTGGTAGCATGTTACTGGTGGTTTTTCCCATATTGGGTTTCCACATTAAATACTTGTGTCAACTTGTGTGAATGCTTATGGTTTACTTTACTATTATGTTTCTACAAGCTAATTTCAATTGACAGTAAACTGCATGATTAAAGTTTTTGATTTATGTTACTGCTGCCGAGTAGATCTAAAGTACAGAAAGTTTTTATTTGCTACATCTAGAACTGAGGATAACTGATTCACCCCTCCCCTCTCAGTTATTATAAATTCATTCTAACACAAAGGTCAATAAAAGATCTTAAAGATATACATTCTGAACTTGGTTGTCATTCAAAGATTGATAATACTGATTCTGAACTTGGTTGTCATCCAAAATTTAGTATGAAGCTGCCAGGAGCTTAGTAAGAATCTTTTAAAATGAGGAAACATAAGATATCAAGCTTATGAGAACCAAAGCTTTCTATCCAAGAGTTCTGACTTAGTAAAGGAAACTGTCATGCCCCTAGTTGTTTCATAATGAAGTCCTTTTTAATGTTGTTTGAAGCAAGAATTTGATTGATGATAGTGTGATCATGCCCCCTCGAGACCAAAATCGAAGGAAAAGAATGAAATCCCTTTGTTGAAACAATGTATCACTTGCATGGATCAGGTAGAGAAAGAAAGAACGGAGTAGAAGAAGTGAAAAAGGCAGTGTGTTTAAGAGTAAACACATGAGTACCAAGTTAATTATGTGAAAATGTGAGTGGTGAGACTGATAAAATGATGTCGGACCAAGATTTTTGATGAAATGTGCAATTTGATAGATTTTTGGAACAGATGGAGCAATTCTGCACTTTTAGGAGCTATCATAAAAAGTTTACTGTACTGCATAAAACACCTTAGGCACCTTCAATTTGGTTCCCGATTGATCAAAAAGAGAACATAAATGGAGTTTCAGTTGCCTAGGATGAGTTTCGGAACTCCTAAATAGCTCAAAAAACCAATATGTCTCAAAAATTACCATTTTACTATTCATTTTCACTTTTACCCATAGTAAATTTGAGAGCTCTGCAGAGAAGATGGTGGTCCCAATTAGGAAGCATCATTTCGAGCTCAGTCATCATCATCAGCGCCCGACTGATTATGCACCTCTGGTAAGTACTCACAAAACTACCTCATGAATTTTATAATTTTGATTTTTATGCATTGTTGTAGCTGTTAGAGCCCTTTGAATTCTGGGTTGCATCCGAGATTCTTGATTGCACCCTGTCAAACCCATGTCACATCCAGGATTTTGTAGATTACATCCTATTTTCCTAGATTTTTGCGTCGTATCTAAGATTTCCTGTATCGCATCTGATTTTCCCCATTTTGACTTAGTTTAACTATTGAATTTTGGTTTATGTCATATCCTATCCTTTCAAGATCATACCCCATTTTTTGGGTCACATCCAGGATTTCTGGGATCACAACCAGTATTATCTGTTGCATCCTATATTTATAGGATCACATCTTGCAAAAGAGATCGCACCCTGATTTTATAAGATCACATCTCATTTTTGGGACTTAGAAACTTATCCATTTTGAATTGTTTGTCTGTTACAGATCCTGAATCACTTACCTGATCATGATTATGCATTTGTTGTCATAGATAGAATGCTGATTTATCTTTTTATTTGCCAAAAATAGGTTGATTTTGAGGTAGTTGCATTCTGAGGTACATATCTAGGGCGTGTGCTTGCCTTGGCCAGACTTCTGTCAGATGATGAGTAGGAGGTAGTAGTCCATGTAGGATTATGATCTTTGATTGAATTACTTGATATAGGGGTAAATCAAGGGTTGTTGACTGCTCTTGCCAAGAGATGGCACTCAGAGCACAACACCTTCCATCTCCCAAATGGGGAGATGATAGTCAGTCCTGAGGACGTATGGTGCATACTGTGAGTTTCAATTACTGGCCGCGAGGTGTGCTTTGAGTTGACTTTTTCCATATCAATTGGTGTAGCTTGTCGGTATTTCCAGGATGATACCATTGATCGAAGATACCTTTCTTGGGATTACATGTATGATATTTATGATCGATTATTCATATATTTAGTAGGCTTGATTAGTGGCATCCTAATGCCAGACAGAGGACAACACCGATTCCTTGTAGGATGGGTAGATATGTTGGAGAAGATGGTCATCTCAAGATGGAGATTTGCATGGGGCAGCTGTATTCTGACCCATATGTACCGAGAGCTCCATGAGATTGTTTACCATTATACTCAGAGCATGACTATGGGCATTTTGATTCTTCAGATCTGGGCCTGGGAGCACATCCTAGTGACATGACCTATTGTAGATAGGTAGCAGGCACTTGAGAATCTGTATGTATATATGTATGCGGGTTTGATCCAGAAGCCCCATCTGGACAAGGTAGAGTACTAGCTAAGGATTTTTCATGATATGATAGATGTAGTATGGTGGACATACTTGGACTGTGAGGAGTGGACCTCAGATTCCAGATAGGTTCTATTTTTTTTTAGAGTAGGTACCTTATCGGCAGGACCAGATACATTGTAGAGCGGTTTGTACATACCTGAGTTTTGAGACAGTTTGGCCGATGATAGGGTAGGACCCAAGACATGACTGTATATGCTAGAGTCCATGATGAGGCCCCATTATGAGGTGCCCAGCTGGTATATGAGACTGCTCACCAAGAGATCTGAGATATGGTCAGAGTGGATTGGAATCTTCATCATGATGTGGTAGATGCAGGTTGTTCATATGGATATGCCACATAGATGCTTTAGCATCCATTTCCATGATTCACAGTGCTTGAGGAGGCCATTCCTCGTATAGAGGATCTGATAGATTATGATCCTGATGACTGTCCTGCCAGAGGTAGGGGAGGAGCACAGAGAGATAGGGGTTCTGGGGGTACAGAAAAAGGGCATGATGGTTGAGATGATGGTTGAAATGATAGGGGAGGTGGATCTGTGGGTGGCACTGCAGATGTAGCCAATGGCAGTGGAGAGGGTTGGCGTACCCGCTTTAGATTTTTTTCTCCCAGGATGGATCTAGGTCCTTTACTATCAGTAGATCAGTAGAGACAGCAGAGGCAGTAGTAGCAGAGGCAGCCAGATAGGTCACAGGATAGACCTTCAGGACAAGATTCTGGTAGGGGTTCTAGAAGAGATGGAAACTCACTATCATAGTGTGAGCGGGAGAGAGAGAAGTTGAGAGCATGCATCACTAATTTAGAGGCTTTATTGACAGACAAGGATGCACAATTGGAGTGCCTTAGGGTAGAGCGAGATAGGCAGGTTGATATGCTCAAAGCGGAGAAAGATACCCAGGCTTGGATAGCCACTCACCAGGGATAGAGAGCAGCCTATTACTTTGCTTTATACCATGCTACAATTCCAGAGGTCTAGATAGCACTTTCTTATTCATGGGTTGCCCAGAAGTCTGAGGGATTGATGCCTCCTCCACCTCCATTTATACCACCTCCTCCTCCTCCTCCAAAGTAGGGAGAGGGGGAAGTTAGACATGAGACATATCTTTTTGTACTATTTTGTGAGATCATATTGTATATCTAGAGCCTTGTGAGGCCATTATTTTGCACCATTTGACACTTTATATATGTATATCTGATTCTTTCAAATCCTCTGATACTCTTTGTGTAGACTTGTGTCATGTTGTTGATCTTTGTAGCATGATGTTTTGATATATATCAGATGTAGTTGTTTCTGATTCTGACATGACTCATGAGTTCTCTTTGAGATGTTTTTGCACATGTGATGTATATTTATCTTGGTCTCATGGTGAATTATATTTAGATGATGACATCATTTATGTGTTTGGACTTATCACTGCTATAAATACGTTTCAAATGATACTATGTGAATATGCAAATGTATGTTTTTGAGTTTTTCTTATGCAAGTAAAATGTATGGATGCACTTAGGATGTAAAATGAAATGCATAAATGCTTTGTTTTTTGTATTTTTCTTCTGTCTCATTTGATGAATGAAAAATGTATGCTATGGATGTCTAATGATATAAATATTAGTAATATGGAATTGTTTGTAATTAACTTGGATTTAGAAGAAAAATGGAAATCATTTTTGAGCTCAAATTCCTTTTAAAATTGCATCATACAATCTCTAAATGTAGCTATATGCAGACTCTTAGGACTTGTCACTAATTGGCAGATATTGGACATTTTTATCATCATTGGGTGCTTTTCAGAATGGATACCACTTGATAGTGTAACCATCACTAATACCCACTGATATTATGAAAGTATGAATACTATGTTTTATTGAAGTGTCAGAAATGGACTTAGGCATCAAGGCATAGAAGCCAAGATAGAAAAATAGTCACCTTCCTTTTACTATATTAGAATCGGTGTAAGGTAAGATATTGGACCTGCAATGATCTTGAAAATTCATATCCTTGGGTACATTATGCTTCGTATACCTTAGTGAGAATCTGAGTTAGAAAATAGACAAGGAAATTGTTTCAACCTCACTGTAGTTTACACATAACAAAGATCGATATATATATGTGGCTATCCACTCATGGTGGTAGCTCTTACTATAAACATCCAAGTTAGGTGAAATGTATAGGATCATTTGGAACAATCACCATACACAAAAAACCAATAAAACGTTATACCCCCATCCTTGCGACTCTTTGTCTTTGCGCAAACGTCATGGGGTAACTCGGAAGACATAAAAACTATCAATTGTGAATCAATCAAAGAAAAATCATAACTTCTTAGATGCCCCCAGTTAAAACATCATGGGTACATAAAAGAGTTATAATCAAACCAAGATCAAACTGTGTTTAGGTAGTATTGAGAAATACTATTGATTCATTTTTCAAGCACAATAGAGATTCATCAATCAAAAGTTTGGAATTCAAGCAACATGTGTTCCATGTCTGCTTATAAATTTCTTCCTGTTGGAAACCCAATGTAGGTCTTAGGAACACCGTTCATGTTAATGCAATGTTTGTGCCATCCTTTTTTTGTGAAAGTGACATTTTAGTGAAAACATCAAGTATCATTGTGTCACGATAAAAAAACATCCTATGATGACCTAGCAGGTGCGACCTAATATGCTAGCAAAATATGCCCCTAGTGTAGAATGACTTGATACTAAGACAAAAATGCAGACAAATCCCAAGCGAGGATAAGATTTTTGTAAGGAAACAAAGTCAACTCTTAACACAGGTGTAATTATGAAGGTGTAGTTTTAGCAATGCATTGAAAGATGGAGTGCAGAACACAAGTGACGCTTGATTTCCAGGTTTTCACCACTTGGCAAAACTTTTTATTTATTTTGCTACTAGGATGCCTGTTTTACCAGGTTGTCATCAAGGTACTTTTCTCTTTTTCATTTTTTTTCTATTTTTTCTTTTTTGAATGTTTTGTAGTATCAAGGCACCTATTTGCCAAGTTTTCATCAAGGATAACTTTTTTCAGGACTTTTTCCATTGTTTTTGGATTTATTCTGGATCAATCTTCTAGATTTTTTTGGTATTTTCTGAGAACTATTTCACTGTATAGGATCTTCTAGCCAAACATCAAGCATAGAACCACTTCAAATGTAAAGTGTTGATAGGATCTGGAAGGATGTCTCCCTCAGGTTTAGCTAGTTGATAGGCTCCAGTCCCAAAAGTAACACTGATAACATAAGGTCCTAACCAATTAGGTTCAAACTTTCCTTTTTTCTCTTTGTTAGGCTAGTTCTTAGGATTCTCCTTCTGGATGAGTTCCCCCACTTGAAATTGGCATGGTTTGACCTTTTTATTGTACCCTTTGGATATTTGTGCTTGGTACACTTTTAGGTGATCGAACGCCTGCTACTTGCACTCATCAAGTAATTCTAAAGAATTCACCCGGTCAATGTGGTATTGCTCATCAGTTACAAGACCTTGTAAATATATTTGCAAAGATGGGATTTCAACCTTAATAGGTAGTACTACTTCAGTGCCATAGACTAAGGCAAATGGTGTAGCTCCTATTGGTGTTCTGATGCTTGTTCTATAGGCCCAAAGTGCTGAATTTAGTTGTAAATGCCAGTCTCTGCCAGATTTAGTCACAGTTTTACGTAGGATCTTGAGAATACTATTGTTAGATGCCTCATCCTGTCCATTACCTTGAGGATAATAGATTGAGGAGAAATGTTGAGAAATGTGGAACTATTCACAAAGGTCATCAATGTCTTAATTTTTAAATTGTCCCCCATTGTCTATTACAATTGAAGAGGGTATCCCATATCTATAGATAATGTAGTTTAAAATGAACATAGCCACCTATTATCTAGTGGCTTTGATTAGCGGCATGACCTCGACCCACTTCATGAAATGCTCAGTGGCTGTAATGATGAACTTGTGTCCATTTCAAGAATTGGGATATATTTGTCCAACCAAGTCAAAGGCCCATTGCTAAAATGGCCAATGTGTAATGAAAGGTATAAGTTCTATGGCAGGAGCATGGATGATATTTCCATGTGTCTAGCATTTATGACATGTTTTGGAAAATTGAATAGCATCCTTTTCCATGGTAGGCCAGTAATAGCCCACTCTGAGCAGTTTCTTTGCTAGTGAAAAGTTGTTTGAATGTGATCCACATACACCTTCGTGGACTTCTTTTAACGTGTGATCTGACTCTTTGAGTTCTAAACAACTAATAAGTGTACTGTTGAGACCTCATTGATATAAGTTATTAGTTACGAGGACATAACGCAATGTTGTCCTAGTCAAGGCTCTTTTTTCATTTTTGGATAGATTGTTGAGAATGGTTTGGTTAGTTAGGTAAGCAATGATATTAGCATACCGAGATTGGTTTGGGGTGTTCAAAGCATAAATTACTTGGTATTTAGGGGTATCAAAGGAAGGATAGGATAATTCATCCACCAAGAATTCATAGAAAAATTGATGTTCCTCCAGTTGTAACATGGATGCCAAGGTAGCCATAGCATTTGCAGCTTTGTTCTCTATACTGGGTACTTGTTGGAATGTGATGAAGACAAAGTACCTCTTTAAGTCCTCAACCATTTGTTTTTAGGGCATCAACTTCTCATCTTTCGTCCGATAATCTCCATTGACTTGATTGATAATGAGATGGGAGTCACCATACACATGCAACTCTACAAATTTCCATTCCATGGCAATCTTAAGACTGTTTACTAATGCCTCATATTCATAAATATTGTTTGTGCATGGAAACATCAATTTGTAAGACTTGGGTATCTTGTAGCCTTTAGGATTTATGAACAGAACTCTTGCACCAGAGCCTTGTTGCATGAAAGAACCATCAAAGTACATCTTCCATGGATACTTAGTTAGATGCATAATGGTCTCATCATGGAATTCAATCCTTAAAGGTTCATCATCTTGGAATGGTGAATCACCTATTTGATCTGTGAGGACTTGTCCTTTAATAGTTCTTCGGTCCACATATTCAATGTCAAATTCACTTAGAATCAGGACCCATTTTGCCAGACGTCCTGTTAATGTGGTTTTGTTTAGGAGGTACTTCAAAGGATCAATCTTTGCAATGAGCCTCACTGTATGTGACAACATGTAATGTCTCAATTTTTGTGATGCAAAGACAACTGCTAAGCATGCTTTCTCAATAATGTTGTAATTGAGTTCATAGGAGACTAGTTTTATACTGATGTAGTAGATCACTCTTTCTTTCTTCTTTTCATCCTCTTGTGCGAGAAATACTCCTAGTGATGTAGCTGTAGCTGAAATATACAAGAGTAATGGATTTCCATGGATGGGTGCCATAAGAATATGAGGAGTAGCTAGGTATTCTTTTAATTCTCTGAATTTGGCTTCACAATGTTCATCCCATTTCAAGGTGACCCCTTTATGTAGTAATTTAGTAAAGGGTTGTGCCCTGTCAGCAAGTTGTGACATGAACCTCCTGATCGATTGAAGTCTCCCTTGTAATGTCCTCATTTGAATAATGTTGTGTGGAGGAGTCATCTCTAGGATAGTCTTGACCTTTGTAGGATCTACCTCAATTCCCTTTGTTGAAACAATAAACCCTAAGAGTTTTCCTAATTGGACCCCAAAGGCACATTTCTTGGGATTAAGCCTGAGTTGAAATTTCTCCATTCGATCCAATATCTTCCTTAAGTCATCAACATGAGTACTTCTTTCTTTGGATTTAGCTAAGGTATCATCCACGTAATCCTCCATATTTTTATGCATCATATTGTGGAATATAGTAGTCATTGCTCTTCGATATGTAGCACCGACATTATTTAACCCAAATGGCATCACGTTCCAGCAAAAGGTGCCCTAGGCGCATGTAAATGTGGTCTTCTTTTGATCCTCAGGGGTAATTTTTATTTGATTATAGCCTGAGAAATAATCCATTAATGAATACATTTGGTAGCCTACTATGAGGTCTATGATCATATCAATATTAGGTGGGGGGAATTCATCCTTAGGACATGCCTTGTTTAAGTCCCTAAAGTCTGTACATATCCTGATAGATTTATCAGATTTAGACATTGGAACCACATTGGAGATCCATCCTGCGTAAGCAATGACTCTGATGAATCCAGCTTTCAATAATTTCTCTAGCTTTGCTTTTACTAGCAATGCAACATGAGGATGCATCTTTCTAAGTTTTGTTTCATGGGTTTGATCCTGGGAGATATAAACAAGTGGTACATTATCAATTTAGGATTCAGTCCAGGCATATCTATATAAAACCATGCAAATTTGATCTTCTTCTCTTTCAGGAACTCGGTGAATTGTGTCTTTTCCTCTTCTAACAAAGATTGTGCTAGGTGTACTATTTGAGGATCTTCAGCTGTGCCCAAATTAACTGGTTGTGTTGGTTCTATCAGAACTAAAGACCTTTCTTGAAAGTGCTCAGGGAGGATATCAAGAATCTGATCCTTTGGTGCCTCTGAGAGGTTTTCACCATCGGATACATCTTTTGTTTTTACTATTTTAGGATCTGACACTGCCACAATGTGGTTTTCACCGTCAGTTCCCTTTTTCTTTTTCTTTTTCAATTTTTTATTGAGAAACTTGATATCCTCCTATGACATGTTGACACTCCTTGCATTGGTGGAAGAAGGGTAAGGTTCACAAGCGTTTAAGTAGCAAGCCAAGGTATAGTCATTAGGGAAGTCTAGGATAGGAGTAGGATCTGTACTAGTCCAATCAATTAGGTCTGGGTTTATTAAAGACAAGGAGTCAGATTTTGGGAAGGACAACAATGTGTCAGCGTCAAGACTATTAACTGACATGACATGTTTGGTTAGGTTAACTTCTTCAATGTTTATATCCATAAGAGTCAGATCTTCATTAAAAGGTTTGTTGTTAGTAATATATGGACCAAACTCTAGTGACTCATTAATTGAGTATTCTTCTTCTTCATCTCTTCATAGGAGGAGGCTCCTAGCTTGTCGCCTCTAAATTGCTTCTATACCTAAGAGAACACCAGTTTCTTCATCAATGATTTGGGGAAGGAATTCCTCCTCTGCTTCAGGAACATCAATACTATTAGGAGTGGTGTTAGAAGGTTCTTAGTGCACCGATGTACCTATGAACATGTGAATTACATCTATTTCAATGTCCTCCATGGCAACAGAAAGATCATCCCACTCATAATCATGAGATTTAGTTACTTCATCATCAAACCTATTTAAGAAGTCATCAATAGTTACCTGGTGTACCCTATTAGCCACTTTTAGATCAAAGTGTGGTAAATCAAGGACATGTGAAATTGTGACTAGCTACCCCTAGTTAGGATGTGAATCTTGTTGTCAGGGTGTGCTCTCTGTAGCCATTGCTATCAATGGTACCTTTGGATAATCTTTTGTTGTGTCTCCTACCTCTTGAATAGGATCTTGTGCTAACAAAGGTATGTGAATATCTTGTGGTACCTCAAAGCTTGGTACATAGCACTCTGCTTGATAGTTGGGATTCTCTATGCCAACATGTAATAACCTTTCATAGGACCATTTTTCTAGCTCTATTTTTCTGTTTCATCACTCCCTTTGTCAGAAACTGGACTATCTCGTGAAGAAGGGTCTTCAGATTTATTATTGAAGCCTAGCCCTATTTTTCTTTGGTATCCCTGAATTTCATGTGTAAAGGTTCAATCAATCCTTTTCCTTTGTCGTCTAAAGGTCCTTTTCCTTTATATCCCATTTGCTTGAGGATGTCGTATCCTTTACCATACTGTTCCGGGGATATTTCTACATGTTTGACCTCAACTTCCTTTGGTTCTCCTTTGTAAAGCTAGTCCAAGATTGCATATTCTTCTATGTTATTTAAAGAAGATGTGCATGCCTTAACCATGCCAGTTGCTTTCTGGATTTTTGGCTCTTTAGACGTGATAGGTGTGAAAGACGAGGAGGGTCTTCCATAGGATCTTGGTGATATTGGTAATTCTGTCAGTGATGGAGTCATGTCCAACTTGTATTCTCCCATACCTATTTCTTCAAGTTTCAAGGTTTTTCCAAAACTTTTCATAACCATGTCCTTGATAGTCTCAAGGGTAATCTCATCGGTAGCCTCTTTGTTATGTGGGACCATACTACCTGCTTTGATATTGTTGCAAGTATAATTGGCATCTATAGGGATTGTCACTTCCACCTCATTATGTGGGAACTTGATACATTGGTGGAAGGTAGATGGTATAGCTTGCATTTCATGAATCTAGGGTCTCCCCAATAGTATGTTGTAAGCTAGGGGTAGACCCAGAACTTGGCATATGAAATTGCTTTCAATCAGTCCAACTCTGATGGGTAGAACAATAAGACCTTTAGAGGATCTTTCTTCCTCATCACAAGCTTTGATAGTGATTTTTCTTCTAGAGTCAATGGTCTATTTTGAAAGACCCAGTTTCCTAATCAGATTAAGGGTAAAAATATTCAATCCCATGCCTCCATCTATCAATATGTGTCTAACATAGGATTTATGAATGAGGACTTCAATATGAAGGGGTTGATTATGTGGATGTGTCAAAGATTTATCATCCTCTTCAGAAAAGGAGAGGTAATGTGGCACTGAGATGTGATTAACCATCGCTTGGAATTTGTCTATATCAAGGTCCTTTGGTACATTAGCGGTGTGTAGGGCTTGTTCCAGGATTTCCCTATGCACTATGGAGATTTTAAACAACTCAAAAATGGAAATTTTAGCAGAGGTTCATTGCAATTGGTCCACCAAGTCATACTTTGTTGCATGAATAGTAACCATGTGTTTTGTAGCTAGTTTGGGGATAGTAACAATAGGAATCTTGGATGTTGATGCTAGTTTTGGTGAGGAATTGGGTCCTTTGATCATGACTTGTACTTGGCTCCGAGTTACCGCATTTGATTGGAAAGATGTGTCTTTCACACCTTTGATTGTGACCACATTAACTGATTCAGTTTTAATGTCTAGCATATTGATCACGTTATCATTATTGGAGTAGGTGTAGTTTACTTCATTTACTTTCCCCTTAGATGTTTCCCCTTTCTCATAAATAGGGAACGGTTTGTTAAATGTTGTATGATATTCATTGGTAGTGTGCCCCTCTACTTTGATCTTTCCTCCTTCAATAAGGTCTTGGATAACATGTTTGAGTTTAAGACAGTTGTTAGTATTATGTCCTTTTTTTTTGTGAAAGACACAATAAGAATTGTCATCCCACCATCTTGGCATCTTTGCTTTCTTACATGTTGTTAGTCAGATTGAACACCTCAGGTTTAGGACCAACATTGGATGCGTCTACTACTCCATCATTAACACCATTTTTCTTCTGTTTCCACCATTTAGGCTTGGAGTTGGAGTTGTTAGATTTGTTTTCACTTTGAAGAGTGATCTCTCCCTTTTTTACCATAACTTATTTGATACGGATGGTGTTCTTGATCATCCTATCAAAGCTAGGGGAGTCTTGCATTTTCAATGCGTAGTTCAACTCAGGTACCAAGTTATTGACAAAGATTTCCATTTTCTCAGATTTGGGAATAGCTCTTGAATACTATGCAAATATTTTCCTCCACCTTTGTAGAAAGTGTGTAAAGGATTCGCTAGTCTTTTGTTTAGTGTTGCATAGGTCCATCATAGTCATGTCATGCTGGATATTATAGGAGTAATGTTGGATAAATTGTTGAATTAACGCCTCAAAAGTTTTGAGCTTAGGTGTAAGCTTTGAGAACCATTCCATAGCATTGCCTCCTAGACTTCTAGGAAGAAGCTGCATGAGGTATGTAGGTTCATACATGTACTCTATGCTAAGAGCACAAAAATCTCTAACATGGTCATGTGGATCGGTCTCTCCCGTATACTTCTCATATTTTGGCCTTGCCATTTTGGGAGGGTATGGAACCATAGTGATACTCTTATTGAAAGGAAATGGACAAATGGAGTCCATAGAGTATTTTGTCTTGGGTTTAGCCTTCTCCTGTTTGAGAGTCGTGAGCTCTGTTTGCATCAAGGTGAGTTGTTTGGCGAGAATAGATATAGGAGTTGGCACCTCCTTTTCTTTTTGTTGTTCCACATCATAATCCTTGGGTAACTTTATGCCATTGGATGCTAGATGGAGGAAGTATTTCTCTTTATCTTCGTCAATCATTTTTTCAATTGTCTTTTGGAATTTCTTGCTCTGTTTGAGTTTATTGTATTCTTCTTCATTGATGTATTCCTCACTGCCTAATTAAAATATAGGACAGTCAAATGTGGGTTCTTCTTCTTCATTGATATCTTCATGTTTTTGGTTTTTTCTATTGTCATATTCATCAAAAGCCTCACTCAATCTGTGAGCAGACCTATCCATTTCTGGAGAGACTAGATCGAGTAGGGATTTGCGAGATGTTTCTCCTTGAAATTGTTGTGATTTAGGAAGTACTCTTGATCCTTTAGACATGTACTTGTTGCATCTTGTGTTAACCATGTAGTTGTACCTCAACTTTGTCAAAGTTTCCCAATAGTGTCAGGTAGTGTCTCAAATTGTTCAAGTGGGTGTGTCTAGGTAGAAGTATCATTTGTATTTTGGTGGAAGTAAATGATTCCAATCTCAGAGGGTTAGAATGCCCTGATAGTGAGCTAGGAATCAAGTTGTTTTGAAAAGCGGATAGACCACATGTATTGAGACCAATTGTGAGAAACTGACAGGATATGCAAGGTAGACATTTGAAAAAGTGTTTTGACACAACAATAGGAAAACCAAAAAAGACAAAAGGGACAGACTAATGAGCCAAAAGGGTATCCAAATCAACTAAGTTTTACTGAGAAACTATTCTGCAAGTGCCCACTATCCTAGATGCGAGCCCCTAGATGTGACCCAGGAAACACAAGATACAAGCTTCTGATGGACCAAATGCAACCTTTTATCCTAGATGCAATGAAGTGATTTACCACATGTGAGCCAGGATACCAGATGTGAGATAGGATACCAAATACGAGCTAGGAAATTTGGGTTGCGAGTTTCAGGTGTCCCTATCAGATTTTGTCAGTTTTGAAAATTTTGTCTTGTAAGTGCGTGAAGTTTGTTTGATCCGTGATCATGTTCGGAGGCTTGTCAGTGAGTAAAAAACACATGTGTAGACTAAGGATTGAATTTTGTTTCTTGTTTTGAAGGTGTTATCTTGTTAGTGATCTTTCAAATACATCAAGCAGTTTTTATTTGTTAGGGGAACAGACACATCCATATGCCCTATTTTCTAGGTGGAGGATGAAAATCCTTGCTCATTAACTTAGGTACACACTCAAATGCTAATCAGAATACAGCCATCACCAAGCACGCAATGGCTCCAGTCATGATGATTTATTAGCTGAATCTAAACACAAGTGAGGGCACAATATGACGAGTGTCTTGGGGCAATTACTTTTTGCCTTGCACAAGGATTATCACCCTTTCGGGGATGAATCAGGTAGTTTGTCTACAAAGTTCATTGTTTATGATGGGGTAATCCGTTCAAAACCGTCTCCCATAGAATTGTACAAGGGAAAAATGAGGTGTATAGCCCTATGCGTACTTAAATATGTGTAGTCTCGCAAGCAAGATTCAAGCGGCTCCACTCTACACATACCCAAGCATATTCAAGGAATGATGTCAAAATTCCAAGAACAAAACCGATTCCATCTTTCGAGGCTTTGGCCTATGAGGAAGCAATTATTTATAGTGAGTTGGAAGGGTTGGCATAAAACCTGTCCTCACTTGCGTCATTCCCGGGAGATTTTTTCCTTAACCGATAGGCCCTCTACTGTTAAATAAGCATACAAAGGATTGGCGAGGGTAGGATGTCTAGATTTCTAATTCTTCAAAAGAAGAAGAGCATACTCTCCTAATCCATGTCATTTTCTCCCAAAACACATCAATCAAAGGTTAATTCCCTTAAACTATTTTGAGCTTGATTTAGATATTCCTAAGTTAATGAAAATAGAATGCGTGAAAGAAAATTTGTTTTGTTCAATTACCTGCAATGTTAAGTGATTTTCTTGTTCAATTTCAGATCCCAAAATGAATTAAACCATGTAACTTGTTCAATTATCCAACAAGATTTAGTGATTTTCTTTTCCAATTACTGATTTCCAAAAGGAATTAAAGTGTGATTTTGTTGGTCCATTTATCCCCAAATTCCTTTACAAGTGTTAAACCAACATCTGATTTTCTAATTTTCATTAAAGGAAAAGAGCATAGTAATCTGGTCGATTTAACAAGTGCTGAGAAAATGTTTTAAGTTTTGAAAAATCTTTATAAATAGTTATTACTGAAATCAGTTTAAAAACACCTACAAACACACACATCAGCCAAGTCTTCCTAATTCCTTATCAGCAACCTGCAAGCACTAGTTAGGTTGTCAAAAGATCAAATCAACAACTGGTTAAAGTGTTAGGGGTTAGGCAATGAAGTTCACAAAAATTTCAACCAGAAGCAATCCTAGAAATATGGGATACAATGCAACAAACTAGATGTGAGCCTTTGCTACCAGATGTGACAGAATGTTTACCAGATACGAGCCTATACTAAAAGTGACCCAGGAAATCTCAGATGCGAGCCTCAATTTCTGTGGTGCGAGGGCATATCTTGGATGCGAGCTTCTACTACCATAAATGACTCTAGATCTAAAAACTGGGAAGAAAAACTAGTGAAAAATGAAGTAGAAATGAGGCAAAATCCAAATTTGTGCCCCATGGTGGGTGCCATAAATGTGTGTGTGAAATAGTACACCTGTTACCTGTGACACAATACTTCAATAGATCATTATGTTAGTGAAAATAGGGTTATTAAATCATGGAAATCCACTAAAACCAATCTATTGCTTTCTAGCTAGGAGTTTGAAAAACAACATAATAGCCCTCAGATTATGCCTTTTCCAGTGACATATACAACCTAGCATGAAAGATTCAATACAAACTAAGAAATATATCCCAATACCATGCATTCTAGTTCTAGAAATCAAGATTATAACAATGCATAAACATGGAAACTAAAATGTAACATGAATCTATGTAAATCCTAACAGCATAACAATACATTTTCAATCTAAAATTCAGGCTTATTTGAGCTCAAAAACTCCTTCTATTTATAGAAGAAATGAGGAGAGAGAGGGGGAAAAGGGTCATTAATGGAGTTATAAAACTCATTAATGAGGTGGAAGAGGCTTTAAATGCCAAAGGCATTATAGAAGCATGGTGGAAGGCATATGCATTAAATGCAAGCATTTAAGAGGCATGGTGAGGGTGTAAGAGGCAAGCTTGAGAAGTTGGACTTAGAGGGAGTCAAGCTTGAGAAAGTTGACTTTCTCAAGTGGGTTGAGTTCCTAATCACATTTTTAGGAATGTGACATCATTAGGGCATGGGTTAGAATGGGATTAGGATTAGGATTAGATTTATCATGGGGTGAATAGGTTGGGATGGGTTTGAACCCAGAGTCAAGGTGGTTGAGGTAGGTTAGGTTAGGGGTTTAGGGGAATATTATTTTTGATAGGTAACGTGTTTTTTATATTAAAATTAAAAGAGCTTACAATATAGAGAAATTAAGAGAGAATAAGAGTCCCTCATTTACAAGCCTGGTAAACTAAAGACGATGCATATACATTTCAAAAGGCATCAACACCTACAGCAAAATTGACCCCTACAACGGAAATGTACAACAAAAAACTTCTAGTTTCACCCCGCCTTACTAAAAATACATTGACCACCTCATTCCTTGAACCAGGAAGCAACCTCTTCCTTGGTGAAGTTGGGGATTGAGTTATCCTCGGCCCCTGAAAAACCTAGCCTACCAGCCCTAATTTTCATCCCACTATCAAGCAGTGACACATCAACCCCTAAGCCTGCTCTTATTGCTACACCAGTCACCTCCCGCCCTTCCCTAATAACTTGGTATCTTAGAGGCTCTCCATGTGGGCACACACTTTTCCTAGGAGTAGTCTTCACTATGCCCTTGTTTGCAGTCTCCTCCTCCCATGTGTTTTCTTGCAGTAAGTTTGTCAAGGTCCACCAAGCCCTAGCTTCTTTTGGCAGGTGTACTTCACGTGGGTTTGTAGATGACCACACCACCAATGGCTATAGCAGAGTATCTCCACCTCCAATTTTCCTCCATGGGTTTTGACCCATGTTCATCCCTATCCCAAGAATGGCATGCTCAATGATTTCCTCCAACCTCACAAGCCATTGCTTGTCAATGCATTCTTCAACAACCCTTCGAACTTCTTCTTTCGAATCCCCCACCATCAGAGTCAGTGCTACAAAAAGTGAGGCGATATCCAAATTTGATCTCCTGTGCCAGTATGTATCCATGAATTCCGGCCCCAAGAAATCCATAACCGCGCTTAGAAAAGCTTGATCCTCAAAGAGGAAGATATTCTTCAGGCACCAAGATGCTACCTTCCCTTCATACACCTGGGTTTGATTGCATGATTCCAGTGCAAAATTTGCTTCCATGGTTGGTAGTGTGCCTCTGCAAAAGATGGGTTAAAACTGTGGCAGGAAATGAGGGGTTTATTCAGTATAAATGCATGGGTAATTGGAAACCTGTGAAAGTTCTGGACACACGCAAACCCATCTCTTCCTGCATGTGACATTATTACAAGTGGTGTTTATTTCTCCCATGAGTAGTCTTGAGAGGGCTAATAATTGAGAGTCACTCCAAGGAGAGTTGCACGGGGTAGCATCTATGAAAATGCATCGGTCTAGTCCAAATTGAGAAGACCAAAATCTTCAAAAATAACATTCTTACTTCCATGGGGTTTATTGGCGCCCAGGTTGGCCAACATATCGGCCACCACATTTGCCTCCCTATAGACATGGCAAATCTTGAAGTCTTCAAACTTTGGTAAAAGGCACCAAATCTGGTTAATGTGCTTGTCAAGATGCCATGAGACTATTTTACCCTTTTTGATCCCATTGATGATGATTTCTAAATCTCCTTCCAAATTCACCTTCCTCAAACCCATCTTGACATGCAGCAAAATGGCCTCTTTTGCAGCTTCACATTCTGCCTCATTATTGGTCCCATCTCGTAACCTCTTTTCTATGAGAGCAAGGATATTGCCTTCATGGTCTCTTGCAATGCCACTACACCTAAAAATTTTAGGGTTTCCTTTTGCAGCCCTGTCAAAATTTATTTTGATCCAACCTTCCTCTGGTGGTTGCCAGGCACACCTCTCCTTACGCAAAATAGGATTAACCCTTGCAATCCCATTAACGGGATGGGGTTTAGGGTAATATTAATTAAATGAATTATATTAAATATATTCATTCAAAAATAGGAATATTAATTATTTAAGCTTTTTATTGCTTTAGATAATTAATTAGGACTATAGCCAATTAATTAGATTAATTTAGGCTAGAAGATAGGGTTTTTGCGAGTGATTTGATATAAATAGGGATTTATTTAATTCATTTTAAATTAATTACCTTAGCCAGGTATTGATTTGAAATGTTTTGATTTAAATTGATTTGATTTTATTGGCTTAGGTGATTAATAAAATTTAGTGATTAGATCATTTAGGAGATTAAATTTGATTTGAATGAATTATGTCAGTCGATTGAAGAGTTTTCTAAACATAATTGGGGGTATGATCACACTTAGGGAAAATAGGGTCTATGATCAGAGCAGACCAAATCTAGGTGGTTACAGTTTTTAGAGATTTGGTAACCGATATTGACTGAATCTGGTGTTACTATTGGAAAAAATAGATTTTACATGGTTGTTTGTGTTTCAATTTTGGAATACATTACAATTAAGCTTCCAGATCAGTGTTATTTGAAATGAATGAGAAAATTTTGTGTGTTGACATTCTATTTTATTCTGTGGTGTATTTCTGTGAATTCATAGTAACCTGATTCTAACCATATTCTGTTATTTTATAGTTATTGATCATTTAATTTCATGCAATCATTGCTGATAGAAAAATTGTGCTTTTTCTCTCCTTCTCTATATTTTCTTATCTTTTCTAAGGTAATATTGTCGTGCTTCTTATGTAAGAATGAGGAAGTAGCCTTTATGAACTTTCAGGTTAAAAGTTAAAACTATAAAATTGGTGTTATCAAAATATTGAAAATCATTCCTAGGGAGTTGTACCTAAGATCAAATGCAAAGGGAAGTGAGTAAAGAACACTTACCCAACTATTAGTTTTTATTTTTTTTCAAAAGGGGTATAGAGTTATTTTTTCAAAGATATACTAAAGGACAAATCTGTTCGCTAACAAGATTACAAACATATTTGCTAAATGTGACCCTGTTAGGGCATTTACCTTAGATCTATTAAGATATTCACTCTGTTAAAATTTTCCTTGTTAGAGGTCTTTAAACACTCTTTTGGAATGGTACCTAAGTCTAGGTTTTACAAATAGGACTGTTAAATCCACTCAATTAAGATATTTCTTTGTTACAAATATTAATAAGCAACAATAAACTTTGATCTGTAAATATAGAAACTACCTTTTCTTATTTCAGATCCTTTATGCTAAATTGAATATTGGTGTCTCATACTCCATTGATCTCTTTCTCAAACTGTAGATTCTTCAATCTATGTTTCTCTGTTATGCTCGATAAATGTTATTCTTCATCTTCTTCTTCTTCTCTGTTCAATTCGCCAGCAACTATATTTTGTTCATATTTCTCATTCTTTGTATAGACATACTTTTGCCTCTTAATCGCCTTAATTTTATTTTCCTTCATTTGCGCTCAGTCATTCAATTATCTCCTTCATAATTCACAACTCGGTAAACCATTTCACTTTTACCTCGGAACTTGTACTTTTCTTGGAACTCTCACAATTTGGATTAACCACTTGATCTTCACCTTAGATCTCTCATTGAATTTTCATGTTTGTAGATCTTCTAACAAACTTCATTTAATACATATCTTCATCCATCTCATCATCGCTTCGCATTAAATTTGATCTTATTACCATTTTTAATCAATATCCTATACTCGGTAAAACTTGCTTTACAACTCAGAGTCTAACTCATCTTCGGTGCTCGGTGCTTGAATTTCACTCGGTGTTCAGTAACTATGACCGACTCACATATCATTCTACCGATTGACTCTGTCTAGCTCGGTAAAGTAACTCTTTCAGTCATAACTTTAACTCTTTGCAGTTACTGACATGATCAATCAAATGTACCAATTTGATAACATTAAATATATAGTAGAAAACAACTATTTCATCATTACTTCATCATTGTATGATCTATATTTTTCACCCATTTAATTTCTCCTCTTAATATATGGTAATATAATAAAAATCAATTAATCACTTTCTTGACATCAATGACAAAACACCAACTCATCTAACCATTTCTACAATCATGATACTTGATATCACTCGGTCTTCATCATCTCCATTAGATCTTCATTAGTTGATTAACAATCTCCCTCTTTGGCATTGATGACAACCACTATAACAGTGTTATAGCAATTGATGATGGAAAATGTCAAATACATAATTGTACTCCCTTTGAGTTGATATTTATGTTTCCACTTTGATCTCTGATCTAAATCTCCCTCTTGGATAAATCTTCTATTTATGTAGCATACATCCTGATTCTCCTTTATGAGTAAATAGTAGCAATTCATTCATTCTCAATTCATCAATATCTCCCTTAAGGATAAATGTCATCAATTCATTCTCTCCGTTTTTTACAACAATGCCAAAAAGTCATACTCTTCAAACCTTGTTCCAGTAGTGGATTATATCTGACATGTACTCATAAAATATTACATACAAAAATTTCTTCACAACTTCAGGAATCACCTAAAGTGTGTCATACTAACATCAATTTAGAAATAGATAATCTAATAAAATATAGAATTTATGAAACATGCCTCATGCTCTTTAGTTAACATTGGATAGGGGAAGAACCCCTAATTTACCTTTGAGATACTCAAAAGCATCTTTATGTAGTGGCTTTGTAAAGATAGCAGCCAATTGTTCTTTTGAATTCACATATTCCAATCTCACATTTTTCTCTTGAACTTGTTCTCTCAACTAGTGATACTTGATATAAATGTGCTTGGTCTTTGAATGCATAATCAAGTTCTTTGATATATTAATAGCACTTGTATTATCACACAAATAGTAACTGGATCTATGATCGCTTCTTTCATACCTTCAAGTAATTGCTTAATCCATACTATATTTGCACAATTCATATCAACAACAACATATTCAACCTCGATAGTAGACTGTGAAATGCAACTTTGTTTCTTGCTCAACCATGTAACGAATCTTTCACCTAGAAAGAATGTGCCTCCACTAGTACTTTTCATGTCATCAACATTTCCAGCCCAATCTACATCAGTGTAGACTTGCGGATCAAAAGTACCTCCTTTTTTGTACAATAAACCAAATTTCTTCTATGCCTTTCAGATATCTCAAAATTCTTTTTACTACAGACATATGTGTTTCCTTTGGATTAGAAGAAAATCTTGCAACAATCCCAAAAATGTGTGCTATATCAAGTCTTCTGTGAACAACATACTAGAATTTACCAATCATGGATCGGTAAATATTATTATCCACCTCTTGTGTTTCATCCTCAATAGATAATTTACATCCAGTAACCATAGGTGTTCCAACAAGTTTGGAATCTTCCATACCAAAGGTTTTAAGGATCTCTTTGATATACTTGGCTTGAGTAATATAGATCCCTCCAATAACTTGTTGTATCTATAGACCTAGAAAGAACTTAATCTCTCCAATCATTGACATTTAAAACTCTTTTCTCATTTTATCAACAAATCCTTTACATAAAGTTTCATTGCCTCCAAAAATAATATCATCAACAAAAATTTCAGCAATCAAAACTTTATTAGTAGTGTCACATTTCAAGTAAACATTATTGTTATCACTTGTTTTTTGAAATCCTATTTTGATTAGATAAGAGTGCAATCTCTCATACCATGCTCAGGGTGCTTTCTTCAAACCATATAAATCTTTATGTAACTTATATACCTTGTTCTTTTTTGTGTTCTCAATAAATCCTTTAGGTTGATCAATGTATACTTCTTCTTCAAGTATCCCATTAAGAAATGCAGACTTAACATCTATCTGATATACCTTGAATCCTTTGTAAGAAACATAGGCTAGAAGTATTCTAACTCCTTCCAGTCTAGCAACAGGTGCACAAGTCTCTCCATAGTCAATATATTCTTCTTTATTTCTGATAACTTCTCCATGCTCATTCAGTTTGTTTCTGATAATCCATTTAGTACCTATAACATTTTTGTCTTTGGGCCTGGGTACTAATGTCCATGTCTTGTTCTTCTCAATTTGATCATACTCTTCCTTCATTTCTTTCATCCAATCTTCATTATCTAGTGCTTCTTTAACTTTCTTTGGCTCAAATATAGATATCAAACATGTATTGTCTCTTTCCTTGCTTCTAGTCATCACTCCAGCATCCTTATATCCAATAATCTTGCTTAGGGAATGGTACCTCCTCACATACTTTGCCAAAATAGGCTCAGTAGCTCTTGGTTCTTCAATATCAACATTCAGTTGTTGAAATGCTCGTTCATCTTCCTCCTTGGTAGGTTCTCTCGATAAGGTATCAGGAACATCAGGCTGAACATATACAAACTTCTCATAATCTTCAAGTTCCTTCTTTTTATCTTCATCACTCCTTTCTGCAAATTCATCAATTCTTACATTTGCACTTTCCACCATCTTGTTAGTAACTTTGTTCAAGCATTTGTAAGCTTTGCTCCTTGTAGAATATCCTAAGAATATCCCTTCTTCTCCTTTTGAATCAAGCTTTCCTTCTCTAGAATCTTTCATAATATAGCATTTGCTCCCAAAAAATTTAAAGAAAATGACATTAGGTTTGCATTCATACCAGATTTCATAAGGTGTCTTATTGGTACATTTCTTCTTTTGTACTCGGTTCAATGTATAAACAACAATACTCAAAACTTCTCTCCAAAAGTTCTGTGAAATTCCTTTTTCAATCATCAATGTCTTAGCACAATCAACAATAGATCTATTTCTTCTTTCAACAATCTCATTCTGCTGTGGTGTCCTCGGTGCTAACAATTGTCTCTTGATTTCATTCTCATTACAAAACAATGTAAACTCATTAGAAGTAAACTCACCTCCTCTATCGGATCTCTGACATTTCAATTGTCTTCCAATTTCTTTTTCAACTCAGGCCTTATACCACTTAAACATTTGAAATGCATCATATTTTTCTTTTAAAAACATTGCAGACATCATTCTAGAATAATCATGCACAAATAAAATAAAATATCCATCTCCATAATAACTTTGAGTCCTCATGGGTCCACATAAATCAGTATGCACTAAATCCAAAATTCCCTCTGTAACATAAGTCTTTCTTGAAAAACTATATAACGTCATCTTACCCATCTAACATTCTTTGTACATAGTATTCTCAGGTTTCTCTAATCTCGATAGTCCTCTTACTCTATTCTTCTTACCCACTTTGATTGAGTTGTCAAAATTAACATGACAAATCCTTTTGTGCCATAACCAAACATCTTCAACTTTAGCAAACAGACAACTCTTCGTAGAAGTATCAAGATAAAATAAATTACCTTTAGATTGTTCTCTAGTAGCAATCAAACTATCCTCTCATCAAATAATTTCACCTTTCTATATTGAAATTCCAGTCGGTGACTTGTATTGTTTAGCTGTGCAACACTCAACAGATTATACTTTAATCCTTCAACCCAATAAACATCATCACATCTTGTGTTATTCATTATAATTATAGAACCTTTTCCTTTCATAGGATATGGAGAATCATTACCAAATCTAAAAAATTCTTCATCATGCATTTTCAAGGAAATAAATTTAAGTGTGTCACCAGTCATGTGATGTGAACAACCACTATCTATAATCCACGTTTCATTCTTACTTACTTGTGATATTAGGGCTCTTGGTTCTTCTTCATCAAAATCATATTTAATAGCAACATAAACAACTTATTTTCCATAATCACTATCAAAAGAACCATCATCACTTATTCCTTCATTAGCAATATGATAATATTTATTACCTTTGGTTTTGTAGTCTCTGAACCTTCTAAATCTATTTTCTCTATTTTCCTTATCTTTGTTATCTTTATTTTCCTCCTTATCTTTCTCAGGACTATAGATGCAAAGTGACCAATTTTATCATAATTAAAACATATCAAGGGTAACTTACCTCAGTATATTCCTTTGCCTCTTTGTAGCCTTCTAGCCAACAAATATTCAAATTATCTTTCATTCTCATCACATTCAGTAAATAACTCTTCAAGACCTTCAGTACAACTATAAAATTTCTCACTAGCACTGCTCAAATATCCATCTCTGGTTGTAGCTTCCCTAGCTTTTCCAATCTTTAAAGTAGTTTTAAATGCAGATTCAATCTTAGATGTAGCAGGAAAACCATTGTCAAAATTATTTAACTCAAATGCAATTAACTTACCAATAGTAGCATCTAGTAAAACATTCATCCGGGGAATAGATCTTAGCTCTTATATAGCATATACATGAATAAAATAACTTGATAGAAGGGTTCTCAACATCTTTCTTGTAACATCATCCTTTTTTATGATCCCACCAGCTCCTCTGATTGAATTAAAAGTCTCCTTAAGTCTTGTATTGTACTGTATTATGTTTTCTCCTTCTTTCATCCTCATAGAGTCAAATTTCCCTCTCAAACTTTCTGCTTTAGTCTTTTGAACATGTTGATCTGCACCATAGGTCAAAATAATCTTATCCCACATCTGTTTCAAATTAGTAAAACCATCAATTTCATCATAGTCTTGGTTGGTACGTGTAGAAGCAGTCTCAATCATAACTTGTGTGTGTTCTTGTTTTTGTCTTTTCTCACTGATAGTCAAATGTGTAGTAGTCGGTGCTACATATTAATTATCAAGAAAGTGAATTTTATATTCTCCTACTCCAGACACATGCAACCTCTTTCTACTTTTCCATGTAGAGAAATGATCCCTATTCATCTTTGGTGCTTCCCTCTTATACATCTTTAGATCTTAACTCAAGTCCTTTTTTACTTATCACTTCAAAGTAACTTAGCTCTGATACCAATTGTTGGTCCACTAAGAGGGGGGTGAATCAAACAAATAAAAACTTAAACACTTAAAACTAAACTCACTAAATCACTTGGTAACACTAAATACAATAATCAACCAATTCAATAATCAACTTAATAACTTAAAAAACAATACATTGCATATATATAAATCAATCATTCAATCTTAGTAACATAAGATTAGCTTAGATAACTCCAGTTTTAACTTGGTTGACACCAGATTTAACGAGGAAACCCAATTTGAGAAAAACATTTGTGGGAATTGTGATCCACAATAAAAATGTACCCTTCTGAAGTACGCTCGGTTAAGAACTTATCATGTTAAAGATTACAAACACATTTGCTAAATGTGACCCTATTAGGGGATTTACCTTAGATCTGTTAAGATCTTCACTCTGTTAAAAGTGGCCTTGTTAGAGGTCTTTAAACCTCTTTTGGAAGTACACCTAAGTCTAGGTTTTACAAACATGACTATTAAATCCACTCGGTTAAGATATTTATTGTTACAAATATTAATAAGCAACAACAAAATTTGATCTTTAAATATAGTAACTACCTTTCCTTGTGTCAGATCCTTTATGCTCAATTGAATACTGAAATATCATACTCCATTGATCTATTTCTCAGAATGTAGATTCTTCAATCTCTGTTTCTCTGTTCTACTCGGTAAATGTTGTTCTTATCTCTCATTCTTTATATAGAAATAATTTTTCCTCTTAATCTCCTTAATTTGATTTTCCTTCATTTGCACTTAGTCGTTCAATCATCTTCTTCATAATTTACAAATCGGTAAACTATTTCACTTTTACCTCGTAACTTGTACTTTTCTTGGAACTCTCACAATTTGGTTTACCTTCTTGATCTTCACCTTAGATCTCTTATTGAATTTTCACATTCATAGATCTTATAACAAACTTCATTTAATTTATATCTTCATCCATCTCATCATCACTTTGCATTAAATTTGATCTTATCACCATTTGTTATCAATATCCTGTACTCGGTAAAACTTGCTTTACAACTAGTTGTCTAACTCATCTTTGGTGCTTGGTTCTTGACTTTCACTCAGTGTTTGGTAACTATGAACGAATTACATATCATTCTACCGACTGACTCTTCCTAGCTCGGTAAAGTAACTCTTTCATTCATAACTTTAACTCTTTGCAGTTTCTGACTTAATCAATCAAATGTACCGATTTGATAACATCAAATATATAGTAGAAAATAACTATATCATCATGACTACATCATTTTATGATCTGTATTTGTCACCCATTTAACTTCTCTTAAGATATGGTAACATAATAAAAATCAATTAATCAATTGCTTGACATCAATGACAAAACAAAAACTGATCTAACCATTTCTACAATCATGATACTCGGTATCACTTGGTCTTCATCAGCTCCATTAGATCTTCATATTTTGATTTAAAAAGAGACACTGGAAATGAATTTCATATGAGCCCAAACAAAGCCTCAAAAGTTTCCAAAATGAGTATTTATCAACTATACCTATAAAAAACTTAATATTATAAAAAACCCTAACACCAAAATAAAAAATCTCTTACACCAATGTGACGAGCACAAAATTTTAGCCTAGAAATTTTTTAAAAATGGAGTTAAAATGAGCAACTTATGGCTATTTGAATTTGAACTAAAAAATCAAAAGGCTTATCTGTGAGGGGGTTAAAAAAATTCAAAACTTACTGACTAGGTGACCATATAGTATAGATAGTTTATTGTATAGTTGATTTGGAAAATGACATGGTAGTACGATTGTTGTTTCAGTTTGCTTGCATGGCATTGTATAGACGTTGATGCCACATGGTTGTATGAAAAATGACATGGCTTGAAAATGTGGCACATACGTGGCTTCCAAATTTTTAGATGACGTGGTAGATAATTGTTTACTATGGCAACTACAGGTTTTGAAGGGACTTCAAAACCCTTTAAGAAAGGTGAAAAGAGATAGAAAAATTAAGCACAAAATGACAACACTCTGTCAAAACATATAAAAAAACCAAAAGGGCTAAACACCTAATTATAAAGTGAAGAGCATGAACAAAAAATAGGGACACCCAAAACATAACAACTACCAGCAAAATGAGCGCAAAAAAACCTTCCAGCACCAGAATTAGTCTAGCAGTTTAACAAACTCTTCAGCCTCCACCATTTGATTCTGAATATTATGAATTGACTCTTTCATAGTGGTGATATCTTTGGCTTGGGAAGCATTTTTCTTTCTGGTACTAGATCTAATTCTGGAACTAGGGCCATACAGATAAATATCCTATTTCCCATCTTCCTCATCATTACCTTTGTCAGGGTTGTTCCCTTCTAGTAGAGTACATAGGCATTCAGATTTTCAACAGTAGTTTTCATTCCCACATTGTTCATAGTGATAAACTTCTTCATCATAATATCAGTATTGTTCACTTTCTCTTTGATTGGTTTAATAGTATTGTCAATTGCATTAGAAATAATTTCTTCCAATTTGGTAGTATTATCAGTTAGCTTCTCATAAATTTTCTTGCCTTTTTGATACTCCTCTGCATCATTCTGCATTTTGACAATGGTCTCCTCCAGCATAGCGTTCCTAGCCTCCAAAGCTTTGAGCCTAGTATGAGTTTCTTGATATCTTCTTGAACCCATTTGTCAATGTCATAGCCATACATGGCTTTATTTCTTGCAGCACACTAATGTTTGTAACTCTCTTGACTTTAAAGTCCTGGTCCCATAGATCTTCCTTTATGCTTTTATGTTTTTGCATTTTCTTTCTCGTGTCTTCATTTTCTCCCTTAGGGCTTTCAGGAGGAGTAGGGATAATCTCACAATCTAAATTATCTTTATCTAAATCAACAGTTTCTTCATCCTTACTCCCTAAGTATCATTGATAATCCCCTCCTTGGTGTTATTGACAATTTTTTCATTGTTAGCTTCCAATCATTAGATTCTTCAACATACTCCTTCATAATGTTATACAGGCTATCCACTTCAATCTCCTAATTCTCAGGATCATCACTACTATTATTTTAAATATTTTCAATGTAGACTTCCATAAAATTATTGATTTTCTTGGTGACCTCCTCAGGGATTTCCTTTCCAGAATCATCTATACCCTCAGCATATGGGATATTCTTCTCATCCATACCTATATCAAGTTCATTATTGGGAGTAACAGAGCGAGAGATATCTCTATTACTCGGCTCCCCTTTAGCCATCTCTTCTTCCTTAGAGGAGACCTCTTTTAGGTCATCCTCTGACTTCATACCTTCTACCTCATCAAATATAGACAGCTTGGTATCATTTTTAACAGGGCTCACCTTTCAGGATTTTTTGTTCAAACTAGTGCTAGCTTTCTTCCCTGGAGGAGTTACAGAGCTGGTTATTTTGGTGTTAGAAATATTTTTAGGAATCAACTCTGAGATGTGGTCTTTGGAATACTTTGTGATAAGCATAATAAGCCCCTCATGCAGAATAGGGGTAGCCCTAAGTTTATGATCCACAATACTCTGGTTAAGAGAACTAAGGAGAAAGAAAGGAAAATAAACCCTAATATTATGTCTAAAATGGTTCACCGACATAAAATGATAATTGTAAACCCTAGATTACCTACCATCTAGGGTGAAGTATTCCATTATAACCCTAAGGGCACTAGCCCAGATGCGTTTGACATTAGGCAAGTTTACAAATTCAACATTACCTTTCACCAGCATTGATATCTCCTCATCAGTCTTTGGGAAGACTTTATCTGCCTTGTTTCCCTCCTTCTTGTCTTTATAGAAGTGCACTCCCTCAAGAGGGATCCCCGTTATCTCAGCCAGAAGTTCAAGAGTCAGATTGAAGGACTTCCATGCCAAATTCACCTTGTCATTATTCCACCCTACGACAAAGGCCTTAGTAATATCTTTGTCATTACCATTCAGCTGTTCCAGGTAGTGGTGCACTTTACCCTTCTTTAGCTTTCTCCAGACTTCTTTTTCATGGATCCACTTACATTCTATCAGTTCCTCCCTCTTAAGATCACCACTCATCTCAGCTTCCTTCTATGTATTTCTATGAACATAGGTTTTCATCAACTTATTGTCAATTTCATTTCTCTCCAAATATCTCATACTAAACACAAAATGCTTCGAATAGTTGTAATTCTGTAGCTTCTCAATTTTAATGACCCAAAAAGCATGCGACATAAAATAGTAATAAATGCATTTTGTTGAGCATTGTTTTTACCAAGTCAACTTGCTAGGATCTCAAGTTTCGATTTCCTCTCTTGAAAGAATAGCGAAGTTATTCCCAAGGTTCTCTGGGGTTGGGTCACAACCTGCTTGGTTATTCAGTTGAAGATAAATGTGAATGTTCATGAGGAGGCCTTTTCTAGTACGTTCAAGACATCAAATTGCAAAATAACTTTAGTACTTTCCAGTATTTTCTATTTTAACAAAGATTGGTGTTTAAAATAAAAAATGCAATTTTGTATTTTCAAGATGATTGCTTTCAGATTTACTATAGAATTTAAAGGAGCAAGGTAACAAGAAATAAAGAAAATTGCTGAAATGAAATCCTATGGACATAAACTATTGTAAACCCTTCCTTGTGAATTTAATGATAGAGGGATTTAGAATGAACCCACGAGGTATAAATCAGACAAAGTCATAATTCTATACCCAATGGATGCAAGCATTTGGAGAGAAGATGAATTCACTCGTGCAAGATATTAAAAATCTATCAAATTGTGAATCCACCAAGATGTGCACACCCACAATATGGATTTATCATTAATCCCAATAGATGATCCCTTCCACGCATTTGTTACAGCAAGGTAGATAGACAATAACAAACTCCAACTGGTTCAGTGCACACATGACTGTCATTGATTGACTGTCATCCTGCAAGACTCATGTTTGTAATAAATGGATTGATCTTAGAGGATAATCCTATTTTGTTTCTGGATCCATGTGTGTGGTCAAGGATCTCTTAGGTAATCTTATGAGCCTAGAGATGCCTTAGGCCATTTGGATCACCTAGTTAGGCTTAAGTTTCTTTAAGCATGTTTTTAGTTTTTAAGAGTCCTTAGTGTTAAATCTTTGGATCCATGTAATTTTAGGCATATTATGTCAAGTTGATAGGTTTGGATTCATTCCAAAAGTCTTCAAGTGCAAAAAGACAAGATTTTTCCAAATGTTGAAAAGTTGTTAAAAAGTTGCTCATGCAACTTCCAAAAGTTTCTCGAGAGTTGCAAGATGGAAGCCCAATAGTCATAGGTCATTTTGGATCAATATGACTTCACATTTGAAGTTTTTTTAAGTGCTTAATTCTAACCTAGATGGTTAGAAGTTATGTATTGAAATTTTGATGCATGGGAAATGGAATATGAAGAGTCTTACAGAGCATTTCTGAGTTGTACAGTCGTGTCTAATGTGATCCTTGGAAAATAACTTGATGTTTTGAAGTCCCAATTACTTTTTAACTAGTTTAGAGTTTTTTATTTTTGATTTGAGGTACCTTTAATTTAGTTTTCCAAAAATAGTCTAGGAAGAGGCCTATTAGAAGCAGATTTCACTAATGAATTTCTAACTTGCATTCTGTCTGGTGGATTTCACTAAGATCCTGTAAAATACAAGTTAGGATGGTATATTTAAGTATTATAGAAGCTCAGGAGATGCCTCAAAGGGTAAATCCCTCATGCATCAAGCTCTAGGTTGAATATCTCAATGTATTCAGCCTAGAATGAAGGAGAATGAAGTGTTATGTTTTTTAGAGAGTTTTTTTTAGTGAACTAAGAGTGGATTTGAGTTTTGGGGGGTTATTTGAAGAGGCATGAAGCACTTTTTCAATCCCATGTACCCAATCTCTAGTAATTTCTTTGAAATCCAAACCTAATTAGGCCAATTAGGTCTTCAAACTTGGTGAGTGTTAGGTGTTTCTGGAGTGGAGTTGGAGCCTAGGGATTTGGGGCTTAACATAACTTCCAAAAGGGTATCTGTAAATACCCTTAGTTTTATAATTGATGATCAGGAGGAAAAGTTAAGTTAAAAAAACCACTTAGACAAGACTACAAGGAAATCTAGGATAGTCCTAGATAGGTATTGTATGATAGTTGGAGGAACAAAAAAAAGGGTGATTCTTGGTCCCCAGGACATAGGTAAGGTTTCCCAATAGTTATTTTGGGTTGGTGGAGTTAGTGGTGAATACTTCTAGTTTGACGCTTGGAATAGGGATAGTTCCCTAAAGCTCAAAAGTGCAAGATTTTGACTTGGATTGTATTCAATTGGGAAGAGTTGAGAAGTAGTTCTACCACCTTAAATAGGTAGAAGACATTGTGTATGAAAGGATCTAGGATCCTAAGAGGATATAGATTGACTTGAGTGTCTTATTGAAGACAAAGGAGAAAGACCACACTTCTTGTTGTCACCTCTGCATTAGGTGGTACCGGAGCCTAGAAAAGATCTTGGGAATAAGAATGGCAGAGAAGACTGATGATACTGATGGAGAGATCCCTATGAGGGTCACCAACATGGAGCTAGCCAGTATTGTGAGGGATCAAGCAACTAAGAATAAGAAGATGGAAGCAGAAATAGAGAAATTGAAGAATTCTCAGATAAGTAGGACTACTGGTGATGATTTAGAATCAGACCAAGAAGAGGAGACTGAGACAGAGAGGACAAGGGTGCCAGAAGAGAAAGGGACCTTAGAATATTTGAAGAGAGTGGGTAGGAGAGAAAAAAATCCAGACCTACCAATGTTTATGGGAAAGATGGACCTTGAGGAATGCATGGATTGGGTGGAGGCCCTAGAAAATTATTTTGAATGTGAGGATATCCCTATCTCACAGAGAACAAAGATTGCCAAGTCTAAAATGAAAGGACCTGCACTAAGTTGGTGGAACTTCCTACAAAGGGAGAGGGTAGAGAAAGAAAAGGACCCTATAACCACATGAAAGAAGATGTTGAGAGAAGTCAAGAAACAATTTTTTCCTGGATACTATGAGGTAACTCTACATAAAAGGTTACAAAATTTGAAGCAAAAGGATCTTGATGTGGGATCTTACACTAATGAATTCCATAATATATCTTTGAAGACAAAGACCCCTAAAAGTGTGACACAAGGAGGAGGATGATGGGGCCTAGGGAACACCCAAAACCATCTAGCTTGCAGGTATAATGCAAAATTAACATAGCAACACAGTGAGAGAAGAGAAATGTAGAAATCTTTATCATTAATTGATTGATCAAACTCAATACATGTCAGGATGTAAGGCCTTCCTAGTTACGGCCATATACATCAGAATCTATTACAATTGATCTTCTTACAACAGAGATCTTAGATCTTCAATATCCTAACATTTGCCTTCTCGCGCTAAGCATGATACCTAAACTAAGTACATACAAAATAATAAATACCAGAGTCTAACAAAGTAGTCAGTGCTTAAATACAAAGGTGAGACCCAGATTTAGATCCACACAGATCCCAATGAGAGACCCCATATTAATTTAGCCATAGAAATTAAGTGTAGAAGTCAGCCAGATCCAGAAAACCCACGTCGGGAACAGATCACCGAAAATCAGTAAACCGTCAGTACAGCATAGCCGAGCAATAGAGAAAACCATCAGCAAGGTGTCATTGAAACTCATCAAGCAAAGCCTCACTAATAATAGACAACACGTCGGTCAAAGAGGTCACAAAGACCTATCGGTAAAGCCAAAATCTAAGAGATAGGAAAACAACAAGAGAACATAAGTAAACTTCTTTTTGGTTGAGCAGGATTGCCAAGGACCCAAGATGCTCCTGCATCAGACACCTGGGGTTGAAAAGAAATGATTCCCTGAATCATGTATTAGGTCCAACCTAAAATAAATCCAACTTAGATAGAGAAATCCAAGATGAGTCCTCAATCGGTCTATTTTTCCACTTTACCAGATATTCCATGTATTCCTTTCCTCTTGTACTTATGCCAACTCTCTGTTTCAAGATCTTCTCAAATTCCTCTATCTGCTTCTTAGGATAATCACTTAGTACTGCCACTTCTTCATCATGTCCATGATATTCATACAAGTCTAAAATATTGAATATAGGTGATATATCCATGTCATCAGGTAATTCAACTTCATAAGCATTTCCACTGTCAAATCTTCTCAGTATTTTACAAGGACCAAATTTCTTCACCTTCAATTTCCCTTATGTTCCAATAAGAAATCTTCCTTTCTTCAAATGAACCATCACAACATCACCAACTTCAAATGTCTTGTGTCTTCTTGATCTGTCTGCATCATATTTATCTTTCTTATTACTTTTCTCCGGCTTTTGTTTCACATCCTCATGTAATGTCTTCATAAATTCTACAAATTCCTCTACTTCAACACTTCTTTTCTCTTCACCAACAATGTTTCTCAAATCTGATATACCTCTAGACTGTGTGCCATGAACAATCTCAAAAGGTGTCTTTCTAGTACTTTATTTACTGAACTATTATATGCAAACTCTACTTGTGCCAACATCAAATCCCAATTGCTTGGTATGTCTCCAAATAAACATCTCAACAAGTTACCCAAACTTCTATTTACAACTTATGTTTTTCCATCAGTCTGTGGATGAAATGTAGAACTAAATTTCATCTCAGTATTCAGCTTTTTCCAAAGTGTTCTCCAAAAATAGATTACAAACTTACTATCTATGTCAGAGATGATACTCTTTGGTAATCCATGCAATCTGAAAATCTCCTTAAAGAAAATATCGGCTATGTGTACTGCATCTGATGTTTTCTTACATGGTATGAAATGTGTCATTTTAGAAAATCTATCCACAACAAAAAATATGGAATAATTACCTCTTGCTGTCCTCGAAATTCCAAGAACAAAATCCATGTTGATATCAGTCCAAGGTTTCTCAAGAACAAATATCGGTGTATACAAACCAGTATTCTAACTTACTCCTTTTGCAACTTGACAGAATCCACAAATTTTCACAAATTTATGAACATCCTTATACAAATGAGGCCAAAAATACCTCTCCTTTAGCAAACTCAATGTTTTATCAATGTCAAAGTGTCCAGCCAATCCACTATTATGTTTCTCTTTTATCAAATTTATTCTCATTGAACCTCTCGATATGCACAACTAAATACCTTTAAAAAACATATCTTCCTGAATGAAATAGTCTTCATACTTACTTGAGAGATTTGATTTAGGTGATCTGCACACTCTCCACTACTCTAAAAAATTAGGATCATCTTCATACAAATGCTTCATGTCATCAGAACCAAGAACTTAAATTCTCATTTCAATCAACAAAGATCTTCTTCTACTCAATGCATCAACAACTCTATTAGAAACTCCACTCTTATGCTTAATCACAAATGTAAAGCTCTGCAAATACTCTACCCATTTCATATGTCTCTGATTCAACTTTTTTTGACTACCCAAATACTATAAAGCCTTATGATCAGTATACAACACAAATTCATTTGGCATCAAGTAATGCCTCCATTTCTTCATGGCTTGCACAGTAGCATAGAATTCTTGTTCCTAGACAAAATATTTTCTCTTTGCATCATTCAACTTTTCACTAAAGAAAGCAACATGTTAACCTTCTAGAGTAAATATAGCTCCAATTGCACTTCCACTTGCATCACATTCAACTTGAAATACCTTATTGAAATTAGGTAAGGCTAGCACAGGTAATTCAGCAACTTTCAACTTCAAAGCTTCAAAACTCTTATCAGCTCCATGTGTCCATTTGAATTATCTTTTGTCTCCTCTCATTGTCTCAGTCATAGCATTGCAAATAGAACTAAAATTTCTAATAAACTTTTTTTAAAAACTTGCCAATCCATGAAATGATCTTACCTCTATAACATTATCAAGTGTAGGCCAATTCAATATAGCTTCAACATTTTCTAGATCCATCTTCAAACCATCAGCTAAAATCACAAAACCAAAATACACAAGCTCTTCTTTCATGAAGGAACATTTCTTCAGATTTATCAGCAACTTTTCTTCTTTTAATCTCTGTAACACTTATCTTATATGCATCATATTTTCTTCTCTGGTCTTACTAAATATCAGAATGTCATCCATATATACAATCACACACTTATTCAAGAATTTCTTCAGAACTTTATTCATCAGCCTCATAAATGTACTGGGTGCATTAGTTAAACCAAAAGGCATAACCAACCACTCTTACAAACCTTTTAAGTCTTGAAAGCAGTCTTCCACTGATCTCCTTCTCTGATTCTGATTGATGATATCCACTCTTTAAATCAATTTTGGTAAAATACTTTGCTCCACTCAGGCAATCCATTATGTCATCCATTCTCGGTATAGGAAACCTATACTTGACTATGATTTTGTTTATTGCTCTGGAATCAGTGTGCATTCTCCATTATCCATTCTTCTTAGGTGCCAACATATTAGGTACTCCACATGGACTTAAAATTTCTCTGATTAAGACTTTGTTCAACAATTCATGAACTTGTCAGTTAAGCTCTTCATTTTTCATTGGTGTTAACCGATGAGGTGCCTTGTTTGGTAAACTAGCTCCAGGAATCAGATCCATACAATGACCAATATCTCTGATTGGTGGCAAACCATCAAGTACATTATCTAAAATAATTTCTTTGTATTCAGTCAGAAACTTCTCAACTTCTATAGGTATGTCATCTTCTGCATCCTTACTTGGTTTGTTAGGAATCAAAGTATAACAAATATCATCTCTTTTCAGATCTCTAACAAACTATCTACCTTCCATCAGACAAACTTTCATAGATGTACATGTATAGTCAGAAAATGGAAGCACTTCCATGATAGACTAGTTTAGCCTTCTGAGTAGGTGGTTTAGGGTCATATTAGGAACCTTGAATGGGTTCTTGACTTTGACCTGGCTTTCCTCCTATTCTGCCTTTCTATCCACTTCTTTCCATCCAATTTTCTACATTCTGGACTGTAGATCTAAGGTTTTTGACCTCAGGGTTAGGGTCAACATTTTGGGTCTATGTTGACCTCAACCTTGACCTAGGTCAAGGTCAACCTTGACCTCAACCTTGAACCAAGGTTCAAATCTCAGGGTCCCACAGTTTCCAGATGTCAGTCTTTGCAAAAAGTTATCTCTCACTTCTGGGTTGGCTGTTTCAAATTCTGAAGTGGTGATTCCTAAATTATATTTAACTTAGGTCCTCTCCTAGGGGTAAAGGCTTTAATATGAATTTAATTCTCCTATGTTTTCCTCCTTAGAAGATTTTTCCCTAATTTCATATAAAAGGAAGTTTTCTCCTCTCATTTTCTCTAAGCGATATTGAGAAATAAGAAGTCTTCTAATTGTGATCAAGCATTCTCAAACCATTATCAAGCAACAAGCGCTAAGGAAACTAAGCATTCAAAGGAAATTCAAGCATCCATTTGTTCTACATGTGTTCAATCTCTCAAGGTTTTCAAGTCTTCTCCTCAAGCATTCAAGTTCTCCATTAAAGATCAAGGATTTAAGTTTTCAAGCCTTTGAAGGGATTTGGTTCAAGCATTCAAGATTCATCATTCAAACCCTAGATCTAGCCATCATGATGGTGTGATCTTCCTTTAATATCCTTTGTGCATCCTTAAGACTCTTTCATCATCTCTTCAAGGTGGATTTCAATCATACAATCATGGAGGTTTATGGTTTCTATTGAGTCCAAACTTTCATACTTACGTACTAGCTACATTTGAATTACAATTGCATATCTATTAAATATCATAACTTCATTCTTAGATTCAATTCTACTACTTTCTAGCATTCTATACTTTATAGATTTCAAGTTTAATTCTTAAATCAGGGTTTGACTAAGGCAAACCCCTCCCCCCCCCCAAAAAAAAACCTCTTTTTCTTGTAAGTACAGGTTCAGGATTGTAGATTTGGACTCAAATCTAGATACCCTTTTCGGTTTTCTATTGGGATTTGCAAACAAATTTTTTGTTGATGCTGTGCAGGTCAGGGTCAACATTATTGGGTCAGGGGTGACATTTGTGGGTCAAGGTTGACCTTTTTCATAAGACGGTGTCGGATCAGAAAAAGATTTTTGGGTTTTGTTCATCTCTGCGTTCCAGTTTCGAATCATACTTTAGATTTTCCAGAAATAGTCTACAGACCTCAGAAAATAGCATTTTCCAGATATAAAATTCTTTAAGGTTGGTTCTTCTTCTCATCCTTTTAAATTACTATCATATATCATATCTATATAATCAATTAATTGAATTTAAGATCTTCTTCTTTACTCTCATTTCCAAATGGTTGATTCATTTGTGCATTAATCCCTATTTTGGGTTGATCAACTTGGATCTTGCATTTGTGCATTTGGGGATAAAGGTGGAACATCTTATCTTCCTCATAATCACATTTCAATACAAACACAATTTAAATGTAAAGGTTAGAGAAATACACAATCAAACCCTAATAAAACAAATAAATAAAAGAAAGATTTTTCTTCCTTTACAGTACATAACTCATCAAAATATTCTTCGACCAAAGGTAACAAAAAAAATTTCTTACCATCAACCCAAATAGAATATATATTCAACCTTCCATTATGTATAGCATGTTTATCATACTGCAAAGGTCTACCCAAAAAAACATGACAACAATCCATTGGCATAATATCACATAACACCTTATCATAGTACTTTCCAATTTTCAGAATCACAAAACATTGTTCACTTACCATTAATGTGTGCTCATCTTTGATCCATGAGATCTGATAGGGTTTTGGATGCTTCATCTTCTCCAACTACAACTTTGAGACCATTTCTTCTAGTGCTAGATTTTTTGAGCTTCCACTGTCAACAATGACTTTCCAAACTTTGTCTGCAACTCTACATATGGTTTTGAATAAACTTTTCCTAATTAGATCTTGCTTATCCTTCTCACTCCATAGTATCCTTCTGATCATGAGGTTATTTTCAGGTTCATTGGATGTCTCTTCTTGAATCAAATCATTTCTTCTACTGCTACCACCTTTCTTGCTTGCATGTGTACACTCAAAGGATTTGTGTCCTTCTTCACCATAATTGTAACAAGTTACTTGGAAACCTATTCTGCTATAACCACCTCTAGAGTAATTACCTCTTCCTTAGTATGAATTTCCACTTTTCCATTCAGTCTTTCCTTTGTCTTGACTAGTTTTTGTATTTTACTTGTCTGGTTCAGATATACTGTTTTCACCATGAGATCTTCCTCTTCCTCTAGGGAATCCTCCACCTCTACCTCTTTGTCTTTGTTCATATCTTTTGTTCAACTTTTCTTCATCTTTTAGGGCAAATCTATATGCATATTCAATGCCTTCCATCTTGATTAGGCTGATCTCATCTTGTATGGAACTCCTCAAGCCATTTAGATAGCTTGCAAATATTTCTACTTCATCTTCAACATGTCCAGATCTGATGTCCAATCTGTAAAATTCTTCAGTATAGTCTTTGACTGATTTGTCCTTCTGCTTCAAACTTTCCATTCTCCAAACTAGGTTAATCTGATAATCACAAGGAAGAAAATTTTCTTTCAATTTGTTCACCATCTTATCCCATACCTTGATTTTGTCTTTACCTTTCTTCCATCTATCCAATTGTAGGTGTTCCTACCATAATGATGCATGACCTTTTAACTTGGTGCTTGCAATCTTAACCTTCTTGTCTTCTGCAACATTCTCATATTCAAAATATTTTTCCATCTCAATGATCCAGTCAATCAATTCATCAGAATCTAACTTTCCACTATACTCAGGAGGAATAAACTAAGGTGTGGATTTCAAACTTGTCAAAGATTTTAGGAATCTTTCCTCTTCTTGATCCGTCACAGGTGCAGGTGCAGCTTCACCTTGAACCTCTTCAAATTCATCATCACTAACATCTTCAAGATGTCATCCTCTACACTAGGCTTTCTCAACAGCTTCCAATATTGTAGCCATCTATCTAAGCATATCAGCTAGACCTTGATCATCATTTCCTTTCCCACAAACCATCTTGAAACTCTTTGCAATTGTAGGTCAAATTGTAACCTGCCACCCTACAAAAAATATCTTAGAGTTTACAAGAAGGAGCCATAGATCTCAACTAGTTCTTATACCACCTAATGCAAGGAGGAGGATGATGGGACCTAGGGCACACCCAAAACCATCCATCTTGTAGGTACAATGCGAAATTAACACAACAACATAGCGAGAGAAGAGAAATGCAGAAATATTTATCATTAATTGATCAATCAAACTTAATACATGCCAAGATGTAAGGCCTTCCTGGTTACGGCCATATACATTAGAATGTATTACAATTAATCTTCTTACAATAGAGATCTTAGATCTTCAGTATCCTAACATTTGCCTTCTCGCTCTAAGCATGATACCTAAACTAAGTACATACAAAATAATAAATACCATAGTCCAACAAAGTAGTCGGCACTTAAATACAAAGGTGAGACCCAGATTTAGGTCCACATAGATCCCAATGAGAGACCCCATATTAATTTAGCCATGTAAATTAAGTGTAGAATTCGGCTAGATCCATAAAACCCACGTCGGGAACACATCACTAGAAATCAGCAAACCATCGGTACAGCATACCCAAGCAATAGAGAAAACCATCGATAAGGCATCACCAAAACTCGTCACGAAAAGTGTCACCAATAATAGACAACGTGTCAGGAAAAGAGGTCACCAAGACCTGTCAGTAAATCCAAAACCTGAGAGATAGGAAAACAACAAGAGAACATAAGTAAACTTCTTTTTGGTTGAGTAGGATTGCCAAGGACCCAAGATGCTCCTACATCAAAGTGAGAATAAAAAACTTGCTAGATACATGAATGGGATTAAGTACAATATTCAGGATGAACTAAGTTTTTTTTTTCCCCAATCTATACACCAGTGTTATCAGATGGCTATGAATATTGAAGAGAAACAAAAGAGGAGAGGAGAACATAACAATAGAGGAAGGGGAAATGGTTTCAGAGGTAGAGAAAGGTTTCAAGGAAGAAGATCATCTCCAAGACCACATGGAGAATCCAATCATCGAGAGTATGATAGAGAGAAGAATCACAGAGGTAATTTCAGAGGGGGTAGAGGCAATAGAAAAGGAAGGTTAGGAGGTAGAAGTACCTATATGTTCACTGGAAAGTGTTTCTCCTGCAATCATATTGGTCACCAATCTTTTAGATGCCCAAACAAGGCCAACACATCAGGAGAAGATAGGAGATTCCAACTCACCCAAGATGAGGACTATCAAAGCATGACTTCCTATCACACCACTACATCCAGACCTGTAGACCCTAAACAAGGAGATTGCATAATTTTCAATAGAAAACTCTTGAAGGTGCCAACTCCCAAGGAGCCTCCACAAAGGAAGAGTCTATTATGAACTCACTGCAACATACTTGGTAAAATTTGCAAAGTTATTATTGATTCTAGTTCCATAAAGAATTTAGTTTATAATTCAATGATAGATAAGATTGGTTTGAATAAAATACCCCATCTAAGCCCTTATAAATTATCTTGGCTTAATAAAGACCAACAAACTTTGCTAGATGAGCAATGTTGGGTAGAGTTTCAAGTAAGAGAATACAAAGATAAAGTCTTGTGTGAAGTTGTGAATATGGATGCATGTCATCTTCTCCTAGGAAGGCCTTGGAAATATTATGTTGATGCTCAACATGAGGGTAAGAAAAATGTATATACTTTAACTAAGAATCAGATTAGTTACACTATGACACCCCTCCCTGATTCTGAGAAAGATAGAGCTTTAACAAACAGTGTTACCTTAGTAGGAGAGAAGGAATTTTTGAAAGTCCTCAAGGAAAGAGACACACCTTGTTTTTACATCATAGTAAATCCAAAAATAGATCCTAAAAGGATACCAAAAGGTCAATAACCTTAGAGAAGTCTTGGCCCCAAATAATTACAAGATTTGTTGAACAAATACAAAGGAATAGTTATAGACAAGAGCACTAATGTTTTTCCACCACAAATGGATATTAGCCACTGTATAGACATCATACCTAGTTCTACCTTGCCAAATAAGGCTTCTTACAAGTTGACCCTTGACCATAATGCACAAGTTTCTAGACATATTCAAGAATTGATGGAGAAAGGTTTCATTAGGAAGAGCATAAGCCCTTGTTCAGTCCCTACAATTCTAGCACCTAAGAAAGAGGGTACATGGAGGTTATGTACTAACTCTAGAGCCATCAATAGGATAACCATCAGATATAGGTTTCCTATTCCAAGGATAGAAGATCTCATGGACTGTCTAGGGGGAGAAAAATATCATTCAAAAATTGATCTAAAGAGTGGGTATCATCAAATTAGGATCAGAGAAGGGGATGAGTGGAAGACAACTTTCAAAACCAATGAGGGGTTGTTTAAAAGGGTACTGATTCCCTTTGGTTTCTCTAATGCTCCTAGTACTTTTATGAGCTTGATGAATGAGGTCCTTAAGCCTTTCATAAATCACTTTGTTATTGTTTACTTAGATGACATATTGATCTTTAGCAAGGATAAAGATGAGCATTTGATACATCTAGACATGGTAGTGAAGAGACTACATGAAGAAAAGTTGAGGATAAATTTGGAAAAATGTGTGTTTATGCAAGAAGAACTGATATTTCTTGGCTTTTTCATTTCCAAAGGTAATTTGAAAATGGATCCTTCCAAGGTTGAAGCCATATTAAATTGGCCCACTCCAAAAGCTTTCAATGAGGTCAAAATTTTCCATGAATTAGCTAGCTTCTATAGGAAATTTGGGAAGAATCAGTTGGGTGAGTGCACCAATGATAGATACTATCAAAGGGGGAAGGAAATGCAAAATTGTATGGACTGATGTTGCAGACAATTCCTTTGAATATCTGAAAACAAGGATCTCTCAACAACTTATCTTAACACTACCTGATTTCCATAAGGTGTTCACCATTGAATGTGATGCTAGTAAGAGAGCTATTAGGGTGTTCTTAGTCAAGAAGGGAGACATGTGGCATTATTTAGTGAAAAGCTTAATGAAGCTAAACAAAATTACTTTACCTATTATTTGGAGATGTATACCATGGTCCAATCACTGAGAAAGTGGAGGCATTACTTATTGCCAAAGGAATTTATTGTTTATACTGACAATCATGCATTGAGTTTTCCTAACAAGCAGGAGAAGCTGAACCATAGACACCTCAAGTTGATGGAGTACTTATTGTATGCACCCTAAAATGGTCACCTAGACTATGGGCCCCATTTATCATTTTATCAATTTAAAATAAAATTAAAATAATCTTGCTTTGCAACATTATCAATTCAAATCAATTTCCTTGATCAAATTGTAATTAATTCAACTATTTCAATATTTCCTAAGGTTTGATCATTTGATCAATTATCTTATTTAATTAAAATAAAACAATTCCTTTTTATTGAATAAAATAATCTTATTTAATTAAAATTCCATTTTAATTAAATAATCTTATCTTATTTAATTAAAATCTCTCTTAATTAAATAATATTATCTCATTTAATTAAAATATCCCTTTTAATTAAATTAAATAATATTATTTCCCTCTTTTAATTAAATAAAATCCCCACTTAAATCCCTCTTTGTTGAAAAAGGAAGTAAATTAAATAAAAATAAATAAAGTTCCTTTTTCTACACATCTTCCTAAGTGGTGGGATTTTTGCCTCTTAATCATAGCCTTTTATTTTTCCTCTTAATCTCTACTGTCCATCTCTCTTTATAAGGAAACCTCTCCTTCTCATTTAGGATAGAACTTTTTTGTATTGTTATGCTGCAGGTTTGGAGAGCAATTTTGGAGGAGAATTTGAGCACTTTGGCTTGGATATTGCAACTTCTCTCTTCTTGTCTTCTTCTTATTGCATCCATGGCTATTCATGTAGATTAGATTAATATTTCCTTTCATAGAATAATCATGCATTGTTATCATTAAGCTTAATTTCCTCTTATGCATTGCAATCATATAGAATAGTTATCATTTTCATGAATTGAATCTCTCATTTCATGGTGCATGGGCACAACTAGGTCAATCTGAGGGCCTCCATCACAAACCTTTGCACTCCATGACTAGGGAGCTATGAGTCGATATTTGAGGCCTCATTCTTGAGCAACCTTAAATGGAATGATTCATAGAAGTGTCACACATTTTCAACACACATTTTTTGGCGACCACCGTGGGGCATGATGCTCCTGATTTTCCTTCATTTTATTCTGATTTTCAGATTTTCTAATCTTTACACGGTTATTTTATTGAAGTTTTCCAAGCCTAACCCTTGTGCAGGATGAGTTGAAGACAAAACCTAGGGTTTTTTTGAAAGATTTGATCATATTTCTCAAACGGCTTGGATTTTTGGTCCAAATTTGTTTTTGCAGGTTGGCATTGGGTTAAATGTGTCTTAGTTTGAAAATCAGAATTTTTGGATCATTTTTCCGAGATTTATAAATTTTTTATGATTTTTCATGAAAATTTGTTTCTGGTCGCAAATCAACGGATTTTTTGGAAAAATTTACATTTATGGAAAGCTCTTGGAATTCTATAGGGGGTATGTTCTCTATTTTTTTGTTTTAATGACAAATAATGGCTTAAAAATCTGATCTTTAAAACTGGTATATTTTGATAAATAGGGTCCCTAGGGCACAAATCAGAAAATATTGCTAAAAAAATTACATTTTTGGAAATCTCTTTGTTTTTTAATGGGGGTCTCTTTTCTGCATTTAGGGTTTGAGATCTAAATTCATGTCATATAGGTCCAATCTTGTTGACTAGGTCAAAAATCAAAATTTAAAAATGGCATTTAATGATTAGCTTGCACTTATTTTCACATGGTTCAATGCATGATGTGAGTTGTCATTTGGATTATTTGCTAGTTATTATTGATCCTAACAATTTATTTTCAGATCTAACCCTAGGGTTTGCATAAGTTGAATATACATTGCATATATTGCTTTCTTGTCTTGCTTGTTGGAGAGTTTGTGGCTAGCTTTCACAGAAAAGCTCAACAAAAGTAAAAATAAGGTAAAATATACTAAGCGTGTTGCTTTGGAATTGAGGTATTTTGTTTCATCTCTATAACATTTGGATTTTGGAAATAAAAATGAACCTCTTATGTGTTTAGCTTGAGTGTTTCTTGCTTTCATAGATCACATTTCCAATTGGTGCTCTAAAGAATGAACCTAGATTTGTTTTCTTGCATATGTGTTTTACATAGTATTTAGGCCCTATGAACACTATTTATGGTGATCTTGAGAGAGTGGGCTTCATTCACTTGTCTTACATTCTAAGCTCTTCTTGACGATAGATCCCCTTGTAGGTAGGGAAGGATTTATCATTACTTCAAACTTGGTTTAATCTTCAACTTTGATTTGTATTGTCTCTCTTGAGATTGGTGGTCATTGTTGATATACGAACCTTGGGTGAGGTGATTTCAAATTATTGGGTCAATTAATCTTGTTTTCTATGTTTTGGTGAGGTGGAAAGGCTAGAGGATTATGCTCTTTTCCCTTTTGGGAGAATCAGAAACTTGGAACCCTTGAATCTGAACTAAGTCCCCATGTCATTCATATTGTGAGTCTTCCTTTTTAGAGAGGGTTAACCGTAGTGGACACTCCCTTTATTTGGTAAACCTTGTGTATGGAACCTCAAGCGATAATAGCCATTTTTTCCATGGTATCAACAACCGCTATATAAATGTCCTTGTGAAATAAATCTCCATGAGTGTAGTTTCTTGTTGGGTTGCCAGATCTCCTCAACAGCTCCTGATTGATTAAATTCTCAGACTATGTCAAAACCTCGGTGAGCCAGGATTAGATTTCACCCACTTGAGATTGAAAAAGTTGCAGAGTTAACCATTACTAAGAACCATAATGCAACCAACTTTTTCTTTTCTAGGACTATGTGCGTGATTGCAAAACATTTTAAGAACATACATAAGTAGAATCTTTAGGGAGTAGAATACTATGACACTATTCGTGTTCATGTGCAAGGTTTCTTTTTCCCTTGCTCATTGTTTGAGGACATTTGTTTTCTTGAACTCCCTGATTGCTATCTTGCGTGCCTGATTAATGATAAAAATTTGTTAATGCATCTAGTTGGTCAATTAAAATGAACAAATTTGAGTTCTCGAGTGATAAAAACTTTAATAGATCTCCCCAAGAGTGTTATGACATGTTGCTCAACATCCAAATGAACGTAAATGGTATCAAGTTGCACAAAATGACTCTTGGTCTTCTTTCTTCCACATCTCCCATGTCTTCCTAGTCTCCTGTTTCCATCCTTTCTCTTCTTCCTTCACGCTTCTTCCTCTTCTTCCTAAGATCTTCATGTTTTTTTATTCTTTTCCTCTTATTATCTAGTCTACCTTCTTCTATTCATCTCTTCCATCACTCCCATGCTTGATTCCTCCTCTTCCAGAACCATGAATTTCAACTATCTTTTTATGGAACCTCTCTTGAAAATAGATGATCTTGAACTCATTTCATAATTCGAAGAGTGGTGTTCCTCCAAAAATTGCATGGATGATAAATTTAGAAAAAAAATAGAAAACAAAGCGATGGAATCACATGCCTTTGCTAGGATCATACATATGATCTTGTCACAACTTCCTTCTTCCAAACATCTTTCATCTTCTGAGTCTTCTCATCTATCCTCATCATCTAAGTCTTCTTCCTCCACTAGGTCTTCACTTTCCTCTTCTCCATGATCTCGTTCTTCTTCTAATTCTCCCAAGAGTAATACTTCTCTTTTCAATACATACCATAATGAGCAATGTGATGATCCTTGTGATACCTCTTCCACGAAGAGTGATATGCCCAATTTTTATGACTATTATGACTCTGATGCCTATGATGACTATGATGATGGACAATATAGTGATACCTATGACACCTCTATTCCTAATAATCCTCCTCATCGTGTGCTTGTTTATACTTGTAAAGGGTGTTCACATTGGATAGATTGTGATGGTGATCCATATGATTCTAAATTTGAACAAGACTTTGATGATTTTAGTAAACAATACCTAGACAATGCTTCTATTGAGGAAGAGAAACTTCACCACGCTGATTTTAAACAGAAATATCATAAGAGTTTCTCCTCTAAGGATTCTCATGCTAAAAATAAAGATTTCACTCTCAAGCAAGATCATGTTAATGATGAAAATTTGTTGTGTGATGACTCCCTTCCATCCTCTACTTCCTCCAATACCCATACATCTCCTAAAGTTTCCAAATCTTTCAGAAATCCTTCATCCAACAAAGGTCCTAATGCTTTTCATGTGATTTCCTATATTTTTCCTCAAGGGCTACCTCTTAAAGAAACTCAAGCTAACCTTCACTTGGTTACAAATACTTTCAATAATCCTAAACCTGAAGAGCCAAATCCTTTATATTCTATAATGCCTACTTCAGCTAATCCTTCCCCATCTCTTCCCAAGTCTCCCATATAATTCCAACATTCTTCCTTGTCCTTAGAAGTGGATCCATGTCAAGAGGACTCTAAAAAGGATAAATAAAAGACTATAAAGAAAGATCAAGATCAAGAAACCTTGATGTCATCCAATCCTTTTCATGATGTCTCTTATCTGTTTCATGATTCTTTTGATCCCGCACACCCTTTCTCATTCATTTCACCATGTCTTAAGTCTTCTCCTAAGCAAGATCAAGTCACTACTTACACCGTTGAGCTTATTGACAATAAAAATAACCTTACCCCACTTTCACTTTCTAAAGATGATACTTCCATTAATGTTATTAAAAATGGTGTTGTTACTTCCAATATTAAGCCTATTAAAAATCAAGAGGAACATTATGCGCTTATGCTATCCAAAGACCCTTTTCAAGATCAAAGTCTTCCATCTTCTTATTCTACCACTCCATGTTTGCTTCCACTTTCTACTCTTCCTAAGTATTTCCAAGCTTCAAAAAATCCTATCAAAGAAGGTGCTCCTATTCAAGATGTTCACAACCCTATTGAAAATCCTAATGCTCACTCTAAAGATACCGATGTCCTTGGTTGTCATATACATGTCGATGAACTTATTGATTATCCTTTTGCATCTTCCACATCCATCCTTGGACCTCCTCCCCCAATACTAAGGGCTTCATGTTTTCCTTCCATCTTGGGTCCTTATGTCCCTTCACTTTCCCCTCCTAACTCTCCTAATTTGTCATCCATCTTGGGTCCTTACGTCCCTCCATCTCCTATCTTTCCTC
>MU226861.1:1571544-1583055 GCA_018584345.1 Thuja plicata
TAAATAAGATTATTTAATTTAATTAAAAAGGATATTTTAATTAAATGAGATAATATTATTTAATTAAGAGAGATTTTAATTAAATAAGATAAGATTATTTAATTAAAAAAGAATTTTAATTAAATAAAATTATTTTATTTAATAGAAAGGAATTATTTTCTTTTAATTAAATAAGATAATTGATGAAATTATCAAACCTTAGGAAATATTGAAATAATTGATTATGATTTGATCAAGGAAATTGATTTGAATTGAAAATATTGCAAAACATTGATTCAGGAATTTGACAAATTGATAAATGGGGGCCCATAGTCTAGGCGACCATTTTAGGGTGCATACATTTGCCCCTCTTTGACTAATGTATGATCATTCTGGGAACACATGTAGTCAAAGAATGCAGTTGAAGTGTGAGACCGATTTGGGATCACAAAACAACACAGACATCAACACTGTTGTAAATAAGTAATTGACATCAAAACAAAGATAAGAAGATTGAAAAAGACAAGGTCAACACCGTTGTAAATAACTAATTGACATGTTCGAGATAAGAATCTCAAGCAAGGTTTCCCCAAGCAGAACAAATGATAGGATTGATAAAACTGAATCAAGGATTGAAGTTTGATAGGCACTGCCCCCTCGTGATCGAAATCAAAATAAGATAGAGGAGAAATAAAAAATTGATAAATTTGATCAAATCAAACTAAAGATAAGGTTCTTTATGTAAGATGAAAGATATAAAGATCATAGAACCAACGTAGATCATCAAGCATGAAAGATTATGCCCCAAGGTTGAATTAGAAGAAGAAGAAGAAGAAGAAGAAGTGGGGTGAAAGCGAATGGAAGATAGAAGTTTGGAAGAGGTGGAAAGAAATGGAGAGAAGAAAGAGAATTTGCCTCAAAATCAATCAATTGTTTAAGATATAAAATTTTGATTCAAATCATGGAATAAGATAAGGAAATGAAAATCAGAACGTGATCACAATTGAATAAAAGTCCACAAGAAAGATGAAGGAAACCCTCTCAAACTCATAATGCATCCTAAAAATGTAAACTAACATGAGGTCTAACAATGCAAGCTACATGAAAATGCAAAGGTGTAATTGCAATAGAGAAACTGTAACATAGGACTTTGTGTTCATCATTCATTAGAGAATGTTAAGGAACTTATTTTCATCATTGGGCCATTAATAACGTACATCAGAAAATCACACAATCATCACTAGTCACAACCGCAACTATGAAGATATGAATATGATTTATATCAGATTGGAATGTGGAAAGATTCTAACATAAGCATCAAAGACATAAAGGTCAAGATGACTGTGATGTTAGCTTAACCAATTTAATATAGCAAAACCATGCTCGCATCAAGGCATAGAGGCCAGGATTACCAGCAGAGTGGTTGTGCAAAAGCAGTGAAGCATAAAGCAAGAAGCAAATAAAAACATGTCCATGCCCCAAGTCCTCTAGCTAGGTATCATGGAGAGACTTATTAGACAAGGACACTCAACGAAAATCAATAACAGTCAACACACAAAGAAAATATCATGACATAGCTCAAGCATTAAGTGTTGTATTTAAAAATTTAAGTGTGTTAACTGATACTAAGTTCCGAGGATAAGGATCAAATGATTGCAAGTAGGTAAGACCACATGAAAAAATTGGGTAAGACCAAACTGATAAGTGTTGAAAAACACTAGATGTCAAGGGTTGTATTAAAAAATACAGTTGGGGTGGTGTTGAAAAACACCATTTGTGAGGCGTCCTAAAGACTAAAGCATCCAAGAGACCAAAGCTAACACAGTTATACCCCTTAGACAAAGACAAAGACCAATTGCAGACCAAAGCAACAAGGACAAGGCATGATGGAGAGAGGCTAAGTGTCAAGGACATGCGCTAAGAAACAAGGGGTGCAAAGGCCTCAAGTAGCGCCTGTTTCCAGGTTTTCACCACTTGGATTTTATTACAATTTTTTCTCTTTCATTTTTTTCATTTTTTTCTTCTTTTTTTTAAAAAATTTTTATAATTTTTTTGAATTGTTGCTACCAAGGCGCCTGTTTCCAAGTTTTCACCAAGGCACTTGTTCTTTTTTTTTAATTTTTTAATTTTTTAATTTTTTGATTTTTTTGTATTTTTGAAATATATAATTTTTTTGAGATACATCAAAGCGCCTATTGCTAGGTTTTCACTAAGATAATTATTTTTTCAGGACATTTTCTAATTTTTAGAATTTTTTGACAATATATCATTTTTTTGAATTTTTTCAGGATCAATAATTATGTACAAAGGATGCCCCCAGACAGAATGGGCATCATGGATAGAACTTATTCAAGTGCAAGACATTGATAGGATCAAGGAGCTATTCTCCCTCTTTTGTAGACAGTAAATAAGCACCTAACCCAAAAGCTACTGTAATAATATAAGGTCCAAGCCAATTAGGTTCATATTTACCCTTTTGATCTCTATGTTGTTGATTCTTAGGATTTTCACGTAGGACAAGATCTCCCACTTGGAATTCTCTAGGGTGAACCTTTTTGTTGAAGGCTTTGGACATGCACTTTTGATAGAACCTCATATGATCAAATGATGCTTGGCATTTCTCATCTAGAAGTTCTAACTCTTGAAGTCTCATGGCGTGGTAGTCTTCATCTGTAACTAGACCATGGAGAGAAACTCGAAGTGAAGGAATCTCAACCTCCAAAGGTAACACTGCTTCAACGACATATGCAAGGGAAAAAGGAGTAGCCCCAGTATGAGTACGAATACTCATTCTATAGGCCCACAAAGCTGAATTTATCTGTAAATGCCAATCTCTACCATTCTTACAGATTGTTTTATGCAAGATTTTAAGAATGGTCTTATTTGATGCCTCTGCTTGACCATTTCCTTGCGGGAAGTAAATAGAGGACCAATGTTGTTTAATCTTGAATTTCTTACAGAGTTTTTTAATGTCCTTATTTTTAAACTGTCCTTCGTTGTCAGTGATAATCTTGAAAGGCACTCCATATCGACAGATGATATGGTTCAGAATGAATAGAGAGACTATCTTTCCCAAGGCAACAGAAAGTAGGACAGCTTCTACCCATTTAGTGAAGTAATCAGTAGCAGTGATAATAAACTTGTGTCCATCTGATGAGTTGGGGTGAATCTTCCCAACAAGATCAAAGGCCCAGCGCTAAAATGGCCAATGAGATATAGAAGGAATGAGCTCCCTACGTGGAGCATGTATCAGGTTACCATGTTTTTGACACTTTTCACATGAATTTTCAAAAGCTACTGCATCAATCTGCATCGTAGGTCAATAGTACCCTACCCTAAGCAACCTTCGGGCCATGGCAAGACCATTGGAATGTCCCCCACAAATGCCCTCATGGATGTCAACTAATGCTTGCTCAGATTCTTCCTTTTCTAAGCATCTAAGAAGTGTTCCATCTAGACCCCTCCTATGCAAATCATCAGCGATAAGGGAATGGAAAGAGGCATTTTGGGTAAGGTTTTTGTGTTCAGATCAGTTAAAGGTTTTAGGTATACTTCCATCCTGAAGATATGAGTAAATGGCACCATAACGGGATGACTCATGACCAACAAGTGTACAAATGACATGGCTTTCTTGGGAGTCAAAGATAAGGTGATGTATCTATTCCACCAGGAATTCAAATCTAGATTCATGTTGCTCTAACTGAAGGAGTGAAGCAAGTGTAGCCATAGAATCAGCTTCTTTGTTCTCTGCTCTAGGGATTTACTAAAATGTGACAAATGTGAATTATCATTTCAAGGAATGAACCATTTTCTTGTAAGGTACCATTTTCTCATGTTTTGTTTGATATTCATCATTAACTTGGTTGATTATCAGCTGTGAATCCCCATAGATGTGTAACTCTGTGATTCTCCATTCTATGGCTATCTTAAGTTGTTAAAGCTTCATACTCAGCAATGTTGTTTGTACATGGGAACAATAATTTGTAGGACTTAGGAATCATGTACCCATGAGGAAAAACAAACAACACACCAGCTCCTGAACCATTTTGCATAAAATATCCATCAAAGAACATCTTCCATGTTCTTTCATTCATATACATGAGGTGCTCATCTGGGAAATCAACTTGAATAGGTGCATTATCTTGTAATGGGAAATCAGCCAATTGGTCTGCTATTGCTTGTCCTTTGATTGCCTTATGCTCAATGTACTCTATGTCAAACTCTGAAAGTATCATCATCCATTTAGCAAGTCTACCTATGATGGAAACCTTACTTAGAAAGTATTTGAGAGGATCTATTTTTTCTATGAGGTGTATAGTGTGCACAAGCATGTAATGTCGCAACTTTTGGGAAGAAAACACAATAGCAAGGCAAGCTTTCTCAATGCTGGTGTAGTTAACCTCATATGAAACAAGAGTATGGCTAATGTAGTATATTGCTCTTTCTTTCCCATTTTCATCAATTTGAGCTAGTAATACCCCCAAGGAAGATTTTTTTGCTGAAATGTATAAAATAAGTGGTTTCCTTGGGATAGGAGGCATTAAAATAGGAGTATTTTCCAAGTATTTCTTGATTTGATCTATGTTCTTTTGACAATCCTCATTCCAAATAAATTTGACTCCTTTGTGTAAGTTCTTGTTGAAGGGTTGAGCTCTATCTACCAGTTGTGAAATGAATCTCCTTATAGATTGAAGACATCCTTGAAGACTCCTCATTTGACTAATGTTTTTAGGAGGTGGCATATCTATGATTTCTTGAACTTTTTTAGGGTTCGCCTCTATTCCTTTTTCTGAAACGATGAAGCCAAGTATTTTTCTAGAGGTGACTCCAAATGCACACTTATTAGGATTTAACCTTAGTTTAAAATATTCCATGCGATCTAGAATGACTTCCAAATTGTCTAAGTGTGTATCTCTTTGTTTAGACTTGGCCAAGGTATCATCCACATAATCTTCTATGTTTTTATGCATCATGTCATGAAAAATAGTTTTCATAGCTTGTTGATAGGTAGCTCTGGCATTTTTTAATCCAAAAGACACAATGTTCCAACAATAGGTACACAATGCACAAGTGAATGTAGTATTTTCTTGATTTTTAGGAGCTATCTTAATCTGATTATACCCAAAAAAACCATCCATCAAAGAATAAATCTCATAACCTGCAATCATATCCACTATCATGTCTATATTGGGAAGTGGAAAGTCATCCTTTGGGAATTCTCTATTGATATCTCTAAAATCTATGCAAACTTGAATGGATTTGTCATGTTTGGAAACTGGTACAATGTTTGATATCCATTCAGCATAGGCAATAGCTCTTATAAATTTTGCACCAAGGAGTTTCTCTAATTCTGCTTTGACTAGAAGAGCTATGTGAGGATGCATCTTCCTCAATTTTTATTTAACTGGTTTGACATTTGGAGCTATAGATAAGTGATGCATGATAAGACTTATGTCCAATCCTGGCATACCTGAATAATTCCATGCAAAATTGATCTTCTTTTTCTGTAAGAACTTAGTGTAAGAATATTTTTCTGTTGGTGAAAATGACTCACCCAAGTGTATTATTTGTGGAGCCTCATCTGTACTCAAATTGAATTCTTGTGTTGGTTTGATAAGCACTGAAGAACTATCTTGAAAGTAGCTGGGGAGAAAATCAAGTACCTCATCCTTAGGTGCCTCAGAGAGGTTTTCACCCTTGGATACATCATTTATTTTTACTTTTTTTGGTTCTAACACCACCACACAGTGGTTTTCACCATCAAAACACCTATTCTTTTGATTTTTTTTTCTTTTTATCTTGTGACTAAGGTACTTGATGTCTGGCTCCATCATACTAGTAGTCGGTTCACTGGTGGTAGAGACTACGGGTTCAATGGCATTTAGATAACAAGCTATCTCATAATTATTTGGAATGTTAAAATCTCGGGTTCTTGATAGCGTTGGGACCAATCAATGAGGTTGGGATGAACAAGAGGCAAGTCAACGACTAGTTCAAGGTTATAAATGTGAATGATATTATTGATGGTGACTGAAGAATCAGAGTTCATCAATTATCCCTCTAAGCTACCCAAATCAAGATTCATCCTAACAAGCAAAGAATCATCCACTAAGGCAACACGTGGGTTCAAAACCTCTAATCCTACATGTGACTCATTGGCTACCTTGATTTGAGAACTAAAAGTGTGAATAACATCAATATCTCTATCAATTATGGAGAGCTCTAAAAAAGAGTCTCATTCATACTCATAAGAACTTGTATCTGAACTGTGACTAGGATGCTTCCACCATGAAGGTTTGGGACATCGTGATGTAGAAGGTCTAGTTTCATCAAAATTAGCACTTTCTCTTTCCATTAAATGAACAATATTCTTTTGTTGACGCTCTCTCAAAGGGTCTTCTATATCTGATTCTTGTTCTAAAGTTGCAGCTGACTCATGAGTGACTAGGATATATGAATCTCCCCAAAGGAGATCAGTGGAAGGGACCCAATCTTCACACATATCTTGTTTATTTGTCAAATTAGGTACATACTCTAGTTCATCATCACTATCTAACTTTTCAAAGAGAGGATTAGTGTGCTTGATGTAATTTTCAAATCCTAGGCCAACTGGCTTCTTAGACTTGCGTCCAAATTTAGCATGATCAAGAGGTTCAGACCTAGCATCCAAATTGTGATTAAGAGGGCCATACCTAGGATAGCCCATCTTTTTGACAAAGGTATAACCTCTTCCATAAGCTTTAGGAGAGGGAGAGAATTTCTCATTGTGCATATATTTTTCTTCTCTATAAATCCAGTCTCTAACAAATGTTTCCTCTTTCTCATTTTGAATAGGCACTGATGATTCTACAAATTTTCAAAACAAATTCATAGCTGAAGAGGGAGGTTTCTTCTCTTTTGAAGGTTTTCCATAAGACCGAGGTGAAATTGGCAATGTTGTGAGGGAGTTGAGTTGATACCCCCCATACCAAGGTCTACTGACTTAAGCTTGTCTTTTCATTCAGCTAAGGTTGCATCAAAATCTTCTTCTTCTCTATTGAGGGGAACATGAGCCCCTACTAAAACTGAATTAACAGATAAAGTGTTATCCCCAGGTATACAAATCTCTATTCCATTGTAGGGGAACTTAACACATTGATGATAGGTAGACGACACTGCTTGCATATCATGAATCCATGGTCTACCAAGTAACATATTATATGCAAGGGGTCTAGCATCAACTATTTGAAATAAAATATCCTTTTGAACAGGGCCAATCCTAATAGGAAAGACGGCCAACCCCTTGGAACTTCTTTCTGCCTCATCATAGGCTTTGATAGTAATCCTTTTTCTAGTATCTATAACCTGTTCAGAATAACCCAATTCTTTCAAAAGACTAAAGGAACAAATATTAAGCCAAGCACCCCAATCTATCAACATACACCTGACATAGGTTCTATGGATCATGACCTCAATATGAAGGGAAATATTATGTGTATGGCTCAAAGCTTTATCATCATCTTCTAAAAATGTAAGGTAATGAGGGGTATCAATGTGATTAACCATATTCTGGAATTGATCAATATCTAAGTTGTTGGGGACATTTTCCATGTGCAAAGCATCCTCAAGGATTTTCTTATGTCTCGGGGATAACTCTAAGAGCTCAAAGATCAAAATCTGAGCAGGGGTTCTTGGTAATTGATCAACAAGACTATAACTTGATTTAGGATTAATAGCTAGTTTCAAGGTGACAGGCTTAGATACCACTTGCTTAGGTTTACTAGATTGGCTTGAATTGGGTCCTCTAATGACAATGGGACCTTGGCTTTGGGTAATAGCATTAAGGGATTGAGAAAACCTTCTAGAGTTGGGACCCCTTAGCATCACAGTAGGTTCTTTATCAAAATAGGAGGAGAGTCTTCATCTAGATCATAACCATAAGGATCTCTGCCACTCATCATGTTAACATTTTCTTCCACAAATTAAAGCATGTTGATAGTATTCTCCACATCTGTGTAAGTATAATTAATCTCATCTTTTCCATTCTTAACTTTAGAGGTTTCCCCCTTTTCATATTTTGGCAAAGGTTCCTTGAATGCCTTATGGTTGGCGTTGGTGTTCAATCCATCTATTGTAAGTTTTCCATTCTCAATGAGATCTTGGATGATATGCTTGAGTTTCCAGCAGTGTTCAACATCATGTCCAATACCATTATGAAATATGCAATAGGCTTTCTCCTTCCACCAATGTGGTTTAACTTTAGGTATATGAAAATGTGCATCATCTTGAGGATGTGCCAGATTTTTATCAATGAGTTTCTTTAAAATTTGCTCATATGACTCACCAAGTTTTGCAAATTGATGCCTTTCTCTCTTGGGCTTACCTTGGTAGCTTGGCTTACTTTCTTGTTGAGTGGATGTATTGAGCTTCATAGCTTGAACATTACTAGATAAATGAAGCACGGGTTGATCTTTAGGTTGGGAGGAATCCACAACTGTTAGGAATAAGGTGTCTCAACCTTGGATAATTCCTATTCTTATTATTTGTTTTGTAAAATGTATTTCTTGAAAATAATGTAATTAAGTGTGAGTGTACATGTCTATTTGGCATGTTGATGTGTCACTCCACTTGATGTGTCAACATCTTGAATTGTGTGTAAGGAGATCATGGCTGAAACGGTTATGAAAAATTCCTATGACACGTAAGAGCTATTTATAAAAGATTCAATGATGGGTGAAGACATGCAAGACATGTGGCAACTGATAAAGTTGAGTATTGTACACTCTTCCACAATCATGGGGTTCGGGGCATCGCCCAAAAGAAATTTTTGGGTTCCTATTTTCTTGGAGAATGGTAAAACCCTAATACAGTTATCTTTGGAAGTTGCCCTAAAAAGGAAAGTGCATGATATAAGCATTTTTAGGGTTGCAGACTGATATAGAAAAAGAGTGTTGCTGGTATGATCTAGTGCTACTGGATTTGTCTTTGAGTGTCGATTGTCTCCTGAAAGAACTTGCATTGCAAGTGTGTTGTAACTATTGTGTTGAAGATAATACATTGTGCAATTTTTGGAGTACTGGAGTTTTTTACTGAAAGTTTTTCCCCAGGGTAAACCATTATGTCATTCTCTATTTTTTGTATGCATGTTATATGGCTGCAATATCTTTGTTAAAGTAGTTAAAAAATCTGAAATTGTAAGGATTTAAAAGAATTTTCACAATAATTTCCTTTAGAGATTAGTGTAGGAAGCTGTTTCCACACCTGAGTTTCCTTACAAGTGGTATCAGAGCCTGATCAACTTTTGATCCTAGTTGTTGGCTAGGGTTTTTTGAGCTAATCTCAAGTTGAGTGGGAGTTTTTTGTGTAGAGAATTATGAATCTTATTTGCAAATTGAGATGGCAAGTTCCTCATACAGTAGAATAGAGGTGGAGAAATTTAATGGCACTAATTTTGAGTTGTGGAAACTCAAGATGGAAGACATCCTTGAAGACCATGATCTATGGGAGGCTACTTCACTTGATGTGAGACCTATAGCGATATCTCAAGTGGATTGGGAGATCAAGGATCGGAAGGCTAAGGGTCTCATCAGACTCTGTCTAGCAGATGTCATTCTTCTTAATGTTCTTGATGAGATTACTGCAAATTCTTTGTGGAAATGGCTTAGGTCTGTGTATCAGGCCAAATCTCAGGTGAATAAATTGTTCCTGAAAAAGAAGTTGTATTCTTTAAGAATGGAGGAAGGTGGATCCATAATTGATCATCTCAACACATTCAATTTATTGATTGCACAGTTGGCATCATCTGGTGCCAAGATCGAGGAGGAGGATCGATGTATGACCCTGCTTTGTTCCTTGCCAGACTCATGGGACCATCTTGTTATGGCTCTTGAAATTACTATAGTCACATTCCATATGGATGATGTGGTGTCTTCGCTGCTATCTGAGGAGATGCGATGAAAGACTTTGGATTTGTCTAAGGAAGCCCTTGTTTTTCATAGGAGATCCAATGACAAAGGAAAGAAGATTGACAATAATTCAAAGAAGGGTAGATCCAAATCCCATGGGAGTTCTAAGACTCCTGGAAAGTCTAAGGCAAAAATGTTGGAACTGTGATAAATCTGGGCACTTTCGGAGGGACTGCAAAGAACCGAAGAAGAAGAAGAAAGGCTTAGATTCAGCTTCCGAAAAATCTCAAGAAGATGGAGATGCTTTTATTGCAGCTTTGGCCGCCCATGCATCTAATTATGTGTGGTAGGTAGACTCGGGTGCTTCTTTTCACATGACCTCTCATCGATACTAGTTCTCAAAATATGAAGAGTTTGATGCTGGAAAGGTGTACTTGGGTGATGATTCTCACCTAAAAATAGTTGGACGTAGAAGGGTCACTATCAGATTTCCTAATGGATGAGTAAAGGGAATCAATGGAGTTATGCACATTCTGCGTTTGGCATGAAACCTATTATCTATAAGTATTTTGAATGATGTAGGTGTGCAAGTTGTCTTTTTGAAAGATGGATGAAAGATGATGAGAGGTTCTATGGTGCTCGCTAAAGGTACTAGGAGAGGTACTTTGTTTCAGCTTGATGCATGCATTGCTTAGTGCAATAGTACTTCTTTTTCAAAGAAGAGAGCAGCTATCACTTCATCCCCACCATCTGAATGAGCAGTAAAGAAGACTGTGGCAATGGGTTCCGATGGCAGTGTAGTAAGTGTACCTAAGGGTGCAAACACTTTGGAAGGAAAGCTTCCTGCAGAAAAGACAATGTTGTGGCATATGAGATTTGGTCACATTGGTGAGAAGGGTCTTAGGACCTTGAAAACTAAAAATCATGTCGAGGGGCTAAATGATTGTAATCTTGAATTCGATTTCTGTGAACACTGTGTTTATGGTAAGCAAAATCATGTTCAATTCTACTCCAGTTCTCACAAGTCTTCTAGACTTTTAGATCTTATTCATTCTGATGTATTTGGTCCTGTAAAATTTCCTTCTATCTCTATTTTTTTATATTTTGTATCTTTTATAGATGATTACAGTAGAAGGATTTGGATATATTTCCTGAGAAGTAAGACACAAGTTTTCAGTCGGTTCAAGTAATTTAAGGCTCTTGTGGAGAATCAGACTGTTAAAAGAATCAAGTGTGTGAGAACTGATAATGGTGGTGAGTTTTTCTCCATAGAGTTTGAATAGTTCTATAAAGAACAAGGAATCAAGAGACATAAGACAACTCCTTACACCCTGCAGCAAAATGGAGTTACAGAGAGAATGAACAGGACACTGATGGAGAAGGCTAGGAGTATGCTTAGTGGAGCTTTAGAACAAAGGTTTTGGGCCGAAGCTATGGACACTGCTTGCTATCTGGTTAACAGATCTCCTACATCAACTCTTGTTGGTAAGACACCCATGGAGGTGTGGTCTAGTAAGAAGTCTTCAATTAGACATCTTCGTGTTTTTGGTTGTGAAGCTTATGCACATATTCCAAAGGAGAAAATATCTAAGTTGGAAAACAAAGTTGTCAAATGTATTTTCATCGGATATAGTGTTGGTGTGAAAGG
>MU226861.1:1590705-1600969 GCA_018584345.1 Thuja plicata
ATGCTAACACTTTGATTGCTGAAATATTTGTTGATGACATCATATTTGGAGGCAATGATATGCTATGCAAATAATTTGCTGATGAGATGAGAAAAGAATTTGAGATGTCTATGTTTGGAGAGATCAATTTCTTTCTTGGTCTAAAGATCATTCAACAAAATGAAGGTATTTTCATTACACAGTCCAAATACATCAAAGAAGTTCTGAAAATATTCAAAATGGAATATTCCAAACCTGTTGGAACACCGATGGCTACTATATGCAAATTGACAAAAGAATACAAGACAACAAAGGTAAAACATAATCTATATAGATCAATGATAGGAAAACTCATGTATGTTGTACACACTAGACCAGATATGGCAAATGCAGTAGGAATTGTTGCTAGATTTTCTGCTAACCCCAGGGAATCACATCTGACTGCTGTGAAAAGAATCCTAAGATATCTAAAGAATACAAAGGAATTTGTCTTATGGTATGTAGGTCCTCTCAAATTTGGAATAAATTTGAGTGACCATGTTCAAATTTTTAGATAAGCTAGGTGAGTACCCTTGAAAACTTTGTGAGAAGGCTCAGTTAGAATGCTTGAAAAAGATACCCTGGTGATTTTCATCAGATATTACTTGAGAAGAGGGTTCAGTACCTTTCATTTCACATATGCAGTGGGTTCCAACTCCTAAATTCCAAATCTGACATGTTTAGGGAGTAGTCATTTTGAGGTGGTCACCTAAATCTGCATTTTTGCTAAGGTGTCATTTTGTTGTCAGGGGCCTAGTTTGCTTCTGAATATCTTGTACCCTGTTGAGTTTCATAAGTCACTGCTTCAAGAATGTGTTACATGCATATCAAAGAGATTATATTTTTTATCTCAATTCATTATCAATCCATTTTATAAGTTTCCATATTCCCCAAAGTTGGTTGCTTGGAACTGTTTGCATCTTTGTTCTGCTCAAAAATCTAAAAAGCCCAGTTTGACTGGTTATAACTTTTGACCAGTTGATTCAATTGAAAAAATTCCTTTTGTACTATGATCCAAGGGTCACATACTTCATATTTTCCAATTTCTAGATCATGATTGATCCATTTGAGCAATTTGCCAGTCTGATTTTGTTGGCACTTTGTTAAGTCTCTAGAAGTTGTTGAATGCAGATTTCTAAATACCTTACTTTGAAGGCCTGCATCTTTGATCAGATGGATAGGTTTGACATCATGGTATATTCTCTAGTATTGTAAGCATGAAAATGAACCAATGTTGCCAATTTGCAAATTCCTATGAAATCAGATGACAAGTTTTTTAGAACCATTCAGTTAGTGAATAATTCTGATTTCCTGACTATTCAAGTACAGAATTGCTAAGTTGTCCAATTTGAGGTCTTGAAAATGTATACCCGGTTGAACATTTTGGATAATTGAGTTTTCCCTTGTATTGAAAACATAAGAGTGTACTCACCTGAGGATTTACAGATTCTTGCCAATCCAGTTATTCACTTTTCCAGAGCCTTTCCATTTCATATTTGTTAAAGTTTCACTGAAAATGCTGAATTCATAATTAAATGACATACTTTATGGTTTCTCTGTTTTCACCCAGTTCAAGGTCAAGTGTATTTGGAAGTTGTTCTGCATTATAGACCTAAAAATGAACCCCTTTGAGTATTTCCAAATTTTGATCAATCAAGTTGATCACTTTTCCAAATTAAATCAAAATCAGTTTTCTGCATATTTGCATGGTTTAAATTCAAAAAAGTGTTAAGATGCTAACATTGGCATATTGGTATCAGTTGAATAGTTTGCTTTCAGAGAAAGATAAGTGAGGTTTTTTATTCTACATATGAAAGTGAATTTATGTTCAGGGTCCCACATTATGAGGCTCTTATTTGATAAGGCTATGAATTCAAATCTGAAAGAGTTTTTTGCAGATTGCTAATGCTACACAATAAATTTTACTGAATTATTGTTTTCAGAGGGTTATATATTTTTTTTAGGTGGTTGTCTAAGGATATCAATTGTGAATATGATCTCCTTGCATGTAAGTGCATTACTTGGATCAGGAGTTGAGTCTCAAAGTATGAGTAAACACTTTTGCAAAGGCTAGTCCTATTGCAGTTTATATTGATTTTCGATTTTGCAGTATGAGAGGTTTTGCAAGGAATCAACTTTGTGGATTAGTATCTTAGTATCTTAGTGTCAGATGAACATGTGGGACTCTGTGAAATAGCCAGGGGTTTTTAAGGAAGTTTTAAAAGTTTAGAACTACAAAGGTAAGCAAAGTAGCAGGTGTAAAGCCAAATGCCAAACCTTTGCCAGCATCAAACAGCAAATGTTATTCTCCAAGGACTGCGTAGACAGCAAGGAGATGTTTTTTCTTTTTTTTTAACAAAAAAAGGGTTTTCAATCAAATTGAAATACACCCTGCGTAGCTTATTGGAGATTTGTGAATCTTTTACAAACATGAAAATGTCATTTCATAATGACAGAATGTAATAATGTTGTGTAGTATGTCCAGTTTGGAGAAGTTTTTAATGTTTAAAGTTTTTAAATGCAAAATGTAAATCCATGGAGGGGGACGCCTAGACCTCTGGAACACATTCATGGTCTCCATTTGTAAGAAAATAACACCATTGATGAGCAGTTTTTCTCAAAGAAACTCAGAAAACTTGAAAATGTGAAAACACATTATCCCATATTGCCTATGCGATGGCATTTTTTAGTATTTATATACTAAAATGAACACTATATCAAATAAGAAAGAGAGCCCAGAGGCTCTTGGCGAGCTCTATGGTGCTAGAGTTTGGAATGCATGGTGGGACCCCATATTTTAAGCCCAAATTTGAAAATGCCTTTAAAACTATAAAACTCATTATCCCACATGCATCCTGGAGTGAAATTTCAAAATGTTTATAAGCAAGGACTCAAACATATGAAATATGAAGCTGATGAGGAGGCTCTCTAGGTGCACACCTAGTTAACTGATACCTCAGTTTCTGTGCCCAAAAAATGAAAGAAAGTATATTTTCACAAAAGTGACACGTGGCATCCGGTCACGTGGTCGCTAGGAGATAGCCACCAGGAAAGATAGCCGCTGAGACTTGGCGACTAACCGCTAGTGGTTAGTCACGAGGTCGCTAGATGGAGGAGATAACCGCCGTGACAAGAGATAATCGCCAATCGCCTGGTCATGAGACATAAAATGTTAAGGTGAGAAGTTCTGGAGACTTAGAGACTGAGGTAGTCACATGCTCGCCAGATGAAAAAGTTAGCCTCCAGATGCTAGTCGCCAGGTCATTGAAGGTTTGTGGTTGAGTTGAAATGATTCAGAGATAATGAGACTAAGGGCAGTCGCAAAGTCGCCAATTGAAAATGTTAAGTGGAAATTCATTACGAGACTTGGAGACTAAAGCTGGTCTCCATGTCTCCAAATCAGACCATGGTTAGCAAAAAGTTCAGGAGACTTGGAGACAAAGGGGAAAAAATGACCCAGGGTTAAGGCGTAGTTAAAGACTAGTCAGGAGCAGCTAACCATCATATGCCACATGTCGATTTCTGGTGAAGTCTGGGAAAAATGCAGAAAATTGAGAGTTTCAAAGACATTGGAATGAGCACGGGATAAATTTTAAATGAATTCTATAGTTTTCTATTGCAAAATCTTAATATCTATTCTTGTAGGATTTGTGAATAAAGAATGAAAAATAAGTTTTGTTTCAATTGATATCAGATTTCAGTGAAGGATTGCTTGCAAAAGGGGAAAGATGCCAGGAAAGATCAAATTTTACTAAAGGATAAGTTTAGACTTTGGGCATATAGAATGAAGCAGATTTTGCAGACTTTGATTAATCAAGGAAGAATCAGATTATCTGATCACCAACAAAGCAAAAAGAGATTTGCAAAGGATGAATTTAGACATTGAAAAGACAAGTGGAGCCAGGCATTAATGAACTCAATCTGATTTGTAAAAATTACAAAGCAAGTTAAGTCATATTTTAAAATCACCGACAGTTTCAATATCAGGTTTTGGAGGCAGTTGAAAACAAGTTTTGAAGCCACCGTTTGAAATTTAGATTTTTACTTAGAAAAGAATGAATGAGACAAATCAGATTTTTCAAAGAAGGGATAGGTGTGAATTACTCAGAAGTGTTAGGGTTTGTCCTTCCTATTTCTTTTATTTCTTATCTTTGTTGTAGGGGTTCCTCTCCTCTGCTCTATTTTCAGAGTTTTTCCCTACAGAAGTTCAGAACAGGTCCCAATGATGTTGAATATATGACTGTGATGTAAATTTCTTTCTTGTCTCAGTCTTTTAAGCTTCTTGTCTGGATATGTTAAGATAGAATTTGTTAATTAAATACAGTGTATTTGCTCCTCTTTCATATTTTCTTGTCTCTTTATACTCTATTTCTGCTCTAGTATGGTTTGTTTGTAAGGCATTCAAAACATACTTGCTATAAGATAGTGTGTCTAATTGCCTATGAGTTCCTTTCAAGGAGAGGACTAAGTTTCATAAGCAATTTCAGAGAGCAAAACATTTTGTAAGGATTTGATGCAGTGGTATGGATATGAGAGGATAGTTTGTAAGGCACTCTATCTCAATTACATGTAGTTTGTAAGGCACTCTATAGTATCTTCATTAGTTTATCTCTATTGTTTCATATTTTCATTGACTCTTTGCCCAAGGATAGGCACTGATTAGGGTTTACTATTCAGTTTTTATTAAATCATCAAGCATAAAACAAATATTCAAGTACATCTTTGTTACTAAGTGCATACCTATTGAAAAAGGATTGTGTTAAAGTAATACGGTTCATATTGTTGATTCCTTAGAGATTGAATCAAAAGGTTAGCCTTCCTTGAGTTTAAACTCAGAAAAAGAAGAAGGATAAGCACTTATGCCACTGTTATTTGTTATTACAGTCATAGTATTCCCTGTCAAGCTCTGTTTCAGATTGTTTCCAGTCATTTGAAGAGTGGTATCTTATTGATATAATCAAAAATATAATAACATAGCAGTGAAGACCCTATCCACCATTTGAAGTTTACTTGAAACACAGTGAACTATCTAGGCAATACCTGCCTAAGTCTGTGGAACTAAAAAATGAAGGAGGTGATAATAGGTATCCTCAGTGTTATCAAATACCTCAGCAATTAGCCTTTCTCTTGTCAAAAGGGAGTTTGCATTCAAGTATAATCAGTATACTTTCATCATTAGGTAAGTGTTGCAAGAAAAAGAGCTAAAAAATTGACGACTCTACTGGGGATCGAAAGTGATTAAGTCATTATAAGTAAGTTATAGCCCTGCTTTACTGTAATATCTCAGAGTCTGGTTACAGAGTCATTGTTTGTAAAATCAAATTCCTCAAGCTCTTGTAAAGTGAGTCAAGCATGTCTGTCTGTCATTGCACAGTATTTGCAAGTCCAAGTTCCTCAAAGTTATATTCACACAATCTCACTACTGGTGAGTGGTGACTCTGAGTTCTCTGATTTGCACCAGTGTGCATGTTAAAGAAATATTATAAAGAAGGTGAACTTGTAGTGACAGTGATAGCAGATATTCTACATGTTTTGAAGCTGATTTAAAGGTTTTTTCATAGAACACATTCTTGTAGCAGCTCAAGTACATCCAGGTATTTCACAAAGTTTTAATAAGTTTTCCTTATCAAGTGATTGCAGCACTAAAGAAAAAAGGAATCAGTTGTAAAAGAAGTTTACATATTTCAAGTTTTTACTTGAATTTTTGAAAAATCTGAATGAAATGTGTATTAGATGAGAGTGGTAGTTTGTAATCTTATTTGACTGCTAAGATGTCACAATCTAGTGATTGGAGGGGTAGTAATTTGTATGGGGAAATTAGTTTTGAGGGTATCCCTGGATATCTGAATCATATTCCATCAAAGGTTAGGGAGTATTTGCCAAAATTTACTGGTTTTGGTGAACAATCAGCTGATGATCATTTAGAAAAGTTTGCAGATTTCATTGATGATCATGACATAACACATGAGGATGTACTAATGAATCTATTTGCAATATCTCTATTTGATAATGTTAGGGATTGGTTTAATCAATTACCTCATGATTCAATAGGGTCTATGACTGAAATGGAAGAGTGTTTTGTTAAACAATATGGTAACATAGAGGACAATAGTGTTTCTTATGCTATACCCAATGTTGAAGCACCTATGTCACATTCATATGATGATAAAGAGGATCTTGAGGAATAAATTATCAAAAAAAAATTGGCCATCCAAAAGCAAAGGAAGAAAGAAAAGGCCAATAGGCAAGCTCAAATCAGAATTGACCAATTAAAACTGAAAATACTGAACCAAATAACAATAAATGATGATGAATCTATTGATATTGAATCTGAAACTTCTAAACATGCTGAATATGAATCTACTATTACTACTGAGACTAAGTTTGGTGATATTGAATCCAGCTATTATGAAGGTGATGTTGAGTTTACTTCGGCTAAAAATGATGATTATGATGCTGAAAATGAAGTTTATGAGCAGCAAGATGATGAAGAGGTAAGTTGTTGTGATAATTCTTATTATGACAATGACATAAATCTTGATATTTCAAACCAAGTCTTTGATATTGAAGATCCTATATTTATGATTTCACATGAGGTTGCATCTAGTGGTCCTCGTATTGAGAATGATGAACAGAAAATTATTATACCTATGTCTAAAATGGATGTTATAATTTATAATCATGAAAGTAATAATCATTCTAAATGTGAAACAGAAGATGTGTATAATCAGCAAGATGGTACTAATCTGATAAATGAAGTTGTTGATTATGATTGTGTACCAGAGGAGGATGTAAATGATGATAGTGATTCACTTCAAAGTGAAGAAGTTTCAAACTTATTGTCTTATGATTATCTCAGATATTCAGGGAAGCACAGTTTTGGATTCTTACACCCTAGGCATATTGATTTTGACAAGGAATATGTATCAGATGTTCAGACCTGTGATACTAATATTTCTGATTTTCCTTGCACTTCTTTTTCACAAGATTACAACAGGATTCAATTTGATTCTTCAGATAATGAGAGCATCAGTGTGTTTTCAAATTCAAAAGATGAAGAGATTTCAGGTATGATATTGAGTACTAAATGGGATAGTGGTGTTGATTATGAATCTTTCTCTTATTCTAAATCTTCCATAAAGTCATTTTATGATGAACTTTTAGTCACTCAACATATGCAGTTGCCAAATGTGTTTCTTGATATTCTCCCTCCCACCCACCAGTAAGTTAGTGAATTGTGTGAGGATAGCAATTTACATGAGAGCTCTTTAGGGATTTTTGATTTAGATATGCAAACAACTAACAAGTTGCAGGATCACTTTTATTCTGAAGAGCAGAATATGGATTATGACATGAAATTGTAATGTTATGATAAGGACAAAGCTAAAAATTTCTCTTTCTCTCTCACAAAGGTTCAAAATAACATGCATTAGATCCTTGTTGTTCATAATGATCCAGATTTTGGTGTTTCTCAGATTGTTGTTCTGAATCCATTACAAAAAGGGTTGAATCATGTTTTAAATGGTGAATGTTGTAAGGTTCAGTCTGCTTTCTCCTTTGATCTACAAGTTATTAATGTGAATGGACCTAATGATGCTTGCCCAAGCAGTATGACAGAGATTGAGTATCCCTCCTTTCAGTTGAATGGTGAGTTTTTCAGTTGTGGTTTACAAATAAAAGATGATAAAAGTCACAGATATCAAAGTATGTTCTTATCTAATGAATGTGACATATATATGCCACAAATTTTTTATGATGAAAATCTACGTAATATTTATGGAAGCTCATATGAAGAATTTTCAGATTTGTTTTCATATGATGAGTTGATACAGCATGACAGTGGATTGGACTAGACAGATAAGAGTGGCACTGTTATCATATTTTTGAAACATGGGGCAGGGAGCTTTGCGTTTGACAGAGGTAAGAGTTGATCTCTGTTTTGGGGCTTCGAGCCTCTTGTAGATAGTGAACATATTGTAACGTTTCTTTCCCTTTCAAGTTGTGTGTTTTCTTTTAGTAAGAGGTTTCCCCATTTTTTTAAAAGTTTTGAGAGGTGAAGGTTGAAAAGAGGAAAGAGAAAAAAGTTAAAATCTGATTTTTAGTTTTGGGGTGGTTTGCTACTCTAGAGATCCGTGGTTCTTGGTATAAACTTACATTTAAACCATCCTCAGTCAGATCCACTGTTGGTCTTCTCAAATTTTGAACAAATTTGAGTGACCATGTTCAAATCTTTAGATAAGCTAGGTGAGTACCCTTGAAAATTTTGTGAGAAGGCTCAGTTATAATGCTTGAAAAAGATACCCTGGTGATTTTCATCAGATATTACTTGAGAAGAGGGTTCAATGCCTTTCATTTCACGTATGCAGTGGGTTCCAACTCCTAAATTCCAAATCTGACATGTTTAGGGAGTAGTCATTTTGAGGTGGTCACCTAAATCTGCATTTTTGCTAACATTTCATTTTGCTGTCAGGGGCCTAGTTTGCTTCTGAATATCTTGTACCCTATTGAGTTTCATAAGTCACTACTTCGGGAATGTGTTACATGAATATCAGAGAGATTATGTTTTTGATCTTAGGTCATTATCAATCCATTTGATAAGTTTCCATATTCCCCAAAGTTGGTTGCTCGGAACTGTTTGCGTCTTTGTTCTGCTCAAAAATCGAAATAGGCCAGTTTGACTGGTTATAACTTTTGACCAGTTGATTCAATTGAAAAAATTCATTTTGTACTATGATCCAAGGGTCACATACTTCATATTTTCTAGTTTCCAGATCATGATTGATCCATTTGAGCAATTTTCTAGTTTGATTATGTTGGCACTTTGTTAAGTCTCCAAAAGTTGTTGAATGCAAATTTCTGAATACCTTACTTTGAAGGCCTGCATCTTTGATCAGATGGATAGGTTTGACATCATGGTGTATTCTCAAGTATTGTAAGCATGACAACGAACCAATATTTCCAGTTTGCAGATTCCTATGAAATCAGATGACAAGTTTTTTAGAACCATTCAGTTAGTGAATAATTTTGATTTCCTGAGTATTCAAGTACAGAATTGCTAAGTTGTCCACTTTGAGGTCTTGAAAATGTATACCCGGTTGAACATTTTGGATAATTGAGTTGTCCCTTGTATTGAAAACGTAAGAGTGTACTCACCTGAGGATTTACAGATTCTTGCCAATCCAGTTATTCACTTTTCCAGAGCCTTTCCATTTCTGATTTGTTAAAGTTTCACTGAAAAATGTTGAATTCAGAATTAAATGACATACTTTGTGGTTTCTTTGTTTTCACCTAGTTCAAGTTCAAGTGTATTTGGAATTTGTTCTACATTATAGACCTAGAAATGAACCCCTTTGAAGATTTCTAGATTTTGATCAATCCAGTTGATCACTTTTCCAAATTAAATCCAAATCAGTTTTCTACATATTTGCATGGTTTAAATTCAGAAAAGTGTTAAGATGCTAACATTGGCAGATTGGTATCAGTTGAATAGTTTGCTTTTAGAGAAAGATAAGTGAGGTTTTGCATTCTACATATGAAAGTGAATTTATGTTCAGGGTCCCACATTATGAGGGTCTTATTTGATCAGGCTATGAATTCAAATTTGAAAGATTTTTTTGCAGATTGCCAATGCTACACAAAATGAATTTTACTGAATTATTGTTTTCAGAGGGTTATATCTTTTTGTTAGGTGGTTGTCTAAGGATATCAATTGTGGATATGATCTCCTTGCATGTAAGTGCATTACTTGGATCAGAAGTTGGGTCTCAAAGTATGAGTAAACACTTTTGCAAAGGCTAGTCGTATTGCAGTTTATATGGATTTCCAATTTTGCAGTATGAGGTTTTGCAAGGAATCAAATTTGTGGATTAGTATCTTAGTGTCAGATGATCTCCATATCAAGTGAATAGGTTCTCTGAATTATGGGCATGTGCCTCTACCACCATGAAGATTTTTTGAGCTCAAGGTATTGACTAAGTATTCTTACGAGGCTGATTCTAAGATCAGTTTCCACTGAATCAACAGAGTTTTTACAATTTGTGTTAGGTAGTGTGGAGGTTAAAGTTTCACCTCTTATGTCATCAAGTAAGGTTGTGGGGAAGTAGCCATCGAATTGATTCAAAGTAATAAGTCACTTGGATCATTTTGGAAAATGTTTTAATACATTTTTTAAAGAATTGGTACAACAATGAAGCATTTCAAAAATACTCAAAGAATGCATTAAAGGCACATTATTTCACACTATAAG
>MU226861.1:1601019-1626751 GCA_018584345.1 Thuja plicata
ATTTCAAAAATACTCAAAGAATGCATTAAAGGCACATTATTTCACACTATAAGGGTTTTAAATCAAGACAACAAGATAAGGCTTTACTTCACAAAGCACGAGTCTTCATCTCCTTTCTCAGATCTTGTAATTAGACTAGAATGGGATCTCCAAAAAATCCATTGATTCCATCAGGCCCAACACATTAAAATCAAATACAATTTCAAGATTGGGTATAAGCATATGGAGGATTAGAGGCAGCTCACGCAATATGAGAATAGACATTTGAAATGTCAAAATGATGCATTTGAATTTGAAAATGAAGGAGTCCAGAATGGTGCACATGGTGAACAAGGAGGGAAATTTAGGTTTTATTTAAATACAAAGCAATGAGATTTGGCAACAAGGATTGCGTGAGCATATGTAGTTGGCAAGTATAGGCCATGGGGAATCCAGTACCAGATGAAAGTAAAAAAAAATAGAGCATTTCCAAAGGCTGCGTTGGAATTGGTTATGGCATTTAAAACAATAAATGAACATCATATACACATTATGTTTAGTAGGGAAGGGCCTGCGCAGTAAGGAGAATGTCATGCATTTAAAAGAAGCAAGTGTTTGAAGAAGATTAAACTCCACACTGAAAAAGAAATGAAGAAGCCTCTGCGAAATCATTAAATAAGGAAGCCAGCACATTTTAAATACACTCTACGTAGATCTTTAGAAAGGCATTTTGAAACAAACAAAGCCAAAATGGAGGAGATCCACGTTGGAAACCAAAAAAACTCCAAGACAAATGGAAAACATCAAGTGAACAGCTACGCTGGAAAGGAGGGGAGACCATACCGTGCCAAGCCAAGCAATGCATTCAAGCAAGATTCCAGTATGAAGACTTGTGCAGATTTTGGAGAGGTTTCAAACATTAAAATTGCAAAATGTATTTGCAAAGACAAATATGTGGGACTCTGCGAAATAGCCAGGGGTTTTGAAGCAAGTTTTAAAAGTTTAGAACTACAAAGGTAAGCAAAGCAGCAGGTGTAAAGCCAAATGCCAAACCTTTGTCAGCATCAAACAACAAATGCTATTCTCCAAGGGCTGTGTAGACAGCAAGGAGATGTTTTTTTTTTTTTTAACAAAAAAAGGGTTTTCAATCAAATTGAAATACACCCTGCGTAGCTTATTGGAGATTTGTGAATCTTTCACAAACATGAAAATGTCAGTTCATAATGACAGAATGTAATAATGTTGCGTAGTATGTCCAGTTTGGAGAAGAAGTTTTTAATGTTTAAATTTTTTAAATGCAAAATGTAAATCCATGGAGGGGGACACCCAGACCTCTGGAACACATTCTTGGTCTCCATTTGCAAGAAAACAACACCATTGATGAGCAGTTCTGCTCAAAGAAACTCAGAAAACTTGAAAATGTGAAAACACATTATCCCATATTACCTGTGCGATGGCATTTTTAAGTATTTATATACTAAAATGAACACTATATCAAATAAGAAAGAGAGCCCAGAGGCTCTTGGTGGGCTCTATGGTGCTAGAGGTTGGAATGCATGGTGGGACCCCATATTTTGAGCCCAATTTTGAAAATGTCTTTAAAACTATAAAACTCATTATCCCACATGCATCCTGGAGTGAAATTTCAAAATGTTTATAAGAAAGGACTCAAACATATGAAATATGAAGCTGATGAGGAGGATCTCCACGCGCGCACCCAGTCAATCAATGCCTCGATTTCTGTGCCTAAAAAATGAAAGAAAGTATACTTTGATGAAAGTGACACGTGGCATCTGATCGCATGGTCGCTAGGAGATAGCCATAGGAAAGATAGCCACCAAGACTTGGCGACTGACTGCTAGTGGTTAGTCATGAGGTTGCCAAATGCAGGAGATAACCGCCGCAACTAGAGATAACCGCCAGTCGCATGGTCGCGAGACACAAAATGTTAACGTGAGAAGTTCTAGAGACTTAGAGACTGAGGCAGTCGCGTGGTTGCCAGATGAAAAAGTTAGCCGCCAGATGCTAGTCGCCAGGTCGCTAAAGGTTTTGGTTGAGTTGAAATGATTTAGAGACAATGAGACTAAGGGCAGTCATGTAGTCGCCAGTTGAAAATGTTAAGTGGAAATTCAATACGAGACTTGGAGACTAAAGTTAGTCTCCATGTCTCCAAATAAGACCATGGTTAGTGAAAATTTCAAGAGACTTGGAGACAAAGGGGAGAAAATGACCCAAGGTTAAGGCGTAGTTAAAGACTAGTCAGGAGCAACTAACTAGCATATGCCACATGTTGATTTCTGGTGAATTCTGAGCAAAATGCAGAAAATTGAGAGTTTCAAAGACATTGGAATGAGCACAGGATAAATTTTAAATGAATTCTATATTTTTTTATTGCAAAATCTTAATATCTATTCCCGGAGGATTTGTGAATAAAGAATGAAAAATTAGTTTTGTTTCAATTGATATCAAATTTTAGTGAAGGATTGCTTGCAAAAGGGGACAGATGCCAGGAGAGATCATATTTTACTAAAGGATAAGTTTAGAATTTGGGCATACAGAATGTAGCAGATTTTGCAGACTTTGAAGGGGCAAGGATGAATCAGATTATCTGATCACTGACAGAGCAAAAGGAGATTTGCAAAGGATGAAATCAAACATTGAAAAGACAAGTGGAGCCAGGCCTTAATGAACTCAATCTAATTTGTAAAACTTAGAAAGCAAGTTAAGTCATATTTTAAAATCACCGACAGTTTCAATATCAGGTTTTGGAGGCAGTTGAAAACAAGTTTTGAAGCCACCGTTTGAAATTTAGATTTGTACTTAGAAAAGAATGAATGAGACAAATCAGATTTTTTAAAGAAGGGACAGGTGTGAATTGCTTAGAAGTGTTAGGGTTTCTCCTTCCTATTTCTTTTCTTTCTTGTCTTTGTTGTAGGGGTTCCTCTCCTCTGCTCTGTTTTTGGGTTTTTTCCCTGCAGAAGTTCAGAACAGGTCCCAATGATGTTGAATATATGACTGTGATGTAAATTTATTTTTGGTCTCAGTCTTTTAAGCTTCTTGTCTGGATATGTTAAGACAGAATTTGTTAATGAAATACAATGTATTTTCTCCTCTTTCATATTTTCTTCTCTCTTTATACTCTATTTACGCTCTAGTATGGTTTGTTTGTAAGGCATTCAAAACATACTTGCTATAAGATAGTGTGTCTAATTGCCTATGAGTTCCTTTCAAGGAGAGGACTAAGTTTCATAAGCAATTTCAGAGAGAAAAACATTTTGTAAGGATTTGATGCAGTGGTATGGATATGAGAGGATAGTTTGTAAGGCACTCTATCTTAATTACATGTAGTTTGTAAGGCACTCTATAGAATATTCATTATTTTATCTCTATTGTTTCATGTTTTCATTGATTCTTTGCCCAAGGATAGGCACTGGTTAGGGTTTACTATTCATTTTTTATTCAATCATCAAGCATAAAACAAATATTCAAGTACATCTCTGTTACTAAGTGCATACCTATTGAAAAAGGATTGTGTTAAAGTAATACAGTTCATATTGTTGATTCCTTAGAGAGAGAATCAAAAGGTTAGCCTTCCTTGAGTTTAAACTCAGAAAAAGAAGAAGGATAAGCATCCTTATGCCACTGCTAATTGTTATTACAGTCATAGTATTCCTTGTCAAGCTATGTTTCAAATTGTTTCCAGTCATTTGAAGAGTGGTATCTTATTGATATAATCAGAAATATAATAACATAGCAGTGAAGACCCTATCCACCATTTGAAGTTTATTTGAAACACAGTGAACTATCTAGGCAATACCTGCCTGAGTCTGTGGAACTCAAAAATGAAGGAGGTGATAATAGGTATCCTCAATGTTATCAAATACCTCAATAATTAGCCTTTCTCTTGTCAAAAGGGAGTTTGCATTCAAGTATAATAAGTATATTGTCATCATTAGGTAAGTGTTGCAAGAAAAAGAGCTAAAAAATTGGCAACTCTACTGGGGATCGAAAGTGATTAAGTCAGTATAAGTAAGTTATAGCCCTGCTTTGCTGAAATATCCCAGAGTCTGGTTATAGAGTCATTGTTTGTAAAAACATATTCCTCAAGCTCTTGTAAAGTGAGTCAAGCATGTCTGTCTGTCATTGCACAGTATTTGCAAGTCCAAGTTCCTCAAAGTTATATTCACACAATCTCACTACTGGTGAGTGGTGACTCTAAGTTCTCTTATTTGCACCAGTGTGCATGTTAAAGAAAGATTACAAAGAAGGTGAACTTGTAGTGACAGTGACAGCAAATATTCTACATGTTTTGAAGCTGATTTAAAGGTGTTTTCAAAGCACACATTCTTGTAGCAGCTCAAGTACATCCAGGTATTTAACAAAGTTTTAATAATTTTTCCTTATCAAGTGATTGCAGCACTAAAGAAAAAAGGAATCAGGTGTAAAAGAATTTTACATATTTCAAGTTTTTACTTGCATTTCTGCAAAATCTGAATGAAATGTGTACTAGATGAGAGTGGCAGTTTGTAATCTTTTTTGACTACTAAGATGTCACAATCTAGTGATTGGAGGGGTAGTAATTTGTATGGGGCAATTAGTTTTCAAGGTATCCCTGGATATTCGAATCATATTCCATCAAAGGTTAGGGAGTATTTGCCAAAATTTACTGGTTTTGGTGAACAATCAGCTGATGATCATTTAGAAAAGTTTGTAGATTTCATTAATGATCATGACATAACACATGAGGATGTACTAATGAATCTATTTGCAATATCTCTAGTCGATAATGCTAGGGATTGGTTTAAGCAATTACCTCATGATTCAATAGGTTCTATGACTGAAATGGAAGAGTGTTTTGTTAAACAATATGGTAACATAGAGGACAATAGTGTTTCTTATGCTATACCCAATGTTGAAGAACCTATGTCACATTCAGATGATGATAAAGAGGATCTTGAGGAAGAACTTATCAAAAAACAATTGGCCATCCAAAAGAAAAGGAAGAAAGAAAAGGTCAATAGGCAAGCTCAAATAAGAATTGACCAATTAAAATTGAAAATACTGAACCAAATAACAATAAATGATGATGAATCTATTGATATTGAATCTGAAACTTCTGAACATGTTGAATATGAATCTAGTCATACTGATGAGACTGAGTTTGGTGATATTGAATCCAGCTATTATGAAGGTGATGTTGAGTTTACTTTGGCTAAAAATGATGATTATGATGCTGAAAATGAAGTTTATGAGCAGCAAGACAATGAAGAGGTAAGTTGTTGTGATAATTCTTATGATGACAGTGACATAAATCCTGATATTTCAAACCAAGTCTTTGATATTGAAGATCCTATATTTATGATTTCACATGAGGTTGCATCTAATGGTCCTCGTATTGAGAATGATGAACAAAAAATTATTATACCTATGTCTAAAATGGATGTTATAATTTATAATCATGAAAGTAATAATCATTCTCAATGTGAAACAAAAGATTTGTATAATCAGCAAGATGGTACTGATCTGATAAATGAAGTTGTTGATTGTGATTGTGTACCAGAGGAGGATGTAAATGATGATAGTGATTCACTTCATAGTGAAGAAATTTTAGACTTATTGACTTGTGATTACCTTAGATATTCAGGGCAGCACAGCTTTGGATTCTTACACCCTAGGAATATTGATTTTGACAAGGAATATGTATCAGATGTTCAGACCTGTGATACTAATATTTCTGATTTTCCTTGCACTTCTTTTTCACAAGATTACAATAGGATTCAATTTGATTCTTCAAATAATGAGAGCATCAGTGTGTATTCAGATTCAAAAGATGAAGAGATTTTAGGTATGATATTGAGTACTAAATGGGATAGTGGTGTTGATTATGAATCTTTCTCTGATTCTAAATCTTCCATAAAGTCATTTTATGATGAACTTTTAGTCACTCAACATATGCAGTTGCCAAATGTGTTTCTTGATATTCTCCCTCCCACCCACCAGTAAGTTAGTGAATTGTGTGAGGATAGAAATTTACATGAGAGCTCTTTAGGGATTTCTGATTTAGATATGCAAACCACTAACAAGTTGTAGGATCACTTTTCTTCTGAAGAGCAGAATATGGATTATGACATGAAATTGTCATGTTATGATAAGTACAAACCTAAAACTTGTTCTTTCTCTCTCACAAAGGTTCAAAATAACATGCATCAGATCCCTGTTGTTCATAATGATCCAGATTTTGGTGTTTCTCAGATTGTTGTTCCGAATCCATTACAGAAAGGGTTGAATCATGTTTTAAATGGTCAATGTTGTAAGGTTCAGTCTGCTTTCTCCTTTGATCTACAAGTTATTAATGTGAATGGACCTAATGATGCTTGCCCAAGCAGTATGACAAAGGTTGAGTATCCCTCCTTTCAGTTGAATGGTGAGTTTTTCAATTGTGGTTTACAAATGAAAGATGATAAAAGTCACAGATATCAAAGTATGTTCTTATCTAATGAATGTGACATATATATGCCACAAATTTTTTATGATAAAAATCTGCCTAATATTTATGGAAGCTCATATGAAGAATTTGCAGATTTTTTCTCATATGATGAGTTGATATAGGATGACAATGGATTGTACCAGACAGATAAGAGTGGCACTATTATCATATTTTTGAAACATGGGGCAGGGAGCTTTGCGTTTGACAGAGGTAAGAGTTGATCTCAGTTTTGGGGCTTCGGGCCTCTTGTAGATAGTGAACATATTGTACAGTTGATTTCCCTTTCAAGTTGTTTTTTTTCTTTCAGTAAGAGGTTTCCCCATTTTTTAAAAAAATTTGAGAGGTGAAAGTTGAAAAGAGGAAAGAGAAAAAAGTTAAAATCTAATTTTTAGTTTTGGGGTGGTTTGCTATTCCAGAGATCTGTGGTTCTCGGTATAAACTTACATTTAAACCATCCTCAGTCAGAGCCACTATTGGTCCTCTCAAATTTGGAACAAATTTGAGTGACCATGTTCAAATTTTTTCATAAGCTAGGTGAGTACCCTCGAAAATTTTGTGAGAAGGCTCAGTTAGAATGCTTGAAAAAGACACCCTAGTGATTTTCATCAGATATTACTTGAGAAGAGGGTTTAGTACCTTTCATTTCACATATGCAGTGGGTTCCAACTCCTAAATTCCAAATCTGACATGATTAGGGAGTAGTCATTTTGAGGTGGTCACCTAAATCTGCATTTTTGCTAAGGTTTCATTTTGCTGTCAAGGGCCTAGTTTGCTTCTGAATATCTTGTACCCTGTTGAGTTTCATAAGTCTCTACTTCAGGAATGTGTTACATGAATATCAAAGAGCTTATGTTCTTTATCTCAGGTCATTATCAATCCATTTGATAAGTTTCCATATTCCCCAAAGTTGGTTGCTCAGAACTGTTTGCGTCTTTGTTCTACTCAAAAATCTGAATAGCCTAGTTTGACCAATATAACTTTTGACTAGTTTTTTCAATTGAAAAAGTTCCTTTTGTACTATGATCAAGAGGTCACATACTTCATATTTTCTAGTTTCTAGATCATGATTGATCCATTTGTGCAATTTGCTAGTCTGATTCTGTTGGCACTTTGTTAAGTCTCCAAAAGTTGTTGAATGTAGATTTCTGAATACCTTACTTTGAAGGCCTGCATCTTTGATCAGATGGATAGGTTTGACATTATGGTGTATTCTCAAGTATTGTAAGCATGAAAATGAACCAATATTTCTAGTTTGCAGATTCCTATGAAATCAGATGACAAGTTTTTTAGAGCCATTCAGTTAGTGAATAATTCTGATTTCCTGAGTATTCAAGTACAGAATTGCTAAGTTGTCCACTTTGAGGTCTTGAAAATGTATACCCGGTTGAACATTTTGGATAATTGAATTTTCCCTTGTATTTCAAACATAAGAGTGTACTCACCTGAGGATTTACAGATTCTTTCCAATCCAGTTATTCACTTTTCCAGAGCCTTTCCATTTCTGATTTGTTAAAGTTTCACTGAAAATGTTGAATTCAGAATTAAATGACATACTTTGTGGTTTCTCTGTTTTCACCCAGTTCAAGGTCAAGTGTATTTGGAAGTTGTTGTTCATTATAGACCTAGAAATGAACCCCTTTAAAGATTTCCAGATTTTGATCAATCCAGTTAATCACTTTTCCAAATTAAATCCAAATCAGTTTTCTACATATTTCCATGGTTTAAATTCAGAAAAGTGTTAAGATGCTAACATTGGCAGATTGGTATCAGTTGAATAGTTTGCTTTCAGAGAAAGATAAGTGAGGTTTTGCATTCTACATATGAAAGTGAATTTATGTTCAAGGTCCCACATTATGAGGGTCTTATTTGATCAGGCTATGAATTCAAATCTGAAAGAGTTTTTTGCAGATTGCCAATGCTACACAGAATGAATTTTACTTAATTATTGTTTTCAGAGGGTTATATCTTTTTGTTAGGTGGTTGTATTAGGATATCAATTGTGGATATGATCTCCTTGCATGTAAGTGCATTACTTGGATCAGGAGTTGGGTCTCAAAGTATGAGTAAACACATTTTCAAAGGCTAGTCCTTTTGCAATTTATATTGATTTCCAATTTTGCAGTATGAGAGGTTTTGCAAGGAATCAACTTTGTGGATTAGTATCTTAGTGTCAGATGATCTCCATATCAAGTGAATAGGTTCTCTTAATTGTGGGAATGTGCCTCTACCACCATGAAGATTTTCCGAGCTCAAGGTATTGACTAAGTATTCTTACGAGGCTGATTCTAAGCTCAGTTTCCACCGATTCAACAGAGCTTTTACAGTTTGTGTTAGGTAATGTGGAGGTTAAAGTTTCACCTCTTATGTCATCAAGTGAGGTTGTGGGGAAGTAGCCATCCAATTGATTCCAAGTAATAAGTCACTTGGATCATTTTGGAAAATGTTTTAATACATTTTTTAAAGAATTGGTACAACAATGAAGCATTTCAAAAATACTCAAAGAATGCATTAAAGGCACATTATTTCACACTATAAGGGTTTTAAATCAAGACAATAAGATAAGGCTTTGCTTCACAAAGCATGAGTCTTCATCTCCTTTCTCAGATCTTGTAATTAGACCAGAATGGGATCTCCAAAAAAGCCATTGATTCCATCAGGCCCAACGCATTAAAATCAAATACAATTTCAAGATTGGGTATAAGCATATGGAGGATTAGTGGTAGCTCACGCAATATAAGAATAGACATTTGAAATTTCAAAATGATGCATTTGAATTTGAAAATGAAGGAGTCCAGAATGGTGCACATGGTGAACAAGCAGGGAAATTGAAGTTTTATTTAAATACAAAGCAATGAGATTTGGCAACAAGGATTGCGTGAGCATATGTACTTGGCAACTATAGGCCATGGGGAATCTAGTACCAGATGAAAGTAAACAAAAATAGAGCATTTCCAGAGGCTGCGTTTGAATTGGTTCTTGCATTTAAAATAGTAAATGAACATCATATAGATGCTATGTTTAGTAGGGAAGGGCCTGCGCAGTAAGGAGAATGTCATGAATTTAAAAGAAGCCAGCATTTGAAGAAGATTAAACTCCACGTTCAAAAAGAAATGGAGAAGCCTCTACAAAATCATTAAATAAGGAAGCCAGCACATTTTAAATACACTCTGCGTAGATCTTTAGAAAGGCATTTTGAAACAAACAAAGCCAAAATGGAGGAGATCCATGTTGGAAACCAAGAAAACTCCAAAACAAATGGAAAACATCAAGTGAACAGCTACACTGGAAAGGAGGGGAGACCATACCATGCCAAGCCAAGCAATGCATTCAAGGAAGATTCCAATATGAAGACTTGCACAGATTTTGGAGAGGTTTCAAACATTAAAATTGCAAAATGTATTTGTAAAGACAAACATGTGGGACTCTGCGAAATAGCCAGGGATTTTGAAGCAAGTTTTAAAAGTTTAGAGCTACAAAGCTAAGCAAAGCAGCAGGTGTAAAGCCAAATGCCAAACCTTTGCCAGCATCAAATAGTAGATGGTATTCTCCAAGGGCTGCGTAGAGAGCAAGGAGATTTTTATTTTTTTTAAACAAAAAAAGGGTTTTCAATCAAATTGAAATACACCCTGCGTAGCTTATTGGAGATTTGTGAATCTTTTACAAACATGAAAATGCCATTTCATAATGAAAGAATGTAATAATGTTGCGCAGTATGTCCAATTTGGAGGAGAAGTTTTTAATGTTTAAAGTTTTTAAATGCAAAATGGAAATCCATGGAGGGGGACGTCCAGACCTCTGGAACACATTCATGGTCTCTATTTGCAAGAAAACAACACCATTGATGAGCAGTTCTACTCAAAGAAACTCAGAAAACTTGACAATGTGAAAGCACATAATCCCATATTGCCTGTGCGATGGCATTTTTTAGTATTTATATACTAAAATGAACACTATATCAAATAAGAAAGAGAGCCCAGAGGCTCTTGGCAAGCTCTATGGTGCTAGAGGTTGGAATGCATGGTGGGACCCCATATTTTGAACCCAAATTCAAAAATGCCTTTAAAACTATAAAAATCATTATCCCACATGCATCCTAGAGTGAAATTTCAAAATTTTTATAAGCAAGGACTCAAACATATGAAATATGAAGCTGATGAGGAGGCTCTCCAAGCGCGCACCCAGTCAACCGATCCCTCAGTTTTCATGCCCAAAAAATGAAAGAAAGTATATTTTGAGGAAAGTGACACGTGGCATCTGGTCACATGGTCGCTAGGAGATAGCCGCCAGGAAAGATAGCCGCCGAGACTTGGTGACTGACCACTAGTGGTTAGTTGTGAGGTCACCAGATGGAGGAGATAACCACCGCAACCAGAGATAACCATCAGTTGCATGGTCGAGAGACACAAAATGTTAAGGTGAGAAGTTCTAGAGACTTAGAGATTGAGGCAGTCGCGTGGTCGCCAGATGAAAAAGTTAGCCACCAGATGCTAGTCGCCAGGTCACTGAAGGTTTGTGGTTGAGTTGAAATGATTCAGAGGCAATGAGACTAAGGGCAATCATGTAGTCGCCAATTGAAAATGTTAAGTGGAGATTCATTACGAGACTTGGAGACTAAAGCTGGTCTCCGTGTCTCCAAATCAGACCATGGTTAGCGAAAAGTTCAGGAGACTTGCAGACAAAGGGGAAAAAATGACCTAAGGTTAAGGCATAGTTAAAGACTAGTCAGGAGCAGCTAACCAGCATATGCCACATGTCGATTTCTGGTGAAGTCTGGGAAAAATACAGAAAATTGAGAGTTTCAAAGACATTGGAATGAGCATAGGATAAATTTTAAATGAATTCTATAGTTTTTTATTGCAAAATATTAATATCTATTCCCGGAAGATTTGTGAATAAATAATGAAAAATCAGTTTTATTTCAATTGATATCAGATTTCTGTGAAGGATTGCTTGCAAAAGGGGACAGATGCCAGGAAAGATCAGATTTTACTAAAGGATAAGTTTAGACTTTGGGCATACAGAATGTTTCAGATTTTGCAGACTTTGAAGGGGCAAGGAAGAATCAGATTATCTGATCACCGACAGAGAAAAAGGAGATTTGCAAAGGATGAATTCAGACATTGAAAAGACAAGTGGAGCTAGGCATTAATGAACTCAAAATGATTTGTAAAACTTAGAAAGCAAGTTAAGTCATATTTTAAAATCACCGACAGTTTCAATATCAGGTTTTGGAGGCAGTTGAAAACAAGTTTTGAAGCCACCATTTGAAATTCAAATTTTTACTTAGAAAAGAATGAATGAGACAAATCAGATTTTTTAAAGAAGGGATAGGTCTGAATTTCTCAAAAGTGTTAGGGTTTCTCCTTCCTATTTCTTTTCTTTCTTGTCTCAGTTGTAGGGGTTCCTCTCCTCTGCTCTATTTTTGGGTTTTTTCCCTGCAGAAGTTTAGAACAAGTCCCAATGATGTTGAATATATGACTGTGATATAAATTTCTTTCTAGTCTCAGTCTTTTAAGCTTCTTGTCTGGATATGTTAAGACAGAATTTGTTAATAAAATACAGTGTATTTTCTCCTCTTTCATATTTTCTTGTCTCTTTATACTTTGTTTGTGCTCTAGTATGGTTTGTTTGTAAGGCAGTCAAAACATACCTACTATAAGATAGTGTGTCTAATTGCCTGTGAGTTCCTTTCAAGGAGAGGACTAAGTTTCATAAGCAATTTCAGAGAGAAAAACATTTTGTAAGGATTTGATGCGGTGGTATGGATATGAGAGGATAGTTTGTAAGGCACTCTATCTCAATTACATGTATTTTGTAAGGCACTCTACAGTATCTTCATTAGTTTATCTCTATTGTTTCATTTTTTCATTGACTCTTTGCCCAAGGATAGGCACTGGTTAGGGTTTACTATTCAATTTTTATTCAATCATCAAGCATAAAAAAAATATTCAAGTACATCTCTATTACTAAGTGCATACCTATTGAAAAAGGATTGTGTTAAAGTAATACAGTTCATATTGTTGATTCCTTAGAGAGTGAATCAAAAGGTTAGATTTCCTTGAGTTTAAACTCAGAAAAAGAAGAAGGATAAGCATCCTTATGCCACTGTTATTTGTTATTACAGTCATAGTATTCCCTATCAAGCTTTGTTTCAAATTGTTTCCAGTCATTTGAAGAGTGGTATCTTATTGATATGATCAGAAATATAATAACATAGCAGTGAAGACCCTATCCACCATTTGAATTTTACTTGAAACACAGTGAACTATCTAGGCAATACCTGCCTGAGTCTGTGGAACTCAAAAATGAAGGAGGTGATAACAGGTATCCTCAATGTTATCAAATACCTCAGCAATTAGCCTTTCTCTTGTCAAAAGGGAGTTTGCATTCAAGTATAATCAGTATACTGTCATCATTAGGTAAGTGTTGCAAGAAAAAGAGATAACAAATTGGCGACTCTATTGGGGATCGAAAGTGATTAAGTCAGTATAAGTAAGTTATAGCCCTACTTTGCTAAAATATCCCAGAGTCTAGTTACAAAGTCATTGTTTGTAAAAACATATTCCTCAAGCTCTTGTAAAGTGAGTCAAGCATGTTTATCTGTCATTGCACAGTATTTGCAAGTCCAAGTTCCTCAAAGTTATATTCACACAATCTCACTACTGGTGAGTGGCGACTCTAAGTTCTCTAATTTTCACCAGTGTGCATGTTAAAGAAAGATTACAAAGAAGGTGAACTTGCAGTTAAAGAAAGATTACAAAGATTAAATGATGATGAATCTACTGATATTGAATCTGAAACTTCTGAACATGTTTAATATGAATCTAATCATACTGATGAGACTGAGTTTGGTGATATTGAATCCAGCTATTATGAAGGTGATGTTGAGTTTACTTTGGCTGAAAATGATGATTATGATGCTGACGATGAATTTTATAAGCAACAAGATTATGAAGAGGTAATTTGTTGTGATAATTCTTATGATGACAGTGACATAAATCCTAATATTTCAAACCAAGTCTTTGATATTGAAGATCCTATATTTATGATTTCACATGAGGTTTCATCTTGTGGTCCTTGTATTGAGAATGATGAACAGAAAATTATTATACCTATGTCTAAAATGGATGTTATAATTTATAATCATGAAAGTAATAATCATTCTCAATGTGAAACAGAAGATGTGTATAATCAGCAAGATGGTACTGATCTGATAAATGAAGTTGTTGATTGTGATTGTGTACCAGATGAGGATGTAAATGATGATAGTGATTCACTTCATAGTGAAGAAATTTCAAACTTATTGTCTTATGATTATCTCAAATATTCAGGGCAGCACAGTTTTGGATTCTTACACCCTAGGCATATTGATTTTGACAAGGAATATGTATCAGATCTTCAGAGTTGTGATACTAATATTTCTGATTTTCCTTGCACTTCTTTTTCACAAGATTACAATAGGATTCAATTTGATTCTTCAGATAATGAGAGCATCAATGTGTATTCAGATTCAAAAGATGAAGAGATTTCAGGTATGATATTGAGTACTAAATGGGATAGTGGTGTTGATTATGAATCTTTCTTTGATTCTAAATCTTCCATAAAGTCATTTTATGATGAACTTTTAGTCACTCAACATATGCAGTTTCCAAATGTGTTTCTTGATATTCTCCCTCCCACCCACCAGCACGTTAGTGAATTGTGTGAGGATAGCAATTTACATGAGAGCTCTTTAGGGATTTCTGATTTAGATATGCAAACCACTAACAAGTTGCAGGATCACTTTTCTTCTGAAGAGCAGAATATGGATTATGACATGAAATATTCATGTTATGATAAGGACAAAGCTAAAACTTGTTCTTTCTCTCTGACAAAGGTTCAAAATAACATGCATCATATCTCTGTTGTTCATAATGATCCAGATTTTGGTGTTTCTCAGATTTTTGTTCCGAATCCATTACAGAAAGGGCTGAATCATGTTTTAAATGGTGAATGTTTTAAGGTTCAATCTTCTTTCTCTTTTGATCTGCAATTTATTAATGTGAATGGACCTAATGATGCTTTCCCAAGCAGTATGACAGAGGTTGAGTATCCCTCCTTTCCGTTGAATGGTGATTTTTTCAATTGTGGTTTACAAATGAAAGATGATAAAAGTCACAGATATCAAAGTATGTTCTTATCTAATGAATGTGACATATTTATGCCACAAATTATTTATGATGAAAATCTACCTAATATTTATGGAAGCTCATATGAAGAATTTGTAGATTGTTTGTCATATGATGAGTTGATACAGGATGACTGTTGATTGGACCAAACAGATAAGAGTGGCACTGTTATCATATTTTTGAAACATGGGGCAGGGAGCTTTGTGTTTGACAAAGGTAACAGTTGATCTTAGTTTTGGGGCTTCAGGCCTCTTGTAGATAGTGAACATATTGTACAGTTTCTTTCCCTTTCAAGTTGTGTGTTTTCTTTTAGTAAGAGGTTTCCCCATTTTTTTAAAAGTTTTGAGAGGTGAAGGTTGAAAAGAGGAAAGAGAAAAAAGTTAAAATCTGATCTTTTGTTTTGGGGTGGTCTACTACTCCAGAGATCTGTTGTTCTCGGTATAAAATTACATTTAAACCTTCCTCAATCAGAGCCACTGTTGGTCCCCTCAAATTTGTAACAAATTTGAGTGACCATGTTCAAATTTTCAGATAAGCTAGGTGAGTACCCTTGAAAATTTTTTGAGAAGGCTCAGTTAGAATGCTTGAAAAAGATACCCTGGTGATTTTCATTAGATATTACTTGAGAAGAGGGTTCAGTACCTTTCATTTCACATATGCAATGGGTTTCAACTCCTAAATTCAAAATCTGACATGTTTAGGGAGTAGTCATTTCATTAAACCATTCCATTGCTTGTCCCTTAAGACTTCATGGGAATAACCTCATGAGATAAGAATCATCTTGATGGAACTCAAAACTTGTGGTATAAAACTGGTGCACATGATCATGTGGATCTCCACTCCCATCATATTTTTCATATTGGGGAATTTCAACCTTTCTAGGAAATTCTTTCATGTCAACACTCTTATCAAAAGGATTAGGAAAAATTGAGTCCAATGAGAAATAATTCTTAGGTGCGAACATCTTGTCCATTGTTCTTTTCATTTCATTGAGATTTTCCTCTTGGGATGGACCTTGATTCTTAATATTTTTATCCACATCAAAGTTGTAAGGGACCCTAGCACCTCTATTGATTAGACTCTCTAGGAACTTATCCTTGTTTTTCTCCACATATTGTTGAAAAATTGGCTCTTGTTGCATTGTCATGAAATCTTGGGAGATGTGATCAAAGCTTGAAGTACTACCCCCGTATTGTGAACTAGAATGAGCATGTTGTGAAGGTGGCCTTGAGTTCCTAGGAGGAGTTTGTCTCCTATAATGATCATGTCTTGAAACTCTTCTTCCTCTAGGGATAGGAGATTGTGATTGCAATCTTGAATGTCTCCTACTTCATGGATTCCTAGGAGGAGTGGATAGAGGAGAACTATTTCCACCACTAACATGAATATTATTGAATAGATCATTGAGTTGTCGAGCCAAGAGCCTATCTCACTCCTCTTGAAAGGCTTTCCTTTCCATTTCTATCAAAGTTTGTTTCTTCATCTCTAGGTGTCTAATTTGTTATTCCTTACAAACTTGTTCATCTTCGAATGCTTTCTTTTCATGCTCAATCCTCTTGAGTCTATCACTCATGTAATTGGTAGATGTTTTAAGAGGTTAGCTTGGTCTTGAATTTCTAAACAAGTTGTTGGTATAAGTTGTATTGACATGAGTATCATAAAGTTCATCTCCTTGGTTCTCATGTTGTGACAACTCATCGTCATAAGCATGTCTCTTACCTCTCTCTCTCTCTCAGCCCTTTGGTGTGCATCTAAATATCTTGTTGAAATAAGGGGTGAGGATGGTCTACTATTATGAGAGGAACCACTAAATGAAATAGCATCTCTACTCTTTGTAAACATATCATCATAATGTTTATCCCTGGCTTCCTTCTCTCTCTGAGTCATTGTGTAACTCATATCCATAGAAGAGTGAGAAGATGCTAAGGGGATACCCAAATCACTTAGATGAATCTTGGAATCAAACCACACTTTCAAAGTATTCCTAGGTGATTGATCAAATATGGGTTCTTTTCCCTTATGTCTTTGGTGAGTTTGAACTAAGGGTAATTGGTTAAAAACCACTTGAGGTCATTTTCCTTAATTTACTTAATATCTTTTTGTAACTGGCATGAAAGAAAAGGTACTAACTAATAGGATTACCCTAAGAAACATTGGTACCAAACTAGGATAGAAAAGGCACTAACTTGTCCAAAAAGAAAAGATAAGATAGAAAATTGCAAGTGGCATAAGCCAACACTGCCACAGAGGTGCCCAATAAATTCAGGTGAATACCCTAGCACATATGGATCAAGAGGATGGTCTTACCCAAATTATATTAATTGAGATTGAAATTGTATGAAAGTGGATGGACAAGAGACTATCAAAAATCTCCAAGTGTTTTATTAAAGAATCTAAAGGTTTATCTTTTCAACAAGGACGGTTCCTAGCTCACCAAGCTTCCAAGCAAGGTCACTTGTGAAATAAAAGATTTCTAGTTCAAGAGGTCAAAATATAAGAATCCTAAGCGTAAACAAGCTTCTAAAAGTGGGGTAAGTAATCCAATCTAACCCAGATCAACCCAGAAAACCAAAAATGATAGGACAACAAGCAAGCAAGCGGGAGATGACAGTAAATAGCTCACTGGAAGACAGTTTTGCGCGATGAAATGCTTTCTCGTGCAAGGATTAGCACAGGACCACATGAAAAATGCACAAGAGCATGAGGAAAGACCAAAGTGGTGTGATAGGATAACAAAAAATTGGCAAGATATCACGCAAGGATTCTCAGATAGTCGCGTGAGGAAACGCAGCGAACGGCATGAAGAAATTATTTTCTCGCGCGAAGAAAGAACACAAAACTCTATTTGCATTTGTTTTAATTGACCAAATACATGCATTAATCAAATTTTATCATGAATCAGACACGCAATACAGCAATCAGGGAGTTCAAGCAATCAATGTCTTCAAACAATGAGCAAGGGACAAAGCAACCTTGCACATGAACATGGATAGTGTCATAGTATTTCTACTCCATAAGAATGCTACTTGTGTATGTTCTCAAAATGTTTTCCAATCACGCACATAGTCCTAGAGAATAAAAAAGTTGGTTGCACTATGGTTCTTAGCAATGGCTTGACTCTGCAACTTTTGCAATCTCAAGTGGGTAAAATCCAATCCCGGCGCACCGAGGTTTTGACACAGTCCGAGCATTTGATCAATCAGGAGCTGCTGACGAGATCTGACAACCCACAAGAAACTACACCGGCCATGGAGATTTCTTCCACAAGGACATTTATATAGTGGTTGTTGCTACCATGGTGAAAATGGCTATTACCGCTTGAGGTTCCATCCACATAGTTTACCCAATAAAGGGAATGTCCACTATAGTTAACCCTCTCTAACAAGGAAGACTCGCAATATGAACCACATGGGGACTTGGTTTGGATTCAAGGGTTCCAAGTTTATGATTCTCCCAAAAGGGAAAAGAGAATAATCCTCTAGCCTCTTCACCTCACCCAAACATGGAAAACAAGATTGATTGACCCACTAGCTTGAAATCACCTCACCCAAGGTAAAATCAACAACAATGACCACCAATCTCAAGAGAGAAAGTACCAATCAAAGTTCAAGAGAATAAAAAAGTTGGTTGCACTATGGTTCTTAGCAATGGCTTGACTCTGCAACTTTTGCAATCTCAAGTGGGTAAAATCCAATCCCGGCGCACCGAGGTTTTGACACAGTCCGAGCATTTAATCAATCAGGAGCTGCTGACGAGATCTGACAACCCACAAGAAACTACACCGGCCGTGGAGATTTCTTCCACAAGGACATTTATATAGTGGTTGTTGCTACCATGGTGAAAATGGATATCACCGCTTGAGGTTCCATCCACATGGTTTACCCAATAAAGGGAATGTCCACTATAGTTAACCCTCTCTAACAAGGAAGACTCGCAATATGAACCACATGGGGACTTGGTTTGGATTCAAGGGTTCCAAGTTTCTGATTCTCCCAATAGGGAAAAGAGAATAATCCTATAGCCTCTTCACCTCACCCAAACATAGAAAACAAGATTGATTGACCCACTAGCTTGAAATCACCTCACCCAAGGTAAAATCAACAACAATGACCACCAATCTCAAGAGAGAAAGTACCAATCAAAGTTCAAGACTAAACCAAGTGAGATCATAACAAATCCTTCCCTACCTACAAGGGGATCTATCATCAAGAAGAGCTTCGCATGTAAGACAAGTGAATGAAGCCCACTCTCTCAAGATCTCCACAAATAGTGTTCATAGGGCCTAATTACTATGTGAAACATATATGCAAGAAAGCAAATCTAGGTCCATTTTTAGAGCACCAATTGGAAATGTGATCTATGAAAGCAAGAAAATGCTCAAGCTAATCACATGAGATGTTCATTTTATTTCAAAAATCTAAATGTTATAGAGATGCAACAAAATACCTCAAGTCCAAAGCAACGCGAGCATTTTGTTGTTTATCCACGCAAGTCCAAACAATCCCACGAACTCTCCAACAAGCAAGACAAGCAAACAAGATATGCAATGTATATTTAACTTATGAAAACCCTAGGGTTAGATCTGAAAATCAATTGTTATGAGCAATAATAACCAGAAAATAATCCAAATGAAAACTCATATCATGCATTGAACCATGTGAAAAATAAGTGCAAGCTAATCATTAAATGCCCTTTTTTTTAATTTTGATTTTTGACCTAGTCAACAAGATCTTATTTTTTTGCTATTATTTCGGCCCTAAAAATAGAAATGCAAAGAAGAGATCCCTATTAAAAAATAGAGAGCTTTCCAAAAATGTAAATTTTTTAGCAACATTTTTTGATTTGTGCCCTAGGGACCCTATTTATCAAAACAGACTAGTTTTTAAAGATTGGATTTTTAAGACATTATTTGTCATCAAAACAAAAACATAGAGAACATACCCCCTGTAGAATTCTAAGAGCTTTCCAGAAATGTAAATTATTTTGCAAAATTCGTTCATTTGCGACCAGAAATGAATTTTCATGAAAAATCATAAAAATATATAAATCTCAGAAAAATGATCCGAAAAATCTGATTTTCAAACAGAGACACATGTGACCCAATGCCAACCTGCAAAAACAATTTCAGACCAAAAATCCAAGACGTTTAGGAGATATGATCAAATCTTTCAAAAAACCCTAGGTTTTGTCTTCAACTCATCCTGCACAAGGGTTAGGCTTGAAAAAGTTCAATAAAATAACCATGTAAAGATTAGAAAAGCTGAAAATCTGAATAAAATGAAGGAAAATCAGGAGCATCATGCCCCACAGTGGGCGCCAAAAAATGTGTGATGAAAATGTGTCACACTTCTATGAATCATTCCATCCAAGGTTGCTCAAGAATGAGGCCTCAAATATTGACTCATAGCTCCCTAGTCATGGAGTGCAAAGGTGTGTGATGAAGGTCCTCAGATTGACCTAGTTGTGCCTATGCAAGTACACCATGAAATGAAAGATTCAATGCATGAAAATAAAATCTATTCTATATGATTGCAATGCATAAAAGAAAATTAATCTAAATGATAACAATGCATGATTATTCTATGAAAAGAAATACAAATGCAAGATTAATCTATGAAAGAAAATATGAATCTAATCTACATGAATAGCCATGGATACAAGAAGAAGAAGACAAGAAGAGAGAAGTTGCAATATCCAAGCTTTAGTGCTCAAATCCTCCTCCTCCAAAATTGCTCTCCAAACCTACAGCATAACAATACCTAAAAATTCTATATGAAAATGAGAAGGAGAGATTTCCTTATATAGGAAAGTGAATGGATGAGATTAAGAGGCAAAAAGAAATGGGCAATGGTGGAGATTAAATCTTGGTTGATCCATGTGCTCATTAAAGAAAAAAAGCCCAGCACTTAGAAAGATGTGATAAAAAAAGGATTTTTATTTAATTTATTTCCTTTTTCAACAAAGAGGAATTTAAGTGGGGATTTTATTTAATTAAAAGAGGGATTTTCTTTTAATTAAATACGATTATTTAATTTAATTAAAAATGATATTTTAATTAAATGAGATAATATTATTTAATTAAGAGAGATTTTAACTAAATAAGATAAGATTATTTAATTAAAAAGGAATTTTAATTAAATAAAATTATTTTATTTAATAAAAATGAATTGTTTTCTTTTAATTAAATAAGATAATTGATGAAATGATCAAACCTTAGGAAATATTAAAATAATTGAATTAATTATGATTTGATCAAGGAAATTGATTTGAATTGAAAATGTTGCAAAACATTGATTCAGGAATTTGACAAATTGATAAATTGATAAATGGGGGCCCATAGTCTAGGCGACCATTTTAGGGTGCATACAATAGGTGCCTCTTCTTCATCTTCTTATGGATCTTCCTGTACGGTTTCTAGTTGTGGCAACATAGAAGTTCTCCTCCTTTTATACGTTTTCTTCCCCTTTTCGGTGGTAGGAGATTATCCAGAAGTAGATGGGCCTTCATCTGGTGAAGCCTGTGATGACCCTAATGGAGGATCTATTTTCCCATTCACTCTAGTTTTTGGAGCTTTGTGCCTTGGGTTTGAACCATACTCTACCGCACCTTCATGGACATAGACTGTGCTTGGTTTCTACGGTGGTGCTTTCTTATACTTGGGAACGGTAGACTTCTCTCTACGTTGCTTATCCTCCTTATGGGGTAGATCCATCAATGTCTTCATTGGGATCGGATCCATTTTATGAGGCCTTTTGATCCATGTTTCAGTCATTCAGAGCACATGCCTAGCTCAAAACTCAATGTCATCATTCTCATCCTTATCAATTTCAGCATTCATGATGGGCCTCTTGTATATTTTATCCATAGTATAAATGGCCTCCATCACCACATCTGAGTCATGTTCCCAAACCTTTAGGGGAATTGGGGTCTTCAAATTATATTCTGTGAGGGTAAGGGACATCCTACAATAGTCCCTAATTCTAACCTCGTGATCATCTATACTGTTTATCCAGTGGTCTTCAAGATGTGGTTCATGGACGTAGAACTTGCCAATGATATGATTGTATGTGCCTATGGGGTCAAAACGGGGTCGGACTATCTTGTATAGCTGAAGTGAACAATTGTCCCATTCAAAGGCCAAAGACTTGCAGACTTTCATGTCTTGTAGAGTGTATGGGCCCAGAGAAATAGGGAAATCCCATCAGTGCTTCTTCTTGTGTTTTATATGTTCATAGGCATCTGCTAGCTGCCTAGCCATTTCTAGAGTGATTACCCAATCATATGGATACCTGGGCAGCTTCTTTGGCTTCAAAGTTGATCCTGCTACTAGGATGTATATGAATGTTCTAAATTTTATATAATAGGCCCCAATGGCCCTTACCTTGGTAGCTACTTCTTCTGAAATCCTCTTCATGAAATCAGCTTCAATGGATCAGATGATTGTGAAGATGAAGGCATCATTGACTATCCTGTAGCTAGGGCTATCTTCTGGCATGTTTTCCCTTCTTAATGATCCTCTTAAATGGCCATCTTTTCAAGGGCTTTTTATTTTCTTTTTAGCAGTTTACTTGCAAAACAAATACTTAGACTTGTGGTTTTATATGTATATTTTATATGTGTAAAGACATAAGTAGGAAGGTGGATGATAAAACAACATGGTATATTTGCTTGAAACTAATGGATAGAAATAATAGAATATAGTAGTTATATGCTAATGAATGATCCTATTTCCTATGCTATGTTTGTGGGTAGTTTCCTTCCTATAGCCATGTGCCTTGCAAGAGTATTAATTAGAACTTAACACTTCTTTCCTAATATTAATGATGAGAATATGTATGTATTAAAGTTTGTGTGTGCATTAACCATTTTGCAGGGATCAGTCATGGCGTATTCAAGATTAGCATAGTGATGCTAAAGAAGTCAAAGCCATTTGTTGTTGTTAGAAATTAATCTTTACTTGCATTATGTAAGTAAGTGATTCCTATGGAATCCCTACACCTATTTTGTCCTCTTGTGAGGATAATTCATTTTATGTACTTTATTATCCCTTGGTTGTATTATTTAAAGGGATAAACCAAGGTATCCCTTAGATTCCTCCCTAAGATGAAATAACACAAGTGGCACACACTTTATGAATGTGGCTCACATGCACATAGGAGTTACACTTCAAACTCCTTCTTCCATCTCTACTTAAGAGATGATTCTCCTCTCTTTCTTTTTTAGTAACACAAGCACTAGTTGAAGCACTTCGTCACTTCAAGTGACTCATTGTATGAGCTTGGCTCTCATTCTCTCTCTCTCTCTCTCATGTTCTTAGGCAATTTTCCCATTCATATTTATTCACGGGAATTTTTTTATGCTTTTCCCCCTTCAAAATCTTGTCTCCTTGTCTTGCTCTTGGTGAATGCTCCTAGTTTTCTAATTTATTCATGGTATATCTCTTTTCTCCTTGCTCTTTGGTTTAAACAACTTCCTGTTTCCCTTTATTTTGTTATTATTTTAACATGGTATCAGAGCAGGTTGGTTTAATCTTAGATTGAGTTTACAGATGAAGGAGCTACCATATCTTGGATCACTCCAATATTGGAGACTCTTGAGAGAGTGTTGAGAAAAAAAAATTGAAATTTTTTTTGGGTTTGGCCGGTTTACTGCCAAACCCGAGTTATCTTTTGCATACATTCTTGGTTTATCTATTGGATACAGTACTGACTTGTTTTGTGCAGGATTGGAGACTTTCGTTCTTGGCTCTGTTCTTCATCTTTCTTTCAAAATCTAAGCTTTAATCTGTTTACTATTTTCATTAAATATCTTTAATCTAACTCTGTTCTTGCAGGTTCTCTATTGTATATTATTCATTCTAATCAGTTTTTTTATGGTTTTATTTTATCCAAATTGATTTCAAATCTTTTTTGCAGTATATATTTCTGTAAAATCATTTCCACTGATCTTTGCAGGAACCCAAATCTGTCTATTATCGGTTTGTATGAAATCATTTTTTTTCTTTAAGCACTCCTCTATTCATCGTTGTTATCTCTTAATGAGTTTGTTGTCCATTTAATTGACTCTTGATTAAAATATTCATTGATTAACATCTTCTTTGTAGCCTTGTGGATAGATTTCATCTTTATATCTCTGCATGTTTATCAGCACTTACCTGTTATTCTTGGCTCATATTCCATTGGCCTTGTGTTGGACTTTCTTTTTCGGCTGAATGCTGGAAAGACTATTGGTGATTCAAAAGTAGTCCATCTCTATTTTCAGTGCTTCGTATTATTCATAGCAGCATTTATCTTTGTGCCTTATTCTCTTTTAAAACTTTAAATCCTTTGCACTATACATTAGTTTTATTCAACGGATTTGTTGTATAAGATGCACAACCTTTGTAGTTCTCATATGCTAGTTCTTTGTGGTGTGATATTGTTCGGTCTACTATGGACGTTGCTATAGCATTCAGCATAAACTATTAATTCATTCATTGGATATTACGCAGGTTTCATATTGTCATTGCGTAGGTTTCATATTGTCTTTGCGCTCAAGACTTATACAATTCATTTCAATATATCAAAACTTTATTCCTATCATTGCACAGCACCTGATATTCACTATCATTTTATTTTCTTTATATAGCACAGAAAATTTCATATCTATTGTAGCCCATTCTTATCTTTGTGGCCTCATCTTAGATTCCTCCTCGCAACTTGTTTTCTTCATCCAGCGCTGCAGCTTTTCCTTCAGCGCAGTCTGCATTCTGCTTTCTCCCTTCTGAGCCTTAGCTGCTCTTGATAACTCTTAATCTTGCATATATTTTTATATAAGGCTTTCATCCATTAGCGCAACTTTTGGTATATTGTATGATTCATAGCATTGTATTGCATAACCTTGTCTTGTTGCTCTCTCAGACATCACTTTACTCGATTCCATCTCTTTATTTGCTCAGCCTCTCCTTTCATTCTCCGTATCGCAGCATTGTTTTTTAGCTTTGTCTTCATCTCCCATCTCCCATCTCCTCGCATGAATCTGTCCTCTCCTTATTCTCCCACGTAGCATTTGGATTTTCACTCCTTGCCTTCACAGCATATCTACCTCTCTCCTGCGCAGCTTCTTAGCTGCTCTCTCACCCTCTTAGCATCACGCTGCTTTGCAGCTCCCTCTCGCGTGTTGTTTTCTCCTGTAGCATCTCTCTACCCTCTTTTCAGTGGTAGGCATTTTGTTTGTTGGGCTGCCACTCTGTAGTTTATTCTAGTACTGAAGCTCTGCAACTTGGATTAGCACTTTTTTTATTATGTCGTTGTGTTATTCTCCTTCGCAGGTTTATTCTTTTATATTTAGCATATTTCTTACATTCATTTTTTTTGCAGGTTTCAACAGTTTCAAAGCAGCTATTAACAAAGATATCACTATTAACACACTTCAATCTGCATATTCTCTACATTTTTTTTGTTTTCTTATGTAGGTTACTCATTTGTTTAGAGTTGCAGATTAATCATTCTTAGTTTTTCTTGCTATTGCAGTTTTTAATCATTTCATGGCAGCACATTAACTTTTTTTTATATTCTGTTGTTGACTGATTATTTCATTTGCAATCAATTAAACTTATTATTTAACTTATTATATAATTATAAATTCACTGCTACTTTGTTATCATCTCACTTCTTTACTTTCATAATTCATATTTTAAAATATCAATTCATTTAAATCATTGTAATCTTTATTTATAATCTTTGTTTTTTTAAATACTTATATCGTTTTATGAAAATTTGTTCATCGTTTATTTTTTAATATTTAAATTTTTTTTGTATATTAGTATTTACCATTCGAGTTAAACTGTGACATTATGTATCCTTTGAATACCTTTCCTATTTGGGATGACCCTTGTGATGATGTTTTCCTTGGGGATGATCCCCTCGCTTTCTATTTTTCTCATCGAGCTAACATATTGCAGGTTGATGATGTTATGAATACTTATTTTGATTTGGATAATATTTTAGATCACGAAGATGAAATTATTAATACGTTTATCCATGTCACGTTGTCCTTATGTATTAAAGGAGATTATGTTCCTCTTTGCTCCAAAGTCGATTATGAATTTTGTGACACT
>MU226861.1:1627207-1641454 GCA_018584345.1 Thuja plicata
AACCAAGGTATCCCTTAGATTCCTCCCTAAGAGGAAATAACACAAGTGGCACACACTTTATGAATGTGGCTCACATGCACATAGGAGTTACACTTCAAACTCCTTCTTCCATATCTACTTAAGAGATTATTCTCCTCTCTTTCTTTTTTAGTAACACAAGCACTAGTTGAAGCACTTCGTCACTTCAAGTGACTCATTGTATGAGCTTGGCTCTCATTCTCTCTCTCTCACGTTCTTAGGCAATTTTCCCATTCATATTTATTCACGGGGGGTTTTTTATGCTTTTTCCCCTTCAAAATCTTGTCTCCTTGTCTTGCTCTTGGTGAATGCTCCTAGTTTTCTGATTTATTCATGGTATATCTCTTTTCTCCTTGCTCTTTGGTTTAAACAACTTCCTGTTTCCCTTTATTTTGTTATTATTTTAACATTTTCTACAAAGACACCATCATGTCGAAGAAGTCAAGCAAGTGGTTGAGTAAGTTAAGGCATTTCTGCAATATCTTTGCATGGGGAATGAGTCAATACAATTTTGTGTTAAATGCAGCGTGCGGATCTAGAACCCACCACGTACTATATTCTGGGAAGACTTATTCTCGATGATTGATATTTTTGTTATGAGATATTATGTATATGTAATGATCCTCATTAATGAAGTGATCTTAGATTTAGGGAGTAGTTGTAGTTTTTCTTTAAATAAGATGACTAGTGTACCTCTTTGGAGGTAGTTGAGTTAGTTGATATTTCTGAATAGAAGTTGATATAGTTGTAATACTGTTTTATTTATCCAAGTGTATTTTCCATGAATGAATAGAATGCACAGTTTGAGTTTAGTTATTTTATATTGATTTTGTTTATGTTCACTCATCCAAGGGGGACCACTTGGTGAGTGAATTACTTTGTTAGAGTAGAATTCATTTCCATGCTTATTAAGAGGTAAAGTAGAACTATGTTGTTTCTGCAGCCACTAGTAATAGAACTAGTAGACTGTTCCTATAGCGTAGGCGAGTAAAGAAGTTCCTATCTGTGATTATTTTTTTTCCTAGAGTAGGTGAATTTACTTGAGTTAGCATATATTTCTTGAAGCTTAATACATTTCAATTTCATAGGATTAACCATGAGAATCAAGAGAGTTTCAAGCATATACTTTGCAGATGTCATTCTAAGTTTACGTCCCTGGTCGATAATTAAATGAGACTAAATGATCTAATTAGCAACCATTTAGGGAGTCCAATTATTAAATAAGAAGTCCAATGCTATGGATTTCTAAGACAATTTTTTATCCAATCATTTTTGGTGCCACTGTCGGGGATGGTGTTAGGTCAAACTTACTTTGGTGTTCATGTTCCCAGTTTTCCTAATTTAGGACTGAGTTTTAAGTAATCCTTTTATGCATAGAAAAAGAGACCCTCATGGGAGATTCCTTCCTCATTATAACTAGGTTGAACCATTTGATATTGTTAATCCTAAGCCAGAGGAACCCCGAGTTGAGAGTGAAGAAGAAGAAAACCCATTTGAAAATCCATTTGTTGATGCCTAAGGAGAAATATCTGCGTCATCCTCCTCTGAAGGATCGCTACATTTGCATGACCTTTTTGATGAACCTAAGTATCAAGACAACCCATTAGCTCTTTTTATTTATCAACCACAGCAGCCAGGCCCTCCTCCAAGGATGGTTCAACCTACCTTTCCTTTCCCCATTCCTCCTCAACATGGTAATCATAATCTAAAAAACATACCTGCCTCTGCACTTTCCAATTTTTATGGCCTTATCATTGAAGACCCTGAAACCTTCCTTTTTGAGTTTTATATCCTCTATAGGAGTTATGATTACACAATTGATGCCCATAAGCTGAAATTGTTTCAATCTACTCTTTAGGAGGTTGCTTTAAGATGGTTCATGGGGTTGGGTGCCAAGGCTATTGCGGATTGGGATGCAATGAGAAATGTGTACCTTTCTAAATACAAAGAGTAATGTAGGGGTCAATATTTGAAGGGAGATGACATTTTCATAATGTCACAAAAGGAGGATGAGACCTTGAAAGAGTATGTCTCAAGGTTTATGTTTAACCTATAGTGCAACACTCAACATCAGTTGAATGAGGAGTCACAAAAATATATTTTCCTAAAAGGTGTAAATCATGGAAGCATTGAGGACTTAGACCTTATGGCAGACAGAGACATCACTCAGAAGAACTGGGCTGACATAAAGAATATATGTCAGAACCATTCAAGAGCTACTGTGAAGAAAGAAAGAGGAATAAGAGATTTGCCTCATAAGTCCAATGGTTCAGGAGTATCTAAGATGGATTTGTCCAATATTTTGTACAAATTCAAGCATGACATCATCAATGATGTTGTCACTCAGCTAGACAACATGCAAGGAAGAAGGAAGAAGGAGGATGCAGAAGCTATGATGGTTGAATTCTACTCTCACTGCAAAGAGAAGAAAAGGAATTGTAAATGCAAAATAGTTGCATCTGTGGACACTAACTCAATGCCCACCAAATTTAAAGAAAAAGATGAGGAGAATGGAGAGGTTTTCTATGTTTATCAAAGGCGACCATGGGATCAAAGATAAGGTATGCCTCAAGACCCACTGAATAATTTTGGTTATAATAATAGTAGTCAATGGAAAAACCAAAACCCTTAGATTTCTGGCCCTCAAGGACAAAATTGGAATTATAATTGGTCTAACCAACAGCCATAGTATAACCAAAACTATCAGCAACAGCCTCCATTTAACCCATACCAACAACAATTTAACCAATATCAACATCCACAATATAATAACCAATGGCAACCACATGGCAACTGGCAACAACAGCCTTAGTGGGGATCCAATTTTCTTAATCAGTAGCAAGCTATTATGCCTTGTAGCAAGCTATTATGCCTCCATCTCCTGCAACCAATAGTAATCCTCAGAAGCCATGACAACTGCCTATACAGCCAACTCCAAATCCTAATAACAAGTAGCAAGCTTATTCACTGCAAGTGAATGATATTCACTTAAGATCGGGAACTACATTACCTGCACCTAAGGAGCCTATAATAACTGAAGTTTTTGATGCTGAAGAAATACCTGAGAACCAATCTACTTCAGTTTTAAAAAATCCACCTTATCCAGAGAGATTGGTTCAATCGGCACCCTCAAAACAAAATCCTATTGTAGATGATTTGATTGACCAACTTAAGCAAATTATTGTCCAAATACCTTTATTAGATGCCCTCAAAGGAATTCCAATTTTTAATAAAGCAATCAAGGAAGCCTGTATCAAGCACCCTAGTATAAAGAAGAAAGATCCTAACATTGTCCATGTCCTTGGGAAACTTTTTGATCTCATGCTTAGTAAAGTCTTGATGCCTAAATACTCTAATCTAGGAAGCCCAGTAGTTACCATTCATATCAATGGTATACAAATATAGAATGTCTTGATTGATTTAGGAGCATCCATCAATGTAATGACTATGGAATTATTGTTTATACTTAGGATCATTGGTTTAAGGGAAACACCTACAATACTCCAATTAGCTGAAATTTCTACAGTTAATATGGATGGTATGGTAGAGGACATCATTTTAACACTTGATTCCTTGGATTACCCCTTAGATTTCATAATCCTATCCCTCAAAGCCACACTAGGAGAATATTCATTAATCTTAGGAAGACCTTGGCTAGCCACAATAGATGCTTGCATTGTATGTCACTCAGGAAAAATGACAATATATGATGGGATCCATATCAAGAAACTAAGTCTGTATTCTCCTGCCAAACCCCAAGCTGAACTTGACCAAGTTATCTGGCCAGACCTAGGTGATGCTACCCTTGAAGCAAATTCTGTGCAAAAGCTCATGGTTATTGGAAGAGATCCATTTATGGTCTCGCAAGAGGAAGATGACATACTAGTGGCAATTCTCACCAATCAGTATGGCTCTGATGCATCTTCTTGTCATTTCCTTAACTATTCCCTCCAAACCATACTTCCCAAGCAAAACTCACCTAAGTTTCCTACAGCACCTGATTACCTTCACACCTTGTTACCACATGAGATAAAGTCACCCTCATTTGCAGAAATTATGATGTTGGACAAAGTAAAAAGGGTAGAAATTTCCTTAGACAAAGAGTTGAATCTCAATAAGGACCTCACCACATCTCAAATGGCGAGTCTTATCTAACTTTTGAAAGAAATTCAGCAGGCCTTTGCATGGGACTATACCGATATGAAGGGGTTGGACCAAAACATTTGTACCCATAGGATTTACATCAGTCTTGAGTTTAGACCAATTAGACAAGCCCAGAGAAGAATTAACCCTGCTCTGAGAGATATAGTGAAGACTGAGTTACAAAAACTCCTTAAAGTTGGTTTTATATATCCTATTTCTGACAACTAGTGGGTTTCTCCTTTATTAATTATTCTAAAAAAGGGGGAAATGGAGAGTTTGTGTGGACTATAGGGATCTTAACAAAGCCACTAAGAAAGATCATTTTCCATTACCTTTCATTAACCAAGTACTTGACAACCTTGCTGGTAAAAAGTATTTCTCATTTCTAGATGGCTTCAGTGGCTACAACCAAATCCAGATATCACCTGAAGATTAGGATAAAACAATGTTCACCTATCCCTGGGGAACATTTGCTTATTTTTTCTTTCCATTTGGATTGTGCAATGCACCTGCTAATTTTTAGCGGGCGGTCATCAGTATTTTCTCTGACATCTCTGCTGACTATGTTGAAATATACATGGATGACTTCATTGCTTACGGAACTACATTTGAGGAGGCTCATGCTAACTTGGAGAAATTTCTTAAAATATGTTAGGAATATAAACTCTCCCTTAATAGTGAGAAGTGCTACATGATTATGGAAGATGGATTTGTCTTAGGACATTACCTTTCATCCTTTGTTATTCAAGTTGATCCTGCAAAGATTGCAGTCATCACTACACTTCCAACTCCAATAAAGCAGAAGGATGTCAGGAGTTTTCTTGGTCATGTCAGTTACTATAGGAGATTCACTAAGGACTTCACCCAACTTGCAGCCCCATTGTACACCTTGTTGAAGAAAGAAGCTGAGTTTGAATGGACACTTGACTGTGAACTGTTATTTCATCAGCTAAAATATGTTCTGACAAAGAAACCTATCCTTAGAGGACCTAACTAGAAGTTTCCCTTTCATATTCACACTAATGCATCTGACTATTTCATTGGAGTGGTGCTAGGACAAAATTAAGGTATAGTTGAGCATGATATTTATTATATTAGTAAAAACCTACAAGGTGTTGAACTGGACTATATTGTTACTGAAAAGGAATTGCTCGTAGTAATCTATGCACTTAATAAATTTAGACATTACATTACTGGTTATGAAGTATTTGTATACATTGATCATTTAGCAATCAAGTACTTGATGAACAAGCCTTCCATCTATGGTAGGTTATCAAGATGGTTACTCCTCATGCAAGAGTTTGATATGACAATCATTGATAACCAGGTAAAGCTAATGTGGTGACTAATTTCTTATCTAGATTACAAGTTCCAGATGATCCTGCATAAATTGATGACAACTTCCCTAATGAGCACCTATTCTCTATTGATACTTACAATCCATGGTATGCTGACATCACCAACTACCTTGCTATAGGAAGGAAACCACCTCATTTCTCACCTAGAGAGCGTAGACTTCTGGTTGAGAAAATCTTCAAATTTTCATGGATCTCAGGATTTATGTTCTACAAATGCCCTAATTAGGTCACCAAAATATGTGTTCACAAAGATGAGACTTATGGTATCCTTTGGGCTTGTCATGATGAGCCATGTGGTGGCCATTTTGCAGGAAAGAGGACAACATACAAGATCTTGACAACATTATATTATTGGCCTACCCTACATAAGGATGCAACTAAGCATACAAGGAAATGTGACCAATGTTGGCGTATGGGACACCCAACCAAGTTAGATGAAATTCCCTTACAGTCTTAGGTGGTGGTGACACCATTTGATAAATATGGCATCAATTTCATTGGTCCTATCAAGCCATCTTCTCACGGTAAGTTATATATCTTAGTGTGCACTGACTATGCAACAAAATGGGTAGAAGCCAAAGCAATGTGGCATGCTAGAGATCATAAGGTAGCAGAATTTCTATATGATTATATCTTTACTAGGTTTGGTTTACCTCGTGAGATAGTAATAGATCAAGGTGCATAGTTTAATTCTAATCTTATTGTTGATTTGATGCATGAATACACAGTGAGGCATGGTAAATCTTCACCATACCATCCTCAGGCCAATGGGCAAGAAGAGATAATAAATAGGGAGATTGAAGAAATCCTAACCAAAATAGTTTTTTTTCACAAGAAGGATTGGGCTACCCGCCTTGTTTGGGCTTACAGAACAACTTGGAAAACAACAACTGGTTTTACTCCTTTTGAACTGGTTTATGGAAAATCTGCATCTATGCCTATTGAGTTTCAGCACAAGACTCTCACGATGACATTGGAATTAGACATTAACCTTACTAGGGCATAAGAAGATAGGCTCCTACAGCTTAATGGACTGGATGAGTATCGGAAGTCTGCACTTCACAATACCAAATTGATTCAGAAGCAGCGGAAGAAGTGGAATGAAAAATTCATCAAGGATAAGAAATTTTCCATTGGTGATTGGGCCCTACTCTATGACTCATGCTACCAGCAAACCCTAGGAAAATTTCAAACCTGGTGGCTAGGACCTTACGAAATAGTTTCCATTTTTTCTAATGGAGCAGTTCAATTGTCTACCATTGATCCAATGCAATTCAAATTGCTTGTCAACGGGCATCGCTTCAAGATCTATCACAAGCCTGTAAGTTGTGAAGACTTCCTACAACAGTTCCAACAAAGCGATGACAACAACACTCCTGCAGTAGAAGCATCTGGGTCTTCCACCCAGGTTTCCACTAATCCTTGATTTTTATCAATGATTCCATAATAAACATTTCACTTCCTATGAAATAATTTCTCCGTAGTAAAATCTACCTCACCTCCTCTCTCTACCATTTTTCTGTAACATTTCATCAGTCCATGTCATAGCTAAGAACACTCTTCCTGCAGCGCTTCACAGGTTAGTGACACATACCTTTGTTCGTATATTATTTTATTCATTTTTATTAGGATTAAGTGTTCTTTTACTTTTTATACTCTTGCACGCAATGGCCTGGTGGGACCCATGCCTTAAACTTAGTTAGGGGAGGGATTATTTAATATTTGTTTTTAAATTTAAACATTAGCATGTAAAAGATGAAATTTATATCTTGAATTTTTGAGATGACTATCATCGTGTGTCAAACCAGCTGTCATCTGGTGATTGCGTCATCATGATTTGAAAGTAATTAACAGATTTTGAAAGCTGGAGTTTAATTAATGATGATATTTTTGCGACGTGTTTAGGGTGGTAGGCCTTAACATGCGCAAAGGTATTATGAAATATCATTCATAAAAATGCTTTTAATTTCCTAGAAGTAAATGTTATTTTGTACTATGATTTTCTCGTCTGCAACACCTTGATTTCGTAGCATTTTCCATTTTTTTAGCTTCTGTAGAGCTTCTAAAATATTTTCTTCCTATAGTAATGGGAGGTGATCTTCAGAGACAAGCCGACACATCATATATTTTTACATGGAGACCCACACAGATGTGAAATGTTTTGAAGGAAAGGGTGGTTGGATTACTATCTTAGCCTTAATGGTTTTGACAAAGAAATTGCTCTACAATTTCTAAACACTCTGCATAATGGGTTTGCAGTGGTAAAAGGGTTACAAATTGAGTTCACAGAGGACATTGTGGTTGAAGTAACAAGATTTTTGTAGGAAGGAGAGAAATGGTCTAAAGACATTGATTTATGCTTAGCTGGGGTACAATTCACCTTGCATGGTGATCCATGGTTAGACATTGACAAGAAGCAGGGCACCTAAAGGATATCATTACTCATGGATTACATGCAGCCAGCTACATTTGTCATATCATACTTTACTTGTGAAGGTCATTACAAATATCTCCATGGGCTGCATTTCAAGATCTTGAGCACCCTTTTCCATGACAATGAACTGGTAAATTTACCTAGATTTTTATTTAACATTGTGAAAAAGCAAGCTTCTCTAGTTCAATCAGGAAAAAAATTAGGCTATTTCCCATCATTGTTTAATCAAATTAATTATGGAAATAGAATTAAATAAGTAATTGATAGGGACTTGGGATGATTCTTAGAAATGGATGAAGTAGTTCCTCGAGTGGTCAACCCTAGAGGCCAGGGTATAGGTGTAATCACCTAAAAATGGTCACCTAAACCCTAGACCCCCAATCTCAGCATTTAATCAAGAAACCCTAATCTTGATTATTCTAAGTCCTAAATCAAATAGGCAATTATCGAATTCAAACTGATCTGACCTAAACCCTAGGTCCTAATCAATCATCGTACTTGATTAATTAATTAATTCCTAAAATCACATTACATTGGCAAATATATCTTATGTTAATTATTTAATTGATATTATGACATATTAATTAAATAAAAATTACAAAATTGTCAATTAAATCAAAAAGGAATTAAATTAATTATAAAATCATAAATGTGCATTCAAAATGAATTAAATTATTAAAAATGGATATGACATCATCAAATCCAGTTAACTGATTTATCAAAATGGAAACAATCCAGTTCCACTCAGTTAACTGATTCTCTACTGTTTATCATTTCAGAAACGTTTCAGTTGACTGTGAACTGATTTTGGAAGTTTCTAAAATAATTGATCAGTCAGTTCAATCAACTGACTCTCTCAACCAATCGAATCACTTGCACATGGATTGTGCTTCTTCAATCGAATCTGAGCCACTCTTTTATTTCGATCTCGACCATCGATTCGAGAGAGATTTCTATAAAAGAGAAACTCTTTTCCTTCACAAAGGATCCTAATTTTTATTAAAGTTATTATACTCATTTTTCATCTTAAATTTCTTTCATGTTTTATGCTTTCATTTATGTAGCATTGTTGTTTAATTTTATTCAAGCATGCAAACATAAACTTAGAGCACACTTTGATTTGGTGTTGTTAAAATGAATATCTCACATTTCATTTAGTGTTTCTAAAATGAATCTTAATTAGCTTTGAATGAACAACAATTTGCATTTGCATTTTGCATTTATTTTAATCAATCATAGATTTAAATCCTTCATTTAGGTTAGTGTGTAGTCACTGAGCTTGCAATGACCTGAGAGCAAGTTCATACTCCTGCCTTCTAGAAGGCAACAGGTCGATTCTTTCAGACATGCAGGGTGAATGAATCAATATTCATTCATGTATGTAGCTGAAGAGAAATGAGTCAACCCTAGAGGCCAGGGTATAGGAAGAAGGGTTGACACAGCAACGGGGGTTCACAAAGTAATTCAAAGAACAAAATTCATTCCTGAAGCCTCTTCCTCTAACCCTAACCCATCTAGGAAAAGAGCTTGTAATATTAGTACTCCTATTTCTAATAGGAAGAGAGGTAAGAGCAAGGAAGTTGATTTCATCTCTGACACCCCACCTTTCATGAAAACTAGGTCTGCTTCCAGAAGAGACAAGGGTAAAACCTGAGAATCAGAGGAAATAACTCCAGAATAGCAGACACACAATGATAATGTTAGTAACGCAGTTGATGAAACATTGCCCTCTTATGAGTAAGTGATCCCAAAATAACCTCTTGTAGCAACTATGGAGGAGGTTTCTACCAGTAGGATGAAATGAAAAGATCCTCCATGCTCTTTCCAAACCCCTACTAGGAAGAGTGTGAGACTTTCTTCCAACATCAGCATGGATAACAAGTCTCCTGTTCAATTTGTGAATGTAGAATCCTCTGAGTCTGTAGAGAACTCCTCTTCTGAGGTAATGGTTTAGAAAAGTATAGATAGTGATACCATTTCCCACAATACAAATTTTGAAGCAACAGCTGACCCTGATATTGATTATATCATCATAGATAGTGATAGAGATTATGAGGAGGCAGAATAATTTGTCAATGAATCTGTAGGGCAAGATAATGTTGATAGTTCAAAAAACTTACCTACTAATGAATTCCCTACAATTAATGAGGATGTTTTTTAAAAGGTGTTAGAACAAATAAACAAGGATGGGTCAGACACACTGGCTAAAGTAGTTGAATCATGTCAAGAGGATAATGCAATAAAAAATCTTTTCGTATGGAAAGGGGAGACTTCCACTCAGGAAGAAGTAATAAAAACCCCTTATCTTACACCAGGATGGATTGATATTCTTAATCTCGAACCCATGCCACCACCAGACCTATCTAAACCCTTAGCTTCAGGGTTGAGATTGTATCAGAATTTTGTATGGGAAAGGGCACAATGGAAGTTAGAAAAATAAAAATTGAAGAGGACCATTGATGAGAAAGCTCATCAATTAGAACAGAAAATAGATCAGATTGTAGTGTTGGAAAGAAGGGTTAAGCAAATTACTGAGTTAATTCCTGAAGCTATGGAATGTAGGTCACCATCTCCGGTCTATGCTATGTCCCTTAAGGAGCAATTTGTTAATTTTAAATTAACAAGGAATGTAGAAGGACTGAATCCTTTTGTTTCAACACCTCATGAATTCTATGATGCATTTCAATCAGCTCCCATGTCTATAAAAAATTTTGTGTGAATTGTATTTACATAATCTTGTTGTTCCATATGACAGGGGTTGGAATTCACTATTGTATGTGAGATATATCCAGTTAAGACCTGTGATGTCTTGGATGCAGAATGAGATAAGAAGGGAACATCAAGATTTTCCATACAAAAATAATGAAATAGATATACCCTTGTTGATGAGGCCTGAAATTTAGCATTCCAGACTAACTCTTCTTGATTGACTCTCAGTCACTATGAACCCAAGTGGAGCCAACAAGGTCTACCCAGTCAGAGAGATAGCATATATAGACTGGGATAAGCACTCGTCACAGAATATTGAGGCTGCAATCACTACTTGTAGGCATAGATGGGTAAGGATGTCACATGATTTGAAGGTTTGAGAACCTCATTCTTCACAGAACCTAACTCTTGCCACTCGTCAATCCCCATGGTATATAATGTTGGGAAGGACTGCTTAATTATTGGATTACATTAAGGTTCAAACCACCTATCCTCCTACAGCCCTTATTAGCAGTAAATGAAAGTGCAGAAGAACATGACATGGCTAAAGAAGTGCAGAGGTGGGAAAGACTCAGGGAAAATCATGGGTATTTCAACTGTGTTGTTGATGAGTCAGGGAGAAGATTGCCAGTGACCTGAGGCTACGGGCCAGGATCCACAACTTTATGATTGTTGGGGACTAGCAATAGGATAGTTAGGGGGGATGCTGAGCCTCTTAAATGGCTATCTTTTCAAGTACTTTTTCTTTTCTTTTCAGCAGTTTACTTGCAAAACAGATACTTAGACTTGTGGTTTTATATGTATATTTTATATTTGTAAAGACATAAGTAAGAAGGTGGATGATAAAAGAACATGGTTTATTTGCTTGAAATTGATGGATAGAAATGATAGAATGCCTTAGTTATATGCTAATGAATGATCTTATTTCCTATGCTATGTTTATGGGTAGTTTCCTTCTTGTAGCCATGTGCCTTTCAAGAGTATTAATTATAACTTAATACTTCTTTCCTAATATTAATGATGAGAATATGTATGTATCGAAGGTTGTGTGTGCATTAATCATTTAGTAGGGATCAGTCATGGTGTATTCAACATCAACATAGTGATGTTGAAGAAGTCAAAGCCAACCGTTGTTGCAAAGACACCATCATGTCGAAGAAGTCGAGCAAGCGGTTGAGTAAGTTAAGGCATTGTTGCAAGATCTTTGCATGAGGAATGAGTCACTACAATTTTTTGTTAAATACAACACGTGGATCTAGAGCCCACCACGTACTATATTCTGAGAAGACTTATTCTCAATGACTGATATTTTTGTTATGAGACATTATGTATTTGTAATGATCCTCATTAATGGAGTGATCTTAGATTTAGGGATTAGTTGTAGTTTTCCTTTAAATAAGATGACTATTGTAACTCTTTGGAGTTAGTTGAGTTAGTTGATATTTCTGAATAGAAGTTGATATAGTTGTAATACTATTTTATTTATCCAAGTGTATTTTCCATGAATGAATAGAATGTACAGTTTGAGTTCAATTATTTTATCTTGATTATGTTTATGTTCACTCATCCAAGGGGGCCCACTTGGTGAGTGAATTAATTTGTTAGAGTAGAAAGCATTTCCATGCTTATTAAGAAGTAAAGTAGAACTATGTTGTTCCTGCAGCCACTAGTAACAAAACTAGTAGACTGTTCCTGCAGCATAGGCGGGTAGAGTAGTTTCTATCTGTGATTACTTGTTTTCCTAGAGGAGGTACATTTACTTGAGTTAGCATAGATTTATTGAAGCTTAATACATTTCAATTTCATAGGATTAGCCATGAGAATCAAGAGAGTTTGAGGCATATACTTTGCAGATGTCATTCCAAGTTTACGTCCCTGGTCGATAATTAAATGAGACTAAATGATCTAATTAGCAACCATTTAGGGTGTCCAATCCTAAAATAAGCAGTCCAATGCTATGGGTTTCTAAGACAATTGTTTAGCCAGGAACTTCTCATCAACTGTGGGTATACAATGCGTGGCCATGCATTTGGATCATTTATGTTTCCCCTCTTGGTGAGCCCTGGGTAGTCTTCCTTTGTTGCTAATAAGTACACTATGTAGGTACTCATATAAAATTTGGGATTGTGTTTTACTACAATCAGTTGTTCATCCAACCGGTCACTAATGATTGTGCCCCAATCAAACCTGGCCTTACAACCTCTAATATTTTTTATTAGCAGGATCATCCAATTCTCCAACTAGATAGACTGAGGTAGTCCATATACTTGACTTAGTAGTGTTATGACTGCTTGGATGTCATCTTTCATGTATCCCCTCCCGAGGTCTATCTTATCCAGTTTGTTTTTGGGGAGAGGTTGCTAGAGGTGGTTTTTATTAACAATATCATATTCCTCTTCTCCTTTTTTGGTGAACCATCTAAGGCCCTTTTCAACGAAGAAATAATAGAACTTGTTTATGCCTTTATGGAGGTGGAAGACCTCTTCTATGATATTTGGTTTGATGTCTAGTACCACTTGTCCCTCTATGTTACAGACAACCTTTTCATCTAGACTCTAGTGGTTTTCAAAGGTCGTGATTAGCTCAGATGATGAGACAGCCACTGGGTGGGCCACTACATTGACCAGGCTTGATAGCACTAGTGAGGTGCAATCCTCAGATCTCCTTGATGGTTTGGAGCATCTTGCCAGGAACTAATCCCAGTCTACGTTCCCAATGTCAGTATCGATAATCTCAATATGCTTGTTCTTGATCTTTGAAGGGGGGTTGTTCCCCTTGTATAAGTACTCCATTGGTGATATAGTTTGTTTCTCAGGCATTCCTGCAAGGAAGGTGCAAGTATCAGTGTTTTATTGAAAAGGAAACTAAAAAGCAGAAAAAATGATTAATCTAGGAAAATAGAAGCAGAAAATCTCTTCAAGTAGCCAAAAATGCAGATTTCACACTTTAAGCCTTTTTCGGGCTTTCAGACACCGAAAACTAGTTTAGGGTCTAAAAAGGCTGAAAGCGTGAAAGAGTAGTCTTTGAGGAACATAAACTTTTGGACTTTTAGAGTGCAAGAGTCCGAATAGAACCTCAAACTCTGAAATTCGTAGAAGGCAGACAACATCTTTGGTGATTCAGACTTGTCGGTGTTTTGGATGTCTTAGAGGTCCTATTAGAAGTTGTAATCTTTCCTTGGTGTATTTATAAACCAAGGTTAGACTATTAATCTTACTTATTGTAATATATTAGGATATAAGCCAAGGTATCCTAATATACTTCCTTTTTTGTCTTCTTACCACTACATTCTATTTCGTCCTCTAGTGGAATATGTGAGGACAAATATTTATTGTAATTTGTAAATTAGTTTATTCCTCCTTAAGAGGAATCTCACACTTGGCCCACACATACTTATGAATGGTGGCATTCATAGACTTGGGAGTTACATTCTAACTCCTCTCTCTCATCTCTATTTAAGAGATGGCCCTCCTCTCTCATTTTTTCATGAGGTTTCTTCCTCTTCTCAATTATTGTATGAGCAATTTCTCTCTCTCTCTCTCTCTCTCTCTCTCTCTCTCTCTCTCTCTCTCTTCTTAGGCTTTT
>MU226861.1:1658188-1692160 GCA_018584345.1 Thuja plicata
ACTTTTGAGTATCTCAGGGAGAAGTTGGGAGTAATTCCCTCTCCTAAGTCTATTTAGAAGAAGCAGCAAAGACATCAGTCATTAAGTGACTGATGAATGGTTGACTACTCTACTTCTGGAGTAGTACTTGTACCTAAAAAGACTATGGTTCCCTTTGCCATTGATGTCAAAGGGGGAGTATATACTAAGGAGGAGTATGTACTAAGGGGGAGCATATACTCTGGGGGAGTATATACATAGAATAAAAAATACAAACAGAGGAACTGCAGTAGTTTAGAGAAATCTTTGATGAGGATATTGAGAAGATTGTAAAAGAAAGAGGACACCATGAACAGAGGATGTTTTTGATATCATATATTTCCATCAATGTCAAAGGGGGAGATTTTTGGAGATTTGATTCTGAGAGTTGATTGTTTGTATGTTTGTCATTGATGACAACATATAACACATAGTAGTAATTCTGTATGAACTTATCTGAATGATGACATGAAGACTTGCATGGATAGATACATGTTTTTGACATGTTTATTATGTTATATTCATACACACAGACCCAGATATGATGTTTCAGTATATTTATGCAATTATGTTATTAGCAGTTACAGTTCTGGAAGTATAACGGTTTAGGGCTGACATATATAATGTGTTTCATGAGTTGCACCTATCTTCAGGATATGTGTGTGTATATGCATGATTAATTATGAGTTGATGATATAAATCCAAAGGTGCCAAACGTGTTTCAAGATGATTGCAAAATTATGGTTAAATTGGTGAGGCCGACTCAGTGAAGCGTCGCGTCTGTTCAGCATTAACTTGTGTGGACTTAATATTGTTTGCATGCTTAGTTAAGCTAACTAAGATATTGATGAAGTGTTTCTAAGAGCTAACATGACCTTCTAATTTGGAGAAGATACTTATAGTAGTTCAATTGTGATACGCTAAGTGTGAATGATACAAAAAGTGAAGAAAGATGTACAGAGCAGATTATCAGAGTTGGTTCATTCATCAAGGGTCTATGTGAAGAAGAAGTGAAAGATTGTAATACACTGGAACTGATCAAGATAGCAGGTCTACTCTATAGTTCATCATCAGATATAGTGCATATCTATTATTCAGAAGGTTGTAGCCTTCACCATCAAGCAGTGAGATTTTGGACAGTGAGTCCACCACCCCTAATAGGGTTATTTGTAAAAGACTCCTAACAGGATCTGACCCTTAACCAGGTCACTATACTTATTTCATTGTATTGTACAACTCCTAACAGGGTTGAAATATCTTCTAATAGGGATTACTACAAACAAGTATAGTTTATTGTGGGTGATAATTCCCACCGGGGTTTTTACCATTTGGTTTCCCCATAATCAAATTGTGTGTTGAGTACTTTGTTATCTAATTATGCATTTACTTTGTTGTATACTAAAGTTAAAGAAGTAAAAAGGACTTAAGTAACTGATAACTGATTCACCCCCCCCCCCCCTCTTAGTTATCCTTTGGGACTATTCTAACAATAAGAAGCTTCCATATTTTCGTGCATTTTGTGGAAATGATGATTAAACATAGCAATGGGCTCCTTGGGATCTTTCCTCATTTTTATGAACTAATGATGTGTCATAGCTAGATCCACATACAACTTGAAATAATTAAGAAATTTGGTCTCAAACTCATTCCATGTAGAAATATACCCTCGTAGCAAGTTAAGGTGCTATTTGTATGCAAATTTTCCCAAAGTGTATGGGAATAGACGACAAACAACATCTTGGTGGGCGATCTCCTTACGGTTACAAATTTATTTGAAGGTGTGAATGTGCTCTTCTACTGTACTTTATTTTCCATATATGAAATGTGTGCAAAAATTTTCTAGATTTTTGGGCAACTCATGGAGCTGCCCAACAAATTCAATGGTGATCTTTGTGCGTTGGCGAAGAAAGCCATTGGACAAGGTTGTTGCATACTCTAATTTTGCAAATTTTGATTTTGATTTATGGCTATGGGAATAATTGGGGCAACAATGTGGGATTGTTGTTCAAGTAGATTCTAGGACTCGGTAAGATGGTGAGAGGAATTTTCCTTTGTCTTCCCTTTGTCGCTATGAACTCTATGATGATGAGTGAGTTCAAGGAACTCACCTCTTTTCGGAGATGATCTAAGCACTCACTTGAACCGCTCTAGAGAGAAAGATCCAATATTATCCATCTTTTCAGTCTTGAGCCCCTCCCTCTAGTGTCACTTCTGTTGAGCATTATTTTTACACAAGTCAACTTGCTAGGATCTCGAGATTCAATTTCCTCTCTTGAAAGAATAATAAAGTTATTCCCAACATTCTCTAGGGTCGGGTCACAACCTGCTTGGTTTCTTAGTTGAAGATAAATGTGAATGTTCACAAGGAGGCCTTTGTTGGTACGTTAAAGACATCAAACTACAAAATAACTTTAGTACTTTCTAGTATTTTCCATTTTAACAAAGATTGGTGTTTAAAATAAGAAATGCAATTTTGTATTTTCAAGACGATTGCTTTCAGATTTATTACAGAATTTAAAGGAGTAAGGTAACAAGAAATAAATAAAACTGCTGAAATGAAATCCTACGGACATAAAATGTTGTAAACCCTTCCTTGCAAATTGAATGATAGAGGGATTTGGAACCAACCCACAAGGTATAAATAGACAAAGTCACAATTCTATACCTAATGGATGCAATGTTTGGAGAGAAGATGAATTCACTCATGCAAGATATTCAAAATCCATCAAATCATGAAGCCACCAAGATGTGCGCACCCACAAGATGGATTTATCGTTAAGCCCAATTGATGATCCCTTCCATACATTTGTCACAGCAAGGTAAATACACAACAACAAACTCCAACTAATGTAAATGCGAATTCGAAACACAACAAAACAAAAGGATCTTTGAAAATAATGAACAATGTATGCACACATTCACCAATTTTGCATAGATGGCAGCAATTAACACACCGCAAATGAAACATGAAATGTAGATTTTTATGGCAATAGGAATTTGACCATATTACATTGCCTTTGAGTATAATATATAGAGTTTTGATCTACAAACTCTGAATGCAAAAATTAGGGCATCAAAGAGTCTAAATTAATGAACATAAACTAAAACCAAAACTTTTTTGAAAAGAAACTACTGCTAACTGATACTAAAAAACTTGCATGGATTTTAAATCCATTTACAATCAGTTTTTCCATGCAAGAGGGATAAAACTTGTCAAGAAAAGAAAGAGAAAGAAGATGGGCTTTCTTCTGAGAACTTAGAGTCTTCTTCTTGATTCTTGGAGTTCTTCCTTGGAATGTTCATCTGGAGGTTCTTCTTGTGGTGGGAACTAATAGGGGACCCTTAGTCCTTCCAAAATAAACTCAAGTTAGGCACCAATCTGATATGGAGTTCAACTTCCATGCAAAAAGGTGATCTTGCTGGAAACACTCAAAATTTTGGCCCCCGACCTCTACTCCAAAGTTTTTTAGTACCCAAAATTGCTAAGTGTCGAACCACCTCTGAAGTTTTGAAATTTTCAGCCCTTTTGGAGGCCGAAAGCCGAAATGTCTAGTAGACTAAAAGGCCAAAAATTGGAGGGGTCGAAAGGCAAAAACCTGCAGAGCTTGAGGGGGCCGAAAGGACGAAAGGCCAAACTTTTCCTTTGGAGAAAATTTTTTAAGTGTGGAAAAAAGTGTCCTACAAAATTGTCGAATAAATCTGAGGCCTCAATTGGGAAAGACTTCCGGATGGGCAGCTCTAAGCCTTTGTATTACCTTTTGAAATTATTCATAGTTTATTTCTTTCCTCTTCACTTTGTTGACCCTTCATTCTTGCTTCTCTTGAAAGATGACCAATTCAGAAGCAAAGACCTTGATCTCTTATTTGTGCTCAAACATTCTTAGCATCTCTTCTTTTGAATAAAAAAGGTGGTGTAAGGCCTCTTTGGTACCGATATCTACCAAAATATCTCTGAATTATTGAACCACTTCTTTTGATGGCCGTAAGATATGTTTATCTTCATCCCGGTATAAGTCGAGGCCAATCTCTGTGAAGAAAACATCCATCTCTTCTACCCACTCCAAGACCTCCTTATGCTTTTCCAATATTGAATCTTGACACCCTTCATAGACCTTAATTATCTTGGCCATACGTTCGATCCAGGTCTCAAAGTTGCCGAGCTCTTCACCCTCATATATCTTCACCAAGATCTAGAAGTGTTGTCTCTTGATTATTTCTAGGTCTTGGAGGGTGGCTTGCCATTTTTTTATCTTAGAACCTAAGCCACCTTCATTCTCCATCGATTCTATTAACTTTGTAGCCTCGATCAAGATGACCATGTAAGGTTTAAACACCCCTTTGATGGCCCCTTCTCCATACTGCTCAAAGTCATTTTTCCAATCTGCACTTGCTTGGATGAAGGATAGGGTTAAACCTGCAGGTGAGTATGGGGTGGCCCTCTTTTCTAATACAACCTGTAATGAGGCCTCTGGAAAACTTGGATCAATGGGACCAACCATTTTGTGATTGAACTTCTTCAAGGCTTCATTATGCTCTGTTAAGGACTTTATGGTTTCCTTGTCCTTTCTCATGAATCCTAGAGCATGCTTAAGCCCTAAGGCTGCCAATTTTTTTCTCCCTTCCCTAGTGGGCTCACCCAAGTCTACTTCTTCAAATGTGTAATTTTTGGGGGTCGCTTGTGTCTGAGAAGTGCTAGTAGAAGGAATTGCAGCTTGTGCCTTCCAGCAACCCCTAGTGTCTTGAGTAACATAGGATATTTTCCTTACTAGTATGGTGACCTTTGTTTGGTGGAAGGCTTTCCCTATAGACACCATATTTGTACCTTCCCCCTGTTCCTCATCTGTGTAATTTCTCTTCCTCAGCTAAATATTGATGAACGGTGCTCCCCTTAATACCACAAACACATAACATAAATAGAGAAACAACCGCAATATGCAAGAACAGAAAATTGGCTTCTTATTATCTCCACAAATGTGGGATTACAAACTTTCAGAATTACAATATGCAAAGCCACATGGGCATTCCCTTACAATATTCTGTAGGACAAAGCCCTGAATTATTACCCAGATCTACTACCCAGAACTATTCTGAACTGCCTAAGACAATAATACAGCCTTCCTTATATAGGCAATTTTCCACCGCTTGGGAAGGTTCCAAAATAAGGCCGACCAAACTTAGAATTATTTTATTTTACATTTTATTACATCATACTAAGTAGGTTTACTAAATGCGGTGACGGGCTCATATGGGGCAACATAGAGGATTGAAGCTAAGCTATGGGATCCCGAGGTTACCTCTTCCTCTGACTCTTTATCTTATTCACCTTCTCCCTGTCCTTATCATTCTCCCCTTTCATCTCCTCCCATCTCTTCTTATATTTCCCTATATGGTCCTGTAAGACCAAAAAAAGGTATAAGAAGCATATCAAGGAAACCACAAAACCCTAAATACATGCAAACCTATCTAATCTACCATGAAAACCATTTGAAATGAGAGTATAACATAAAGCATGAAAACACTTAAAACTCCCTTCAAATGTAGCTCCTGTGTCCTCCTTTCTTCTCCATAAAGGTGGATTATGTTGCTCTTTGACAATAACAAAATTGCACAAAGAACTTGAAAGCACAAGTTGAGAAGTGAGAATACTAGGAGATAGTGGTTCCTAAAATTGAAAGAGAGGAAAGCATCTAAATTTATAGAAAATGAGAAGCAATTAGGTGAAGATTTCATAGAATCAATTCATAATGAAGGGAAAAGAAGGTAGGATTCTTGGAAGCACGATTAGGGGGAAAATGAATGAAGGGATATTGGAGATATTGAAGATATTGAAGAAGCACCTTAATAGGGATGTGAATCCTCAATTAAGGGATATGACAATTAGGTGAGATTAGGAGGATATTAATTCAATTAATAAATCAATATTAGTATTTATAAAATTATAAAAATCTCATAACTTGGAATTAGGCAATTAATTAACTAAAAATTAATTAATTGTGAAGACTTAGGAAAAGGGGAATAAATAAAGTCAATTTATTTATTCAATTAGGACATAGGGATAAACCATGGGTTATTATCCCAAGAGGATGGATTAGTGAATTATTGACCAAATTGAAGGCATTAATGTGAAATTGGTTTGATTTTGATAATATTGATAAGGACTAGGATTGATTCCAATGATTCTATAATAGTTTAGGAAATCACGAGGCATCGATGAACTTTGACAATGCGCTCACGATAATGATTGGAAATGATATTATGGCATCAATGAGCTTGGATGATGCTAGAGGATAAATAAAGATAAGGAGACATCGATGAACTTGGACAATGCTCCTAAAATGTGAAAGTGGTAGTGAGGCATCGATGAACTTTGACAATGCTCTTGAAATGATGATTGATGATTAAATAGCATCGATGAAATTTGACAATGCTATTGGAGGAATTAAATGATAATAAGCCATCGATGAACTTTGACAATGCCAAAGGATTGATTGAAAGAGATTGATAAGACATTGATATGAGTTTGGAATGATCTTGGATTGATTTAGGAAGATTAGGACTTGGTTGGACTGATTTACGAAGATGATCAATTTGGCCAAAATGAGAGAAATGTTAGTAATTGATGACATGGAAGAATGACACAATATTAGTGAATGAGAAAGATCAAACACACAATATAGAAGACATGTTAAAAATGGGGCATAGGCAATGAACCATATTTAGGTGTCTACATTTTGCCCCTCTTTGAGACAATGTGATTATGAGCATTAGCTCAAAGAAAAATAGAATATCATGCCCTAGTGGATCGATAGAATGGAGGTAGGATGCGCCCTTGGAAAATTGGGCAGAAATTGATATGAGGACAATTTTTTGAAAAGAAGGATGGTTGTTAGGATTCATAGAAGAAATGTTAGGAGAAAGAAGAAATTAGATAAAGAAATGTTAGTAAGATAGAAATATTTTGGCTTTGAGAAGTGCAATTATGTTATAAGAGCTTATTTTGATATTGCAAAACTGGATGCAACACATCATGGCACAAAATCCAGAGCGATAAAGTCATCCTTTTGCATAAACAAACATGATGCAGATAGAGGATGATCTGCTCCATCCTAAGGCATATAGTAGGCATGCCCTAGAATTTAATGAGATCGTCAAACAGGAAGGAGAAAAATAAAAAATTGATCATGAACCATCCCGACTACTCTTGTAAGTTCAGATAATATCATCGAGTAGTATAGGAACATAATCAAAAAGGGAAATCAATAAAAGATAAAACACTCGCTGAAATAATGTGAGCCAACAACCATTCTGATCTTTTTTTTACTTGCATTAGATGTTCTTTGATTGATAGCTTAGTTTGGAAATTGACTGATTGGATAATTGATTGATAAATTGCACAGATTGATTGGTTGATAGATAGTAAAGATTGAAAGATTGAACAGGTCCAACCAGATTGAATGTTGAATCACAGTGAGTCAGATTGAATTTGTGAGAACATGATTTTTCTAAGCACAGAATGATGAATCTGCCATTGATATCTGCAAACATGATGATCGTTTCGCAAAAAGAAGACAAGTATGTACAAATTTATTGCAGATTTTGAAGAAGCTTTTGCGATTTTTAGGATTTTTTGATATATTTGAATTTTTGTGATGATATTTTTTCAGGACTTTTTATGATTTTTAGGGTTTTTCAGCATCATATTTAATTTTTAGCATCTTTTGAAATTGCCCCCAGTGTCTAGCAAGGCAGGGACATTGTCAAAGGAGAAATGTATTGGTAGATGGACAAAGGCCAAGGGTCACTTGCATGGGATCTGGTTAGGTGCCAAGAACTATCCAATAAATGGGATAACAAATTTTTTAACCAAGCTGGGGGACTGGTTAAGACTATGATAAGGTAATGAGATAGTGCAGTGGATGGAATGTGGGGAATGGACATGTCAAGAGTTTTTTCTTTGAAAAAATGTTTTGCATTGAAAGTCCTTATTTTACATCAAAACCAAGATAGGGAGTTGGATAGGACAATTTTAGGACCTGGATAGGATAATCATAGGATATGAACAGGAAAATGATAGGATATTGATAGGATATGCAAGATCAATCAGGGATAATGAGAAGTGATATGGAATATAGATGAAAGGTTGTGATAGGATAGGCAATACAGACCAAAGGGATCAAAACAATGTAAATCAGATAGGACATGTGATGCTTCAAGGAAGATTTGTAACTGTGTCAAGATCAAAGTTGGGGAAAAGGTGATAGGATAATGGATATGATAGGCATAGGATAATGGAGGACATGTTGGGGATAATGGAGGATAATGACATGAGTAATGGAGGATAACACAAATGGAGTCTTCCCCCAAGTATGGACTACAAGAATTTTATAGAATTACACATGACGCATGTTTGCCAGGTTTTCATCATGGTACTTTCCCAAAGCGCCTATTTGCCAGGTTTTCACTGTTGGACGAAATTTATTTCCCTTGACTCTTTTTTTGTGTTGCCAAGACACCTGTTTGCCAAGTTTTCTTCAAGGCAACTTTTTCCTTTTTCATTTTTTTTTCTTTTTCAAAACTTTTGCCTCTTTTTTTTGGCTTTTTGACTTTTTGGAAAAAAAATTGGACACATGACATGACATGGATGGAGGACTCAAGCACCTTACTCTTTGAATTGTTCTCTTTAATGACATGGAATAATGGACCATGACTATGACATTATGCTCAAAGGCGTTGGTAGGGTAATGACAAAGGGATATAATATGGATGATTTAATAAGAATGGATAAGGTTTATGAAAAGGATTGGATAGGATGGAGGAATGGTTGGAAAATAGGTGTTGGATGATGGAGGGAGTGAAATAAGGATGAACTTTGAATGGATGGAAATAGATGCAAGAACAAAATTGGCACACACCTTAAGGGGTGATGGAGTGATGGAGGAAAAATAAATTTTGGAGTTTGAACGATTAATGGAGGAATGAATATGGATTTTAGGACATAAGGACCCAAAATAGATTTGGAAGATGGAAGACATTAAGATGGATGGATAGAAATTTCGGATGTTAAACCGCCTCACAATAGGTTCTTAGTAATCCTTCCCAAAGACTCTCTTAGGAATAGTTTATTCAATCTAAGGATTACTTCTCCCACCATGAGGTGCATTTAGTTTGTAAACCCATGGATGTATACTTGAAATGGTACAGCACTATATGTGCACTAACTCCCTTAAAGAGTCATTCTACCTATGCTGCAAGAAAGGAAACACACTTACTCCTTACTGAAATGAATGCTACAAATTGTAAACTCTACTTAGGCATATTCTTTCAACCTAGAGCATTCACTATAACTATCCTTGCAGGTGCTGCAGGAACATTCACAAAGTACAATGATGTAGGAAGAAACTGTAATCTTCTATCTAGAATGTTGGGAATGCTGAAAGTAAATCTACTCTACTCTATTCTAATCCACCTCCCAAGTGGGCCCCCTTGGTTAGCTTCTGCTAATCTACTAACACAGAAGGTAAACCAAGAATCACTTCATTATATTTCAAGAATTGATTACATAAGAATGATACATAAAACTGGAAATGAACTTGTTGTGCAATATGCAACAAACAATGTGTTCCAAAAACTTTCTGAACTTACAAATTAACAGTCCAATCCTTATAAATAGAGGATTGGCACTTTACTCTAATACAGAAAAGAAAATATCTAACTGAAATCACACCAAAGAAGAAAAGGGAAACATAACAACCCACGACATATGCAATGAAGTATGGGCGACCAAGTCAACATGATGAGAGAGCAGAGGGAATACAGCAGCGCTGCATTCCTACATTTCTGGAACAGTGGCTCCTCATTTGTATTATCCATGTTTTTTGGTGCCATGATGGTTACCCATCACAGATGGACTTCAACATCCTCTTTAAATGTTGTCAACCACTCTCAAGCTGCTCCTACTTCCTGGCAGGTTAGTTATCATGCAAAAATATTCATACAAGTAAACTTAATCAAATTAATCCAAATATTAGAACACACATTCTGATTGCTATATGAAATACTGCAATATATATATAAAATATTGGAAAAATATGACATAACTATCTACCCATGCGTTTGACAGTTCTAACTATACTTTGACACAAGTTCAACTGATTATAAGTCCACAAATATTTTGGTAATAGTTAAAAATAGAGTATAAAGACTGATATAATAGAGATAGTAAATGGTTTCATCATCTGTCCCCTGGTAAGTTGAATGCTTGTCCTCAAGCATTGCATCTTCTAGTAGTTACTCAAAAATCACCAACCTCTGTCCTTCCTCACCTTTGGCTCTTGAAAGTGTAATAGAATCCCCTTGACTTCTCCCAGACATCCACTTTGTGATCCTCCTGAAGCCGGTCAAGCCTTTCAGCATCAATTTCATACAGGGGCCAAAGGAGCATGGGTGGCTGCATGGTGAGTGGAAACCAAAGTTCTTGTCTAATTTGTCTACCCAGCTGCATGTATTTCGGTACTCTCTGAATACCTACTTGGAGGTTGATAGGGTTGTGTGGCTCTGACTGCTTAAGTTCTTTGGGTAATCTACTCCACCTACTTTTGGAACCAGCCAAGGCTCTCTGAAAGATGAAGTAAGATATGTCATCATAATCTACATAGACCTCTATTCTGATCCCAAAAATTTTATCCCTTGTTTCCTCTTTAATTTTTCCATAGGTCAGATTGAGCCAATCTCTAAGGAGTACATCTGGTTTGCTGCTCTTTTCCCTCAATGACAATGGTTCTATTTTCTCTTGTTCCCTATAAGTTTCCAGCTATCTATCATAATTGGCCTCATTCTCCATCCAAGACATTAATACCCTTACGTGTACATCCCCTATGTAAAGTAGAGGGTTCTACTCAGTCTCTGCTGGAATAATGAAGTTATGTATATACAGTTCACAAAGTAAGTTCTGCTGCCATGAGGGAAGGCTCTGGTATAGGCCATAAAATTCTTGAGCTAATTTAAACTCAGAGTCTATATCTTTAATGGTCATCATTAATTGGAATAAGAGGAACTATTCTTTCAAACAGATGGCATAAACCCTAGGTGGTGGCCTACAAGTAATTATTTCATCAGCCAACTTAAGGGCATGATCCATCTTTTGTTTTTGTCTTTCCAATTTCTCTTTTAAATCTACAATCTCCTCCCCTTGCTTTGTTATTACCTTCTTCATTTTATTTTTCTCTTCTCCCCATAAGGTTATTGTCAAAGCATACTTATTATGTAATCCAAAGAGAAGCGCCTTCAAGGTGATTGGGCCACAATCTTCTGCCTGGTTACTTTGCCTCCTCTGTTCCTTCCATGACTATTCTAAGAAACTTGTTAACCAAGTTCTTTTATAAGGAAATAGGGCAGCCTCTAAGCAGGCTGACTGATGGGTTATTAAGGCATTCTCCTCATTGTTGTCTGAAATATCCTGATGGATTTCTTGGGGGCTATTTTGGCATACATAAGATTCAGCTTCACAGGTATCTTTTGGATTTTGAGGAATGTCTAGAATTTCACATTGATTTGGGGAATCATCCAGAATAATTTGCACATGAGGCTCTTCATCAGATTGCTTGGGGGGAAACGAGTTGGCTTTATGAGGATACTCTAGGGATCTATCCTCTCATTCTAGGGCTTCTTCGCACAAGGGTTTCTTCAATCTCCATAGCCTTTTTCTTAATAACCTTCTTTGGTTTCTCTATTGCAGGAGTAACTACTGCATGAAATGACTTCCTTTTCTTCCCCTTTAAGGTTGTAGAGGTTTGTGGCTTGGCTGCAGGAATGGAATTTTCTCCCTCTAATTTCCATTTTCCTTTTGTTCGGGTAGAAGTAGGTACATTTCTCACATGAGCAGGAAAAGGTATACTTTCTTGCAGATTTTTAGTTTCTGTCCCCTGAGTGTCTTGCTCAATAGCTGGGCCAATAGGTATTGCATCATCATGGCTAGATTGCACACTAGGGTTAACCTAAGGTTGCAGGGTTTTATGCTGGACAAATTCTAACCATGCCAAAGGAGAGACATCCCTAAGAGATTTTTCTATTAGCAATTTAATTAGGGCATGGTGGGTGACAAAATTGACATTTCCTTTCTGGGTTTCCTCGGCATTGATGCATAGCATATTGTACAAGAAATTGGGAACATTCATTGGAAGATTATGCCTTACGTAACTAAGTAATTTAAAGTGATGTGCATGCAAATTAGAAAATATTCCTTCATAGGTAAAATACCTAACAATATGCATGGCAAGATCATTATATGGTGAAGGGATAGATATTCTTTTGCACCCTTGCTTGGTAATCTCCAGTGGATGGTCACTTGGAAGGGTAAATTGGGCCCTAACTGATCTGGCATCGTGCACATTGGGGTAGTGTTTGTTAGAGTTAAAAGGGTATTTTCACTTATTAATTAAATCATTATTGATTTAATTATTAAGTCACCTTTCACTTATTAATTAAATCATTATTTGATTTAATTATTAAGTCCCTTTTATCTCTATTTCACTTAAGCTAAACTTCAGGAATGCAATAATTGATTCTTCTATTAATTATTCATGCAACCTTGGTTTCTTCACCCATCTCAGGGTTTTGATCTCATTTATAAGGATCGATCACTTTGTAATTATTTAATCTTTTTGGTAATTCCATTTCATTTTTCTTGAATCAATTGAGGATGTTTCCTCTTTCACAGATTTGTTGTTTTTGGCCTCCATAGCTTTTGCTTCTCTCTTTCTGTGACAGGTGTTTGCATGCAGGTGATTCTTGGGAGCTGTAAGGTTGATAGTTTTTCATCAACTCCAATAGTGTTCCCCAACCATCGGTAACCCAATAACTTCTAATATCCTTTCTTCTGTGGTAACCACTGTCAATCCCCATACTATTTCTTTCCCTTCCTCAAATGTATTTGCAAATTTAGTTGTTGTGTCTTCATCAAACTCTATTAACTTCACGAAATATCCTAACCAGCCACATGCATTAAACCTCCTTACTGCTTCAACATATAAAAGTAAAACACCATGAACTACCAGATCATGTCTCTAAAACTTCCCTCCCATCTATGCTTTCTAATTTTTTCAATTTGTCTTCTCTATAGTCAATAAATGCCTTATTCCTTCTAGAGTTTCAGACTGCTCGTTTTAAAACTATGGACTTTCTTATGAATTCCTCTGTTATTCTTAACATGAACAATGGTGATGTGTTTTAACAAGAGAAATTATAGCTCTTATTATGGGTTGCCACATAATTTAATTATAGGTCACATCAAGTCTGACAATCAGAGATAATTTGGGAATAAAGGTACGACAGTTGTGCGATATAGCAACGAGATTTTATTGAGACAATGGCAAAGTATAGATTTGAGATGACATTAAATATTTTAGGAGTAAATAGAAATGATATTATAGGAATTAATACACTTCCCTGCCCCCTAAAAAACATTGAAAAATGTCCTCACTTGGCATACTTTCCACGAGGTATGGAACTGGCTTAATGTCGTAATGATACATTTATTACAGTACTAGATATATTCATCGAAATCTATGCGCTAAAAATGGAAATTTTTTTGAAAAGCTTATACATGTCATTCAATCATTGCACATGCCAGAAAAAGGTGGCTAGAGTGGAATGATAGTGGCGACGGCTTGCGTCACCGTACTTGGCTTTTATTTGAAGCAAAGAAAGGAAAATGGTGATGACGTGGAAGGTGGGTGGGTGGAAGATAAAGAAATGAGATGAGTTGGAAAGAAGAATTAGAAAGTGAATGGAGAAATGGACTTCATGTAAACATGAAGTTTTTATTATGGACATGCTCAAAGGAATTCTATGGAAGAGCTACAGGAAGAAGGTTTTCACCCTCTGCTGCAGGAAGTGTTACCTGTTGCTCTTTTGAAACTTGTTGTCAGAATTGTTGCAGGAAGTCTTCTTTTGTTTGAGGTTGGTGATACAACTTTAGCCAATGTCCATTGACTAATAGCTTGAAGTGTACTAGGTCAATTTTGGTCAACTAGATGGCTCCATTGGTGAAGACATGATTTATTTCATATGACCCCAGTCATCTTGTCTATAGCTTGCCTAGTATTTCTTTGAATCTGGAATCATACAGTAATGCCCAATCGCCAACTTGAAACTGTTTGCTCTTAATATGTGAGTCGTGCCACTTTTTCCTTTTTTTCTGGATTATTTTAGTGCACCCTAGGGAATATTTTCACATTTTATCAAAGGAATTGAGATGCAGTAATCACTCTTTTTGTGCTACAGGAAGATCAACATTAAACTCCAGTGTTGTCTGCAAAGTTTTGTGTTCAAATTCAATGGGTGTCATTGTTGCTTCTCCATATAATAGCTCAAATGGAGTGAACCCTGTGGTGGTTTTCCAGGTCATTTGATACACCTAGAAGACTTCTGATAGTCTGTTGCTCCAATCCCACCGGTGCAAATAAATTGTTTCTTTTTAAGATGGCTTCAATTTCCCGGTTTGTAACTTTGGCCTGTCCATTGGCCTGAGGATGATAGGGGCTTAACTTCTAATGTCTGATATTATATTCCTTGATGACCTCTATTATCATATTGGAAGTGAATTGAGTGCCTTGATCAGTAACAAGTTCTCTTGGTACTCCATATCTGGTGAAAATTTTATCATATAAAAATTTTGCAACCTTATGATCTCGGGCATGCTTCATGGCTGTTACTTCGACCCGCTTGGTCAGATAATCAGTGCACACTAGGATGTAAGACTTCCCATTAGATGGAGGGTCTATTGGGCCAATGAAGTCCATGCCCCATTTGTCAAATGGTGTTATCACCACCTATGGATTAAGGGGCATTTCATCTGATCTTGTTGGTTGGCCCATTCTCTGATATTTATCACATTTCCTTGTGTAGCTGGTTGCATCCTTGTGAAGTGCAGGCCAGTAGTATCCAGTTGTTAAAATCTTCTAGGTTTTCCTTTTTACTGAAAAGTATCCCCCACATGGCTCATTATTACATGCATGGAGAATTTCATATGTCTCATCTTCTCACACACATCTTCGCAATACTTGGTCAGGTCCAGTGTAAAATAGTATGTTATCAATCCAAGAGAAACGGAAGATTTTCTCTATAAGCAGTCTCATATCCTTATAAGAGAAATGTGTTGGCATTTTTTTAGCTTCAAGGTAATTAGCTATATCAGCATACTGTGCATAGACTTTGGACAACAATATGAAATAAATGATCATTCAGAAATGCATCATCTATCAGACTAGTATCTTCTTTAGTATGGTGGATTTTGGATAGATAATAAGCTACCACATTTGCCTTCCCAGGCTTGTCAATGATGGTAATGTCAAATTCCTACAAAATAAGAAGCCATATTGCTAACCTGCCTATGATGGCAGGTTTGTTCATGAGATACCTAATTGTTGCATGGTCAGTATGAACAAAGATGGGGTAACCATTATATAATGGCAAAATTTGTCCAGAGCATAAACTACTGCTAATAATTCTTTTTCAATCACTGTATAGTTTAACTCTGGTCCATGGAGGCTCTTTCTAATGTAGTAAATTGCATTCTCTAGGTTACTAGACTTTTTTCCTAGGACAGCACCTATTGCATAGTCTGAAGCATCTGTATGAATGTGAAATGACAAAGACTAGTCAGGGGCCCTAAGTATTGGTGCAATTGTCAACAATGACTTAAGCTGCAGGAAGGATTCATCATAGTCCTTTGTCCAAAAAAAATTGGCCTCTTTGGTAAGCAGAGTATACAGAGGACTAGCTATTTGACAATGCTCTCAAAATGATGATTGATGATGAAATAGCATCGATGAACTTTGACAATGCTATTGGAGGAATTAAATGATAATAAGGCATCGATGAAGTTTGATAATGGCAGAGGATTGATTGAAAGAGATTGATAAGACATTGATATGAGTTTGGAATTGAATGAGTTTGGGATGATCTTGTATTGGTTTAGGAATATTAGGACTTGGTTGGACTGATTTAGGAAGATTATCAATTTGGCCAAATGAGAGAAATGTTAGCCATTGATGACATGGAAGAATGACACAATATTAGTGAATGTTAAAGATCAAACACACAATATAGAAGACATTTTAAAAATGGGGCATAGGAAATGAACCATATTTAGGTGTCTACAAGTCCATCCTTTCTTTGGCCCTCATCTCCTGATGAACTGATTAACACTTTTGTATCGAGGCCAGTCATGCCTACCAATGTGGTTTTGGAGGACAACACGGTTTTTGTGCTTATTAACTCTTGGGGAGTCAGGATGAAGCACAGTAAGGGGATAGATGGTGGTGGTGGAGTCAGTGTTGGCATTGTGAGTGGTGGACTAGAAGTTGAAGGAGGCAGATTCAGTGTTGGAGTTGGGAGAGAAGGTGGCAGAGTAAGAATAGATAGCGGAAGAGAGGTTGGTGGAACAGGAATGTGAGGTGATGGAGTGGTAGTGGGAGTTTCTCCTACAGATTTATCCCTTATTATGTCTTGGTTTGTTGGGGCATATTGAGTTTTAGGCCCTTGGCCTATGTTGGAGCTTACCTCTATGATTGGCATGTTTGGCACCGGATTGGTGAACTGAGTTGGAGGTGGAGTGAGGGTCACCTGAGGCTGGAAGTTTTGAAGACAATTATTCAATTGTGTATTTTCATTGATGTTACACATGTATTTACACTTATGTAGTGATGTTACACAAATGTCTACATTCAGACCAAGCATAGTTGGTGAATAGAATGAGTTGTTTTAGTGTTGACCAAGTTCAGTCGGGTATTGAAGAAGTTTAGTATTGATCGAGTCACTCGGGCATTTCACTCATGGTTGGGCATTCAGTGTCAGCCAACTAACAGTGATTTACATTCTATAATTAATTGGTTATATGAGGCTGACTAAATTATGATTTATTATTTAGAAGTATATTCAAGCTGACTTGATAGGGCTTATCATATATATGAAAGGTCAAGTTTGGATTGAATGTGTGAAAATGCAAGAGTGTGTAAAAGAAGAAGTGTGGAATTCTGTGACATGAAGAGTGAAGGCGAAATCAGATAGGATTTTGATTGAGTACAAATCACTCAAAGATGCAATAGAATATCTGATCAGTAAGGATCCAATCATAATCAGAATAGAGATCTGAGTCAAGAAATATAGTTGCTTACTCATATAGGTCAATTCATTATTACTCTCTAACAATTGTAGTAGTGATCTCAAATCTCTTAACAGAGTAGACTTAACAGTCTTTTTGTAAATCCTCTCACAAGGTAGCATTTCTATGTTGAAGTATTGAAGACCTCTAACAAGGCCATTCCTCACGGGGTGATTAAATCCTTTAACAGGGTCACACCTAACAGTGTGTTATTCTAACCTTTAATAGGGTTGGCTCCTAACAGGGCTCACTTCAGGAGAGTGAAAAATAGTAACTAGTTACATTGGTGGTTTTTCTCATATTGGGTTTCCACGTTAAATCTTGGTGTCACCTATGTATATGTTATTTTTTTTATGCTTTATGTTTTTGCACTTAAACACTAAAGTATAATTGCATTGGATATTATAAAGATTGCTTTGACACCCGAGTTACAAAAGAATATCTTAATTGACCGAATAATAGTGTTAAAGTATTTAAGACATCTAAGGGACAAAGGATTTGTTTTGTAGTAACTGATTCACCCCTCCCCTCTCAGTTACTTATCTCATTTCCAACAATTTCTATTAGAGCTTCAAGTGCTTTTAGATAAGGTTTCAAGACCTAAGCTAAAGATCAAAGATGTCTTACAAAAGGGAGACCCCAAAGCTAAACAAAGACAACTTCCTAGCATGGAAAGAGTTGATGAAGCTACATCTATCTACTATTGGAGATGTTGGCTTGCAATTTTTGGAAAGAAAATATGTGGAACCAAAAGGGACTATGACTATGGAATATATGGTGGAATGAAAGCTTCATAATATAATGATGATTGATATAGCTTCTTCACTCAACTACTTGGAATTTGATGAAGTCGAGGACTACCCTATAGCCTATTATATGTGGAAGAAATTTCAGGACATTCATGGAGGAGATGAAAATGTAAAGAGAGCCAAAGAAGAAAGTCTAAGAGGACAATTTGACCTAATGAAAATGAAAGAAGGAGAAGACATTACACAATACAGTGAAAGAATCAAGAAGACTATGAGTGTCATCAGAGCTGCAGGTGGAATAATTGAAGATACAACAGTGGTCTACAAGGTACTAAGAACTTTTCTTCCTATATATACTATTAGAGTTTCAGATATTCAAGAGATGAGGTGCAATAAGGATATAACTCTGGATACATTAGTAGGAAGGCTTACAACTTTTGAGCTGGTCAACTTTGACAATTACTCTCCTAGCTCTAGCAATCTTGAGTCTACATTCAAAGCTAAATTAAATCTTGGTAAGAAGGATAGATACTTAAATGGGAAGTATATTGAAAGTGACAGTGATGATGAAGATCTTGACATCATTGAATTATTGCTTGCAAGAAGAGTTGCAAAAGGAAAATACAAAGGAAAAATACCCATTTGATTTGTTTTTCATGCAATGAGGTTGGTCACATTACTGCAAAGTGTCCGAACAAAGAAGACAAAGATGAGAAAAAGTTCAAAAAATTCAAAAACAAGAAAGATTTCAAGAACTACAAAAGCTACAAAGATAAAGGTAAGAAGTCTTGTTATATTGCTAAAGATTATGATAGTGATGAAGAAGAAGATGAAATGGTTTATATTGTTATTAAGGATGAGTCAGATGAAGAAGATGAAAAGATAACACTTTTATCGCACATCAATAAAAATGACACATGGATAATTGATAATGGTTGTTCTCATCACATGACTAGTGATAAGACAAAATTTGAACATCTTGAACACTATGATGGTGGGAGTGTCAGTTTTGGGAATGATGAACCTTACCCTGTAAAAGGAAAAGGTTGCATTACTCTGACAGAAGGAATCAAATATGATAACTCTTATTGGGTTGAAGGATTGAGGAGAAATATACTCAGTGTAGCACAACTGAATAACATTAGCTTCAAGGTAGAATTCATGAATGGTAAGGCCAAGCTCCTGGATGGTAAAGGGAACCTAGTCAGAACTGGCAGGAAAACAAAAGGTTATCTATTATATCTTGATCTCACTGAAGGTTCATGCTTTATTGCACAAGTAGAAGAAAGATGGTTATGGCATAAAAGGTTGTGTCATGTAATTTTTGATAATCTGGTAAACATAAGCAAGAACAAGAGAGTCAGAGGTATTCCTATTTTGAAGAAACCCTAGTTATAAATATGTAAACAATGTCAAATTGGAAAGATGACAAAGACAAGTTTCAAAAGCAAGAATTACAATACTGATGAAGTATTGGAATTGGTACATATTGATCTATGTGGACCAATTGGAACAACAAGCTATACTGGAGAGAATTATTTTATTCTATTTGTTGATAATCATTCCAGAATGATGACTGTCATGTTTCTCAGAGAGAAATCAGAAGCTTTTCAAAAATTCAAATGGTATCTTGCAAGAGTTGAGAAGGAAATAGGAAAGAAACTAAAATGCCTAAGATCTAACAGAGGAGGAGAATTCATTTCCAATGAGTTCAATGAATTTTGTAATGAGAGAGGAATCAAAAGACATGTATCTACCCCTGGTACACCACAGCAAAATGGAATAGCAAAAAGAAGAAATGAATCCATTATGGATTGTGCCAGAACTATAATGATTGAAAAGAATGTTGTTGTCAAATAATGGAAGGAGGACATCAGCACTACAGTGTTCACCTTGAACCAAGTTCAACTGAATAAAAGTAGTAACTAGACACCTTTTGAATTATGGTATGGCTATAAGCCTAATATTCATTATTTCAAAGTATTTGGAAGTAGATGCTACATCTTGAAAGAAGTAAGAAATGGAAAACTAGATGCAAAAAGTGATGAAGGAATATTCCTAGGTTACTCATGTAAAAGCAAAGCATACAAATGTCTGAATCTTACTACTCATAAAGTCATAGAAAGTGTACATGTCAAGATTGATGAGTTTGCAAAAAAATGTGAAGAGAAGAGCAGTAAAGAGCCTGAAGACTACAGGAACTTTGTGTATCATGAACCTAATACTATACCTATGACTCGAGCAATGGTGATTGGACAGCAGAACTGTCGACCACTAAATATACTAGCACAAAATGTGCAACCCTAGTTGCAAACTGTGCAACCCGAGCTGCTAGTAGAAGAGACTGAATCATAGACAGAGGGAACCAAGTCTCAGATAGAGGAACCCGAGTCACAGACAGTGGAACCTGAGCATCAGACAGAAGAATAGGAAAGAATGTTTGAGAATGACAGACCTAGTGGGTCAAGTCCAGAATCTAGACTGAAGGATCCAGTACTTTCAAAATATGTTAGAAGGCATCATGCACCTAATAAAATAATTAGAGATCAGACAAAAGGTGTAATGACAAGGAACAAACTCAAAGGTACATGTTTACTAAGTGAATTTGAACCTAGAACTGTTAAAGATGCATTGAATGATGAAAGTTGGATAGAGGCAATGAATGAAGAAATTGAGCAAATTGAGAAGAACAAAACTTGGACTCTTGTGCCTAGGCCAAGGGACAAGAATGTAATTGGAACCAAGTGGGAGTTTAGAAATAAGATGAATTAAAATGGTGAATTTTCTAGAAACAAGCCAGCCTAGTTTGTAAAGGATATGCTCAAGAAGAGGGTGTTGATTATGGAGAAACTTTTGCTCCTGTTGCAAGACTTGAAGGAGTCAGAATTTTTATGGCATATGTTGCACATAAAGGATACAAATTATATCAAATGGATGTGAAATTTGCTTTTCTGAATGGAATCCTAGAAGAAGAAGTCTAAATTGAACAACCTGAAGGATTTTTTGATCCTAGCAGAAGGAATATGGTTTGCAAGCTGTACAGAGCATTGTATGGACTGAAGCAAGTGCCCAGAGCCTGGTATGAAAGATTGCATAGCTATCTAGTAAGTATTGGATTTTAGAGAACCAATGATAACAGTAGCCTATACATCAAAGAAGGACTACATAACAAAATACTATAAGTAGATATATTTGTTGATGACATATTATTCACTGGTTATGATGACCTATGCAAAGCATTCTCTGTATCTATGAGTAAAGATTTTGAGATTTCTATGTTTGGTAAGATCAAATTATTTGTTGGATTACAAGTACATCAAATGAAGGATGGTATATATATATATTACTCAATCAAACTTTATCAAGGAGATACTTAAGAAACTTGGTATGGAAGATTCCAAACTTGTTGGAACACCCATGTGTACTGGATAGAAATTGTCTAAGGATGATGATTCAAAAGAGGTAGATCAGACCAACTACATATCCATGATTAGAAAATTGCAATATATTGTTCACACTGGACCTGATATTGCATTAGCAATTGGTATTGTTGCAATATTTTCAGCTAATCCCAGAGACAATCACCTAATGGCAATCAAAAGAATTCTGAGATATCTGAAGGGTATTGAAGACTATGGTTTATGGTATAAGAAAGGCGGAAACTTTGATTTAAAGGAATTCACTGATGTTGATTGGGTTGGAAGTGTCGATGACAAGAAAATCACCAGTGGTGGAGCTTTATTTCTTGGAAAGAGGTTGGTGTCTTGGACTAGCAAGAAACATAATTGTATCTCTCAGTCTATAGCAGAGGCAAAATATGTTGCTGCAGCAGTGAACTGTTCAAACATCATATGGATCAAGCAGTTGTTGTCAGGAATGAAGGAAGAAGTAGAAGAACTAGTTATTATCTAATATGACAACACCAGTTCCATTAACATTTCAAAGAATCATGTGATGCACACTAAAACCAAGCATATAGCAATAAAGTATCATTTTTTTAGGGAATTGGTACAGAATAAAGAAGGTTGGAATATGTGAATACCAAAGAACAAGTTGCAGATATATTCACCAAACCTTTACCTAAGGATGCATTCTTGTATCTTAGAGGAAAGCTAGGGATGCTTCCCCTAATTGAAGCTCACTAAAATACAATTTAGTGATGCATCAACTCGAGCGACAGTGAAAATATATCAGTTGATGCAGGTACATCAGAGCACATTGCAGATGAATTAGTACATTTAGGTACATTATAATTGCAAAGTGAGATAGTACTAACTATTGGTATTTGATAAGATGGAGTCTTTGGCATCTGTTGTCAAAGAGGGAGAGTTTTCTATAATACATAAGAATAATGCAAAAGAGGGAGAGTTTGCTATAATACAGAAGAAATTACTTAAAGGGAGAGTTCATAATAGTAAGAGGGAGATTTTGATGTCAAAGGAAGTTTTTGGATAAGAATCAGAATGAAGCTAAGGACATTAAAGAAAGTTTTATGTTGCTCTACAATTATTTGTATTATGACATGTTGTGTTTCCATCAATGCCAAAGAGGGAGATTGTTGAAGACAATTATTTAATTGTGTATTGTCATTGATGTTACACATGTATTTACACTTATGTAGTGATGTTACACAAATGTCTACATTCAGACCAAGCACAATTGGTGAATAGAATGAGTTGTTTTAGTGTTGACCGAGTTCAGTCGGGTATTGAAGAAGTTTAGTGTTGATCGAGTCACTTAGGCATTCCAGTCATGGTCATCCATTCAGTGCCAGCCGACTAACAGTGATTTACATTCTATAATTAATTGGTTATATGAGGTTGACTGAATTGTGATTTATTATTTAGAAGTATATTCAAGGTCACTTGACAGGGCTTATCATATATATGAAAGGTCAAGTTTGGATTGAATGTGTGAAACAAGAGTGTGTGAAAGAAGAAGTGTGAAATTCTATGACATGAAGATTGAAGGTGAAATCAGATAGGATTCTGATTGAGTACATATCACTTGGAGCTGCAATAGAATATCTGATCAGCAAGGATCCAGTCATAATCAGAACAGAGATCTGAATAAGCAAAGATAGTTTCTTACTCGTACAGGTAAATTCATTGTTACTCTCTAACAATTGTAGTAGTGATCTCAAATCTCTTAACAGATTAGACTTAACAGTATTTTTGTAAATCCTCTCACAAGGTAGCATTTCTATGTTGAAGTGTTGAAGACCTCTAACAAGACCACTCCTTGCAGGGTGATTAAATCCTTTAACAAGGTCACACCTAACATTGTGTTATTGTAACTTTTAACCGGGTTGGTTCCTAACAGGACTCACTTCATAAGAGTGAAAAATAGTAGCTAGTTACATTGGTGGTTTTTCCCATACTGGGTTTCCACATTAAATATTGGTGTCACCTATGTATATGTTATTTGTTTTATTCTTTATGTTTCTATACTGAATCACTAAAGTATAATTGCATGGATATTATAAAGATTGCTTTGACACCCAAGTTACAGAAGAATATCTTAATTGACCAAGTAATAGTGTTAAAGTATTTAAGACATCTAAGGGACAAAGGATTTGTTTTGTAGTAATTGATTCACCCCTCCCCTCTTAGTTACTTATCTCATTTCCAATAGGAAGAGTGATCAAGCTTCTGTGTCATACCCTGTTGTATAACCTGGTGTGTCTTGCCCTTGGTCTCGATAGCCCTCTAGACCTTCAAAGTCAGACATCTGGAACTCATTTGATCCTAAGGCATCCAAAGGATTGTCTTGTTCCTTAGGATCCTCTTTGTGTTTCCTGGTAGTCTCATTTTATTTCCTCCTCTGAGCTCTTTTCCTTTTGATCAAAGGTACCTCTTCTTCTTCTTCTTCTTCTTCTTCTTTTGGCTCTTCTTGTACAGTTTCTAGTTGTGGTGACACAGAAGTTCTGCTCCTTTTATATGTTTTATTCCCCTTTTTGGTGGTAGGAGGAGATTGGCTAGAAGTGGATGGGCCTTCATCTGGTGAATCTTGTGATAACCCTACTGGAGGATCTATTTTCCCAATCATTCTATTTTTTGGAGCTTTGTACCTTGGGTTTGAACCGTAATCTACCGCATGTTCGTGGCCATAGAATATGCTTGGTTTCTGCAGTGGTGCTTTCTTGTACTTTGGCACGGTAGACTTCTCTCCACATTGCTTATCCGCCTTATGGGGTGGATCCAACAATGTCTTCACTGGGATTGGATCCATCTTATGAGGCATTTTGATCCATGTTTCAGTCATTCGGAGCACATGCCTAGCTTGGAACTCAATTTCATCATTCTCATCCTTATCAATTTTTGCATTCATGATGGGCACGTTGTATATTTTGTCCATAGTGTAAATGGCCTACATAACCACATCTGAATCATGTTCCCAAACCTTTGGGGGAATTAAGGTCTTCAAAGTCTATTGTGCGAGTGTAAGGTACATCCTACAATAGTCCCTAATTCTAACCTCGTGATCATCGATACAATTTATCCAGTGGTCTTCAAGATGTGGTTCATGGACGTAGAACTTTCCAATGATATGGTTGTATGTGCCTATGGGGTCAAAATGGGGCCAGACTGTCTTGTATAGATGAAGTGGACAATCATCCCATTTGAAGGCAGAGGAATTGTAGACTTTCATGTCCTGTAGAGTGTATGGGCCCTAAGAAATACGGAAATCCCAGCAGTTCTTCTTCTTGTGTTTTATATGTTCATAGGCATATGCTAGTTGCTTGGCCATTTCTAGAGTGATTACCCAATCAGATGGATACCTGGGAAGCTTATTTGGCTTCAAAGTTGATCCTGCTACCCGGATGTATGTGAATGTTCTAAATTGTTTATAATAAGCCCCAATGGCCCTCACCTTGGAAACTGCTTCTTCTGACATCCTCTTCGTGAATTCACCTTTAATAGATTGGATGATTACGAAGATGAAGGCATCATTGACTATCCTTTAGTCAAGGCTATATTTTGACATGTTTTCCCTTCTCATCAGTTGTGGGTATAAAATGTGTGGACATGCATTTCGATCATTTGTGTTTCCCCTCTTGGTGAGCCCTGGGTAGTTTGCATGTGTTGCTAATGAGTACACTATGTAGGTACTCATATAAAATTTGGGATTGTGTTTTACTGCAATCAGCTATTAATCCAACCGGTCACTAATGATGGTGTCCCAATCAAACCTGGCCTTATGGCCTCTAATCTTTTCTATTATGAGGATCATCCAATTCTCCAGCTGGATGGACTGAAGTAGTCCATATACTTAGCTTAGTAGTGTTACTGCGACCTGGATTTCATCTTTCATGTACCCCCTCCTAAGGTCTATCTTATCTAATTTGTTTTTTGGGAGAGGTTGTTGGAGGTATTTTTTATTGAAAATATCATATGCCTCTTCTCCTTTGTTAGTGAACCATCCGAGGCCCTTTTCCATGAAGAAATCATAGAACTTGTCTATGCCTTTATGGAGGTGGACGACCTCTTCTATGATATTTGGTCTTATGTCTAGTACCACCTATCCCTCTGTGTTTTAGACCACCCTTTCATCTAGAGTGTAGTGGTTTTCCAAGGTCATGATTAGCTCAGATGATGAGACAGCCACTGGGTGGGCCACTGCATTGACCAAGCCTGATAGGCCTAGTGAGGTGCGATCCTTGGATCTCCCTACTAGTTGGGAGCATCTTCCTAGGAACTGATCCCAGTCTACATTCCTGATGTTGATATCGGTGATCTCAATATGCTTGTTCCCAATCTTCAAAGGGGGTTTGTTCCCCTTGTATAGGTACTTCATTGGTGACACAGTGCGTTTCTCAGGCATTCCTGCAAGGAAGGTGCAAGTATCAGTGTTTTATTGAAAAGGAAACTAAAAAGTAGAAAAAATGATTAATCTAGGAAAACAAAAGCAAAAAAGATCTTCAAGTAGCCAGAAATGTAGATTTCACACTTTTGGCCTTTTTGGGCTTTCGGACACCGAAAACTGGTTCGGGGTCCGAAAAGGCCGAAAGCGCGAAAGAGTAGTCTTTGAGGAACATAAACTTTTGGACTTTCGGGGTGCGAAAGTCCAAACAGATTCTTGAACTCCAAAAGTCTAAAATCTGCAGAAGGCAGACAACATCTTTGGTGATTCAGACTTGTCAGTTTTTTGGACATCTCAAAGGTCTGAAATGCCAAAAAGGCCGAAGACGCGAGGAACACTTGGGCGTCAAAGGACCTGACCCAGTTTTTGGCCTTTCAAAGACTAAAAACCTGCAACAAAGGTCGTGACAAGGAAAAAATAGAAAACCCAAGGGTAAAACACAAACAAATACAAGGAATTACAAGATGAGGAGAGGCCTCCCCCACAAGGCCAAGGGCGCAAAGAAAACTCTAAGGACTTGGGGGGAAGGCGCACAAGACTAACAAACACCCAAAATGCAAAAACCTAAACCTAAAAGTAAAGAAGTACAAATAAAACAATGAGAAAACCCACCTCTTGAGAGCTAGGAGTGGAGGAAAAAGGAAAGCGAGGTCGAAGGTGTAGAGCAGTCGGCCACAAGGAGTGAGAATGACGAAACAGAGAAGTCGCGGGGAGCATAGAAGATGGAGGAGGAAAAAATACAAAGCAAGGATCACTTAGGGCTTCAAGCCCTTATATATCACGTAGAGGACATAAGCACCTTTCGACGTTTTGGAGTCCAAAACACCGAAAGGTCTGAAGGTTCATTCTTTCGGCCTTTTGGTGTTTTCAGAGGCCAAAAACACCAAAAGGACTGAGCTTTGGCCTTTCGGCCATTTCAAAATTTCAGAGGACTTTAGGTCCTCTGAAATGTCGAAAGGCCAAAAAATCCAAAAAAGTGTCTTGACTTGGTTCAATAGGCCCTTAATGAGACCCACTTGTGATGAACTGGGAAAGGGAGGCAGACTCAACAGACCAAAAGACAAAAAAGGAGGGTCCCCATGATCAGAGGACCAAAATGGGGTGTGTGTTGTGGACCCACAACACATTCAATCACCACTTGGAATATCTCCTTGAAAGTACACAAGTTAAAATTTAAATCATACATTGTGACCATTACTACTAATAATTCCCTCCTTTTGATTGATTCTATCATGATTAGTAATAGAGTCGATCTCGTCATTAATCTTAGTTGATATGTGCCACTTATGACTGACATCACTTCTAACCCCAAGGTTAGCCAAACTATCCGCAACATGGTTAGTTTCATGGAAGTTGTGGGTTACATGGAAAGACTCAAATTTTGAAGCAATTTGATTTGTTTTATCAATGATGTGTTCGATGGACCAAGACAATTTTCTTGTGCCTTTCATGTTATTAACAATATTAAGAGAGTCTCCTTCCAGCCAAACGTTTTTACATCCCAGCTCATTTGTCAACATCATGGTATTGAGGGAAGCCATTGCTTCATCTCTGTGATTAGATTAAACTCCCATAGGTACTGCCACCACAACAACACAAATTCCCATCCAATTTCTGATTATACCACCTCCATCAGCCACTCTCGGGTTTCCCTTAGTTACACCATCAAAATTAGATTTAACCCAGTCAAAAGGAGGGTAGGTCCAAGTAGAAAGTGTTCTCAAATGAATAGAGTCAAAAATTAGGGTACAAAAGTGCCACTTTCTTAAGTTCTCATGGGATATTTGAGGGGAGATCTTGGAAAATTTGTTCATAGAAGAATTGAAGTTTTCATCCAGCCCTCTGCTGATGAGATTGCTAACCACTTTGGGTTTAGAATACTTTTCCCTGAACACTCAATTATTTCTTTCCTTCTAGATACGCCAACAAAATTGAGGAAGCATTGGCCTCCAAAAATCTTTAGCAAAGTGGTCTGATAGAGAGAAACACCATTGCTTGACAAAGTCTTGCCAAAGAAGAGGGAAAAACCAGTAGAGATTCAATTTTTTAAGGATTAGTTCCCAGACCCTATGGGTAAAGGAGCAATGAATCATAATATGATCACATGATTCTACCTCTTCCATACATAGAAAACATCTATTCGGGAGATAAAATCTCCTTTTACTGAGACTATCAAGGGTTAGAGGTTTGTTCTGAGCTAAGATCCAAAAAAAGAAGTTGCTTTTGGGGATTAGAAATTTATAACAAACTTGCAAACATAAATTTCTTTCCTCCCTTTTAGAAATAAGATCACATGTTGAGGCCACAATATAATTACCATCAGGCTTAGGGGCCAAAGTGATTTTATCTTGGTGGTTATTCTGAATGAACTAGCTTTGCAAATCATGCTAGAGGGATATACATCTTCTGTCTATATCTCCAAGATTCCTCCATTTGTCACCTTGCCAATAATATTTCACTTTTATCCCAACAGTTTCTTTACAATGATCAATAGCTTCCTTCCAATATTGGTTGCTAGATAAAGGGTGCTTTTGGATCCAACAATCATCCCAGAAGTCAATTCTCCTACCATCGCCCAACTTCCATCTCTATCATTTAATAATAAGGTCTTTAGAAGAGCTTATACTATTCCATATGTTAGATCCATTGATATTTACACCATCAATTATTAAATCCTCCAAGGTATTGTAGTTAAAGAGATATATTTTTCTATAAAGCTATTCCATCTTTTTTGGTCCCCATAGATTCTCCATAGTTGTTAAGCTAGAAGAGATTTGTTAACATTTTTAATTACTCTCAATCCAAGTCCTCCACAATATTTGGGTTTGCAAACATTTTCCCAGGCCACCAGACTAAATCTTTTATTTTCTTCTACTCCAGACCATAGGAATCTTTTCTAAATCCTTTCAATAATAGTAGCAAATTTTTTGGGTATCTTGAAAAGGCTCAATGCATAAACTGGGAGATTTTGAAGAGTTGATTTAAGGAGTTGAACTTTCTCTGAATTACTTAAGAGGGCCCCTTTCCATCCAACAAGCTTACTATTGAATCTGTCAATGATGGAGTTCTAGAAGCTCTCTGGGGGTTTGGTGCAGAGGGTTAATCCCAAGTAGGAGGAAGGAAGAGTACCACTAGTGCACTATGAAATTATTGATATTTTTCTGTCTTTCTTTAGGGGTATTGATGAAAAAAATAGAGCTTTTAGACCAGTTAATGAGTTGACCCGTCGCGGAGGTATAAGAAGTAAGAGCTCTCTTCAAGTTTCTAGCTTCTTTGACCGTTGCTTCTCCCATAATGAGATTATCATCCAAAAATTGCTCATGGGAGCAGATAGTACTAGCAAAAGAGGGTTGGAGACCAGTGATGCTACCTTTTCCTACAATCTTATTAATGAACCTCCCAAGGCATTCTGCAAGGATAGCAAAAAAAATGGGTGAAATTGGGTCACCTTGCTTGAGGACTCTTGTAGGTTTAAAGAAATTGGAATAACCTCCATTAAAAATGACTAAAGAAGAAACACTAGTCACCAATTGCATGATGAGTTTAATGACCCCGATATCGAAACCAAAAGACTAGAGACCTTTTTGTAAAAACTGTCAATCCACCTTGTCATATGCTTTGGAAAGATCCAGCTTCATCAGGAAACCTTGCTTTTTTGTTGCTTCTTGTAACCACCTAAATTTGGTCTGCTCAGACTATAGACCCTATTTTCCCTAAGTGTGAGCATACCCCCAATTATGTCATGACAATGTTACTTTGTCATAATTCATTTTAAATCAAATTTAATGTCCTAGGTGATTTTTATCACTAAATTATATTAACTAATACAGCCATACAATTCAAATCAATTCAAACCAATTAAAACAAATCAAATTTAAAACATGGCTATAGTATTTAATCATAAAGAAATTAAATAAACCCTAAATCAAATTGGTCACTTGCAAATGAACCCATTCCCCTAGCCTAATTAATTTAATTAAATTGGCTATAGCCCTATTGATTATTAAAAAGTAATTAATTATTTAAATAATTAATATCCTATTTTTCAAAGAATTAAATAAGTTTAATTCATTTCATTAATATTCTTCTAAACCCCTAACCTAACCCACTTCAACCACTTTGACCCTGGGTTTGAACCTATCCCAACCCATTCACCCCATGCTAATCTAATTCTAGTCCTAATCTAATTCTAACCCACCTCCTAATGTTGTCACATTCCATTAAGCAATGATTAAGGACTCCACCCACTTGAGAAAGTCAAGGAATCTCAAGATTCCTTTCCTCAAGTCCACTTTCTCAAGCCACCCTCTTACACCCTTCTCATGCTTCTTTAAGGCTCTCATTAATGCCTCATTAATGTAGATTCCTTAAGCCCATGTCTCCACCATTCCTATTGAATGCCTTTGGCATTTATTTCTTCTTACACACCATTAATGATTTTTTCAACTCCATTAATGCACCTTGTCCCCCTCTCTCTCTCCTCATTCTTCTATAAATAGAAGGTGTTTTTTAGCACAAAGGAGCCTTCATCTTAGAGTAAAAATTGCGTTGTTATGTTGTTATAATAAACATAGCTTCATATTGTATTTTAGATTTCATGTTAATGCATTGTTATTATGCTCATTTTTAGAGCTAAATATGCATGTTTTCTTATCTTTCTTATTTTAACTCAAATCTTTCATGCTAAGTCATATATGTCACTAATAGTAGCATAATCTGAGGGCTATTGTGTTTCTTACCATACTCTTCTTAGTTAGAAAGCAATAGGTCAATTTTATTTGCTTTATATACTCATCTAACCACATTTTCCACTAATGCAATGACCTATTGAAGTGTTGTGTCTCTCTTAACAGGTACAAAAATCACACACACATTTCTGGCGCCCACTATGGGGCCCGATTCAAGGTTTGCCTCATTTTGACCTCATTTTTCACTAATATTTCCTCCCAATTTTTAGGTCTAGAATTGCATCTAGTCATTTTGGCTTGCATCTGGGATATGCCATCGTACCGCAGAAAACAAGGCTCACATCTGGGATTTCCTGGATCATTTTTGGTTTAGGATCGCATCTGGGGAACATTTAGTCGCATCTAGTGACAAAGGCTCGCATACATTATAGGGTATTGCATCCTGTTATTTTAGGATCTCATTTGGTGAAATATTTTGTGAACTTCATTGCCTAACCACTAACATTTGCCCGCTTGATTTCTTTGATCTTTTCACAGCTTAACTAGTGCTTGCAGGTTTCCATCAAAGGTTTTTCTTGGGATTTAAACAAAGAATACTAATGTGGTTTTTCAGGTTGCCCAACCCCCATCTTGACCTCTATTGTTACATGATTTTTACACTAAAAACATTTTCTAATTTTCCACTAAACTGACTAGAGGACTATGCTCTTTTCCTTTATAAGGAAAATCAAAAACTCACACCTCAGTTTATGGGTTGAAAGGAATTTGGAGATAACTGAACCAAACAAACAAAACTAAATTTTCAATTTGGATCAATAACTGAACAATCAAAGCATTAAAATTTTGTGGATCAATGAACAAGTCCAATTGTTTAAATTCAATTTGGATCAGTAACTGAACAATCAAAGCACTAAATTTGTGGGTTAATTGAACAAACACATTGTCTAAATTTTGGGAATCAGAAATTGAACAAGCTACTCACTTAAGATTGTGGATTAATTGGACAAGCAAACTTTCCTTTCAAGCATTCTATTTTCCATTAAATAGGAACATCGTAAATCGAGCACAACATTGCTTGAGGGAACGAACTTCTTGCTTGAATCTATTTTGGGAGAAAATAGCATGGATTAGGAGAGTATGCTTTTCTTCTTCAGAGGAATCATAAATCTAGACGTCCTACGCTCACCAATCCTTTGTAAGCTTATTTAATAGTAGAGGGCCTGCCGGTTAAGGAAAAAATCTCTCGAGAACGACCCAAGTGAGGACAGGTTTTGCGCCAACCCTTCCAACTCACTATAAATAATTGCTTTCGCGTAGGCCAAAGCCTCGAAAGATAGAATTGGTTTTGTTCATAGAATTCTGACATCATTCTTTGACCATTCTTGGGTAAGTGTAGAGCAAATATGCTTGAATCTTGCTTGCGAGACTACATATACTTAAGTACTCATAGGGCTATACGCCTCAATTTTTCCTTGTGAAATTCTATGGGGGATGGTTTCAAATGGATTGCCCAATATTAGACAACATTTCAACTGAAATAATTCCTGATTCAACCCCGAAAGGGTGATAATCTTTGTGCAAGGCAAAAATGAATTGCCCCAAGACACTTGTCATATCGTGCCCTCACTTGTGTTTGGAGTCAGCTAATACAACATCATGACTAGAGCCATTGTGTGCTTGGTGATGGCTGTATTCTGATTAGCATTTGAGTGTGTGCCTAAGTCAACGAGAAAAGATTTTCATATTCCACCTAGAAAATAGGGATAAGATGTGTGTCTGTTTCACCCTCCTAACAATTCAAATCTGTTTGACGTGCCTGAAAAATCATTAAAAAGATAACATCTTCAAATAAACAAAAAATTTCAATCCTGGGTCCACACATGTGTTTTAATTCACTGACGAGTCTCAGAACATAAAACTATAATCAGACAAACTTCACACACTTCCAAAACAAACTTTCAAAATTGATCAAAACTGACAGAGACATCAGAAAATTGCATCCTGGATTTCCTGAATCATATGCAGTATTTAGGCTCACATCTAGTATCTTGGCTCGCACATAGTCAGCACATTGTCATGTCTGGTATTTAAGCTCGCATCTCTGGTCATCAATAAATCACATCCAGTATTTCTAGGCTCGCATCTAGGATAGTGGGCACTTGCTGAATAGTTTCTTAGAAAGTCTCAGTTGATTTGTGTTAGAGTAATAGTTTATCGGGGTATTTAAATCATTATGATCTAATTAGTAACTTCTCTATTCACTCTAGTTTGCTTCAGCTAACCTTAGGCACTTTCTTTTTTGTTAGTAGTTTCCCTTTTAGGGTTTCGGCATCCTTTATAAGGATTGTCCGCTTTGTATTTCACATCGAGATAGTTTTGTAAATCATTATTGTTGAATATAGAAATTATTTCTGTCAACATGGTTTTCCTGTCTCTGGCCTATCGGCCGCCATAGCTTTCTGGATCCTTCTCTCTTCTGTCTACTTCTTCTTCGTTGTAACAGCTTTGCATGCAGGTGTTCTTGGGTAGATTGATGTTCATCAATCCTAACATGGTATTAGAGCTTTCCTGCTGTCAGCTGTTTGGTCTTCGTTGAAGCACAGAGGGTTTTAGAGGTTCTACAGAAGGTTCAGTGTGGATTTAGGGGGGACCTCTATTTCTGGTCACTTTGGGCCCAAACGGACACTTCCATTGCGTCCGGAAGGCCCAAAAACCCTAAAATCGACATAAAGTTTGTCCATTTTGGACAAGTTGGCACCGAGGCAAAAAAAATTTGGTTTTTGTGCCGTACGGCACAAAAATCAAGGCAAAAAATTAAAAAAATCAATTTTTAATGGTTTTTCAATGTTTTACATAGCGTAGCGCTTTAGTTTTTAAAGGCACCGCCATGCGGCAGCCGCACCGCCCAGCGGCCACCTGCCGCCCCACCGGCCCACCGCCCCTCTTCCGCAGTGGCCCGCTCAAAGTCTTCTGTGGCCCCCGCCGCCCCCTCCTCCGCTGCCCGCCCCGCCTTGGGCGCCCCCGCCACCAGCCCGGCGTTACATTACACAGGCGCCGCTCCGCTGTTTGCTCCGCCCCGCGCCGCTCCGCTCCGCCCCGGGTGGCAGCCGCTCTGCCTGCCCCCGCGGGCTTATCTCCCAAACCGGTCGGTTCTATGCATGTCCATGGGCTAGGGTTAAGCCCCCGGCGCGCTCCATGTGCCCGGGGGCCAATTTTTTTTAGCCCCTGGGGCTCATATGTGCCAATTTTTGGTTTTTTGGGGGTACCTGGGCTTTTTTCGCTCTACAGGGAGCATACGGGGGTTTTTTTCTGACTTCTATATACCGTCGGAAAGCTCTTTCTGAGAACTTTCCGATGGTAGAGGTTAGGGTTTTTGGTTCCACCGTTTCAATAGTTTTTTTTTCTGTTGAAGTCCGATGTCTTGTTTTGCCTTCCGGGAGTCATATCTGGCTCATCCAGACTCCTTTTTCGGCAAACGAGATATCATCAGAAA
>MU226861.1:1692388-1703917 GCA_018584345.1 Thuja plicata
GCACACCTGGTTCAGTTTTTGTACCCGCACTGTGTTATAAAGTGCCATGGGGGGATTATGATGCATTTGCCACTATAGGCGCATCCACTTTTGTCAAGTGAGCGTACCTTCCATGACATTAGCCCATTTAGTCTGTGTCGATGACACCGCCCTTTATCTTGTGTTTGTACCTCTGTTGCACTTGGTGTTCCTGATTCTTCTTCTGCAGTTGTTTCTGGTACTGCATTTCAGTGTTCCTATCACCTCTCCCAATTCAGCATTATGGGGGGGTTCACCTGTTGGTTCTATTGCTTCCTGGTTTGATTGATCAGCTCTTCAGACACTTGTCTTCTCTACCTGATCATGCACTTTAGTGGGGGTTCCAGTAGTATCTTCTGACAGAGTTTTTTCAGACATGCTTCAGAGATGCTTCTTGCTCTCTTCTTGTTCCTTTCTCTGGGACATCTTTTCCCTTTATGTTTTGGGTACCTGATCAGGCCTAGTTGCCGGGACCCATCTTTCCTGCTTTCTGCAGTAGTTTCCTAGGTTTGGCTTCTCCCTAAGCTTATCTTAAGGGGGGGTGTTAGAGTAATAGTCTATCGGGGTTACTAATTTAAATCATTATGATCTAATTAGTAACTTTCCTATTCACTCTAGTTTGCTTAAGCTAACCTTAGGCAGTTTCTTTTTTGTTAGTAGTTTCCCTTTTAGGGTTTCGACATCCTTTATAAGGATTGTCCACTTTGTATTTCACATCGAGATAGTTTTGTAAATCATTATTGTTGAATATAGAAATCATTTCTGTCAACATGGTTTTCCTATCTCTGGCCTATCGGCCGCCATAGCTTTCTGGATCCTTCTCTCTTCTGTCTGCTTCTTCTTCGTTGTAACAGCTTTGCATGCAGGTGTTCTTGGGTAGATTGATGTTCATCAATCCTAACAATTTGGATACCCTTTTGACTCTTTTGTCTGTCCCTGTTGTCTTTTCTGGTCTCCCTATCATTATATCAAAATACTTTTTCAAAACGTCCACCTTACATGTCCTGTCAGTTTCTCACAATCTGTCTCAATACGTGTGGTATGTCCGCTTATTACAACAACTTGGTTCCCAACTCACTATGAGGGCATTCTAACCCTCTGATGTTGGAATCACTTACTTCCACCAAAACTCAAATGATACTCCCACCTAGACACACTCACTTGAACGATTTAAGATACTACCTGACACTCTTGGGAAACTTTGATGGAGTTGAGACACAACTTTATGGTTAACACAAGATGCAACAAGTACACCTCTAAAGGATCAAACGTGCCTCCTAAATCACTACACTTTCAGGGAGAAACATCTCACAATTCCCTACTTGATCTAGACTCTCCACAAATGGATAGAAACACTCGCGAATGGAGTGCAACTTTTGAAGAATATGACAATAGAAAAAGCCAAAAGCACGAAGATCTCGATGAAAATAAAGAAACCACATTTGAACGTCCTTCATTTGGATCGGACAGTGAGGGGGAGATCCCTGAGGATGAGTATGATAAACTCAAACAAAGCAAGAGGTTCCACAAGATACTAGAAAGGATAATTGACGAGGATACAGAGAAATACTTCCTCCATTTGGAATCCACTGACATAAAATTACCTTGAATTATGATGTTCAATAGCTAAAGGAAAAATAAATACCAAATCCTATATCCATTCTTGCTAAGAAACTCACTTTAGTGAAAACTAAGCTTACAATGCTCAAACAGGAGAAGGAAAAGCCTAAAACAAAATACTCTTTGGACACCATTTGTCCATTCCCTTTTGACAAGAGTATCACTATGGTTCCATTCCCTCCCAACGTGGCACAGTCAAAATACGACAAGAATACGGGAGAGACCGATCCACATGACCATGTTCAAGATTTTTGTGCTCTTAGCATAGAGTACATGCATGAACCCACTTACCTCATGCGACTGTTTCCTAGAAGTCTCGAAGGAAACACCATGGAATGGTTCTCAAAACTTACACCCAAGGTCAAAACTTTTGAGGAGTTGATTCAACAATTTATTCAACATTACTCCTACAACATCCAACATGATTTAACTATGATGGATCTATGTAATACTAAACAAAAGACCGGTGAATCATTTACACACTTTCTTCAAAGATGGAGGAAAATATTTGCATGGTACTCAAGAACTATCCCTGAATCAGAGAAAATGGAAATCTTTGTCAATAACTTGGTACCAAAATTGAACTATGCATTGCAAATGCAAGAATCCCCTAGTTTTGATAGGATGATTAAAAATGCCCTTTGTATCGAAGAAGTTATGGTCGAAAAGGGGGAGATCACTCTTCAGAGTGAAAACAAATCAAACAACTCCAACTCCAAACCTAAATGGTGGAAACAAAACAAAAATGTTGTCAATGGTGGTGTAGTAGACGCATCCAATGTTGGTCCTAAACCTAAGGTATTCAATCTAACCAACAGTATGCAAGCAAGCAAGGATGCCAAGGTAACAACTCCCATACCCAAAGCAAACAATGATAATAGCAAGGGTTAGACATGGACTTCAAAACCTCAAAGAACATTTAATCCTTTGGGAGAGCCTCTCAAGATTGTTTTGAAGACACTTCTAGATAACAAAGTTCTCACAATCCTAGATTCCAAACCATGGGAGCCAACGGTTAAACCAAGGTGGTGGGATGATAATTCCTATTGTGCCTTCCACAAAAACAAAGGACACAAGACTAATAATTTCCTTAAACTTAAACATGTTATTCAAGACCTCATCGAAGGTGGAAAGATGAAAGTGGATGGACACACTACCAATGAAGATCATATAGCATTCAATAAACCATTCCCAAATTACGACAAAGGGGAAACATCTAAAGGAAAATGTAATGAAGTAAACTACACCTATTCCAACAATGATAATGTGATCAATATGCTAGACATTAAAACTGAATCAATTAATGTGGTCACAATAAAAGGTGTTTCATTCCACTCGAATGTAGTGACATGGAGTCAAGCACAAGTCACAATCAAAGGACCCAATCCATCCCCAAAACCAGCATCAACATCCAAGGTTCCTATCATTACTATCCCTAAACCAGCAGTGAAACACGTGGTTACTATTCCTAGAGCAAAGTATGACTTGGTAGACCAATTGCAACTAATCTCTGCCAAAATTTCCATTTTTGAGTTGCTCAAAATATCCACAGTACATAGGGAAATCCTAGAACAAGCTCTACATGCTACTAACATCCTGAAGGATATTGATATAGAAAAATTCCAAGCGATAGTCAATCACATCTCAGTGCCACATTACCTCTCCTTTTCTGAAGAGGATGATAAGTCATTGACACATCCACATAATCAACCCCTCCATATTGAAGTCCTCATTCATAAATCCCGTGTTAGATGCATGTTGATAGATGGAGGCACGGGATTGAATATTTGTACACTTAATCTAATCAAGAAACTGGGTCTTTTAGAATAGACCATTGACTCTAGAAGCAAAATAGCTATCAAAGCTTACGATGAGGAAGAAAGATCCTCTAAAGGTCTTATTGTTCTACCCATTTGAGTCAGACCAATTAAAAGGAATGTCGTATGTCAAGTTCTGGATCTACCCCTGGCCTACAATATTATGTTGGGGAGACCATGGATTCACGAAATGCAAGATATTCCATCTACTTACCACCAATGTATCAAGTTCCCACATAATGGGGTGGAAGTGACAATTCCTACGGATGCTAACTATACTTGTAATAATATCAAAGCGGGTTGTATGATTCCACATAACAAGGAAGCTATGGATGAAATTTCTCCTGAGACTACCAAGGACATGGTTATGAAGAGTTTTGGCAAAACCTTAAAACTTGAAGAAACAAGTATGGGAGAATACAAACTAGACCTGACTCCGTCACTGACATAACTTCCAATGTCACCAAGATCCTATGGAAAACCTTCCTTGACATTCACACCTACTGCATCCAAGGAGCCAAAAATACACAAAGCAACTAGCATGGTAACGACATCCACATCTTCTTTAGATAACACAGAAGAATAGGAAGTCTTGGACTAGCTTTACAAAGGAGAACCAACAGAAGTTGAGGTCAAACATGTAGAGATATCCCCATAACAGTATGGTAAAGGATATGATTTTCTCAAACAGATGGGATACAAAGGAAAGGGACCTCTAAGTGACACAGGAAGAGGACTTATTGAGCCTATACCCATGGAGTTCCAGAATACCCGAGACAAAACAGGACTGGGTTTTAATACTAAAACTAACAAACCTGCTTCAAAAGATAGTCCAACCTCAGACAAAGGGAGCGATGAAATAGATGAGATAGTACTAGAACCATGGCCTTATGAAATATTATTACGTGTTGGTACAGAGAATCCTGAATATCAAGGAGAACACTATGTACCCAGCTTTGAGGTACCTCAAGATCTTCACATACCTTTGTTAGCACAACCTCACATTCAAGAGGTAGGATACTCAACAACAGATGGTTTAGAAATACCATTTATAGAAATAGCTACAGAAAGCACACCCCGATGACAGGATTTACATCCTAACTGGGGGTAGTTGGTCAGAGTTTCACATGTTCTTGATCTACCACACTTTGATCCACAGATGGCTAATCGAGTACACCAGATAACTATTGTTGAATACTTAAATAGATCTGATGACGAAATCACTGACTCTCATGATTATGAATGGGATGATCTATATGTCACCACATAAGACATTGAAATAGATATAATTCACATGTTTGTGGCTCCCTTGGCACCTCGTGAACAATCTAATACTACTCCCAACGACACTGATAATCTTGAAGCAGAGGAAGAGTTCCTTCTCCCCATCATTGATGGAGAGACTGGTGCTTTCCTAAGTCTAGAGGAAGTTCAGAGGCGACAAGAAAGAAGCCTCCTTTTACAGAGAGATGATGATGAGAGTTCTACTGATGAGTCACTAGAGTTTGGTCCACATATGACTAACAATGATCCTTTTTATGATGATCTAACTCTTATTTATCTAAACATTGAAGAAAATAACTTAACATAACATGTCATGTCAGTTAATAGTCGTGATGCTAACGTGATGTTGCCCTTCCCAGAGTCTGATTCCTTTTCTTTGATGCACCCAGACCTCATTGATTGGACTAGTACAGATCCTACTCCTATTCTCGACTTTCCCAATGACTACACCTTGGACTGCTATCTCAATGCTTGTGAACCTTACCCTTCTTCCACCAATGCCAGGATTGAAAACATGTCACAGGAAGATATTAGGTTTCTTAGTCAAAAATTGAAAAATAAAAATAAAAAGGGAACTAGCAATGAAAACTACGTTGTGGCAATGTCAGATCCTAAAATAGTAAAAATAAAAGATGTATCCAATGGTGAAAACCTCTCACAGGCGCCAAAGGATGAGATTCTTGATATCCTCCTTGAACACTTTTAGGAAAGGTCTTAAGTTCTGATTGGACCAACACAGCAAGTTAATTTGGGCACAATTGAAGATCCTTAAATAGTACACCTTGCACAATCTTTGTCAGAAGAAGAGAAGACACAGTTCACAGAGTTCCTGAGGGAAAAGAAGATCAACTTTGCATGGTCTTATACAGATATGCCTGGACTAGATCCTAATCTAATCATGCACCACTTATCTATAGCTCCCGAGATCAAGCCCGTGAAACAAAAACTTAGAAAGATGCATCCTCATGTTGCATTGCTAGTAAAAGCAGAGCTAGAAAAATTGTTGAAAGTTGGATTTATTAGAGTCATTGCCTACGTAGGATGGATCTCCAATGTGGTCCCCGTGTCTAAATTTGATAAATCTATCAAGATTTGTACCGACTTCATAGACTTAAACAAAGCATGTCTGAAGGATGACTTTCCACTACCTAACATTGACATGATCATCGATCTCACAGTAGGCTACCAGATGTATTCCTTAATGGATGGATTCTTGGGCTATAATCAAATCAAAATTGCCCTTGAGGATCAAGAGAAGGCTGCATTTACGTGTGCATAGGGAACATTTTGCTAGAACGTCATGCCATTTGGGCTAAAGAATGTTGGTGCAATGTATCAAAGAGCAATGACTACTATATTCCACAATATTATGCATAAAAACATGGAGGATTACGTGGATGACACCTTAGCCATATCCAAAGAAAGGAGCACTCACATTGCTGACTTGAGAAAAATATTAGATTGAATGGAGCAATTTCAACTTAGGCTCAATCCAAACAAATGTGCCTTTGGCATCCAATCAGGGAAGCTCTTAGGGTTTATAGTTTTAGCAAAGGGAACTGAGGTAGATCCTGCAAAGGTCAAAACTATTCTAGAGATGAATCCTCCATGCAACATTAGTCAAATGAGGACATTGCAACGGCGACTTCAATCAATCAGGAGGTTCATGTCACAACTTGCCGATAGAGCACAACCCTTTACTAAATTACTACATAAAGGGGTCACTTTCAAGTGGGATGAACACTATGAAGCCAACTTTAGAGAACTAAAAGGGTACCTGGCTACTCCTCCTATTCTTATGGCACCTATTCATGGAAAACCATTACTCTTGTATATTTCCACTGCAGCTACATCATTAGGATTATTATTAGCATAAGAGGATGAAACAAATAAAGAAAGAACTATCTACTACATCAGAAGAACACTAGTCTCCTATGAGCTCAATTACAACATTATTGAAAAAGCATGCTTAACAATTGTCTTCACATCACAGAAATTGAGACACTACATGCTCTCACATGCAGTAAGGCTCATTGCTAAGATTGATCCTCTGAAGTACCTTTTGAGCAAAACAACATTGATAGGGCGTCTGGCGAAATGGGTGCTCATTCTAAGTGAATTCAACATTGATTATGTGGACAGGAGGGCTATTAAAGGGCAAGTCCTCATAGATCAACTAGCTGATCACCACTTTAGGATGATGGACCTTTAAAGATTGAATTTCCTAATGAGACCATTATGCATCTAACTGAGTACCCATAGAAGATGTACTTTGATGGTTCTTTCATGCAACAAAGCTCTAGGGAAGGAGTTCTATTCATAACTCCTCAAGGATACAAGATATCCAAGTCTTACAAATTGATGTTCCCATGCATGAACAACATTTCAAAATATGAGGCACTGGTAAACGGTCTTAAGCTTTCCATGGAATAGAAAATTGTAGAGTTACATGTATATGGTGACTCACAACTCATCATTAATTAAGTTAATGGAGACTACCAGACAAAAGATGAAAATTTGACACCCTACAAGCAATTAGTTGGTGACCTCAAAAAGTACTTTGTCTTCATCACATTCTAGCATATACCCAGAATAGAGGACAAAGCTGCAGATGCTATGACTACATTGGCATCCATGTTACAACTAGAGGAACATCAGTTCTGCTATGACTTCTTGGTGGAAGAACTATCCTATCCTTCCTTTGATACCCCTGAATACCAAGTAATATGTGCTTTGAACACCCTAGACCAATCTCAGTATGCCAATATCATTTCCTATCTCACTGACCAAACCATTCCTAATAATCTATCTAGAAATGAGAAAAGAGACTTGATTAGGATAGCATCGCATTATGTCCTCAAAACCACTAAATTATATCGATGAGGTCTCGACGGTACACTTCTTAGATGTTTAGAACTCGAAGAGTCTGATCTTGCATTAAAAATAGTCCATGAAGGTGTATGTGGATCACATTCAAACGGCTTTTCATTGGCTAAAAAACTGCTCAGAGTAGGCTATTACTGGCCTACCATGGAAAAATATGCTATTCAGTTTTCCAAGACATGTCATAAATGTTAGACACATGGAAATCTTATCTATGCTCTTGCCAGAGAACTTATACCTTTTATAACACATTGGCCATTTCAGCAATGGGCCTTTGACTTGGTTGGACAAATACATCCCAATTCTTCAAATGGACATAATTTCATCATTACAGCCACTGAGTATTTTACAAAGTGGATCAAGGCCATGCCGCTAATCAAAGCCACTGGAAAACAAGTAGCTATGTTCATTCTGAACTACATTATCTGTAGATATGGGATACCCTCTTCAATTATAACAGACAATGGGGGCCAATTTAAAAATCAAGACATTGATAACATTTGTGAACAGTTCCACATCACTCAACACTGCTCCTCAATCTATTACCCTCAAGGTAATGGACAGGCTGAGGCATCCAATAAGAATATTCTCAAAATTTTACACTGAACTGTAAGTAAGTCTGACAAAGACTGGCATCTAAAACTGAATCCGGCAATGTGGGCCTATAGAACAAGCATCAGAACACCAACTGGAGCCACACCATTTTCTCTAGTCTATGGCGCTAAGGTAGTACTACCTATTGAGGTTGAAATCCCATCTTTGCAGATATCTTCACAAGGTCTTGTTACTAATGAGCAATATCACATAGATAGGGTGAATTCTTTAGACCTACTAGATGATCGTAGACAACAGGCATTCGATCATCTAAAGGTGTACCAAGCACGTATGTCCAAAGGCTACAACAAGAAGGTCAAACCACAAAAGTTTGAAGTGGGGGATCTCATCCTAAAAGAAAATCCTAAAAACCAGCCCAACAAAGAACATAAAGGAAAATTTGAACCCAATTGGCTGGGACCTTATGTTATTGTTAGACACCTAGATTTGCACCTTTACACAAACTCTCGTAGTCTTGGTAATCTAGTGTAACATGGGAATCATCTCTAGGTTGTGGGACCTTTGCTAACTGAGACGAGACCTCCAGATTCTAGGCCGGTTCCTCTTGATATGTCACCCAAATTTGCTTCTTAAAATGAAAGTAAATTCTTGAGGGGAAAGGCATAGAAGGAATGTGTTGGTGCTCAAATCGACATATTGGACTTCTTATGGATTTTTCTTATCCAATGAAGATAGATACAATCGATTTTCCAACAAATGAGGTTTCAACAACCTCCTACAATTCTAATTCCATAGAACCAAGGCTGGTGGGTCTGCACTTTAAAACTTGTCTTCAAAGTCTTCTAGAGGTTTCCTATAACGGATAACTGATAACTTCAACTCCTGCTTCTCAATGTGTTAATAAGATCACAAAACTAAAAATATATGTGTTAATGAAATGTAATGTATTTAATATTGCTTGATATGAGTGAGATATGAACTGAATGAGATGAAATAAAAGAGTAATTCAAAATTTGAAACAATGAAACCTTATACCAAATTCAATTAACGAGAGAGACCAATGCTTTATTTCAATAATGGGCAATAGAGTAGATAATTCTTCAATCCTACGTTCAACTTCAGAGACAGCTTTGAAAACAAAAGCTTATCACCTTAAAGGCGTTATGATATGCACATATAACTAGAAAAGTTTAAACAATACTTCAATTTAATACTATTTCTCATATGAAGGACTAATTGATCAATACTTTAATCAATAAGATTTTAACCATGCGAAAATGAGAAAGAAACAATTGAATATATAGAATATAAACTTAAATTGAAATATACACAAATCAAAACTATCACTTTAAGGAATGTCGATTGGTTTATCTGAAGGACTTGATTGTAAAGAAAGAACAAAAATGATTGAAAAATTGAAATAAATACAGACTTATCTCTGCTTGATAAGAAAGCGTATATCAAATCCTTGCACACAATGTCTGAAATCAACTATCTTTTACTTCATCATTTCCCAAGAATCCATCATCAATCATGTGTCATTATGTATTGTTCAATGTCATTCTGTCCCTTTTGCAGATTTTTTGAATGAACATAAATATGAATTTGAAAAGGTGCGTTGGATCATCACACCCTTTCACTATAAACTAACCTACAACTAACCTATTTCTAACTATTAAAATAGTTTGGATAACAAAGACACCTCTATGATGAACCATAACAGCCAACCATTCGGTTGGATAACTTCTAAAACCTCCTAACTGCTTGGTTTCTATAAAAACCTTCTTTGGTTGCACTTATAAGTCGCTGGCTGTATGGAAATTGATGTATTCTAGAAACTGGCTGTGCATCACATGTAAACTGCAAACGCTTTCCACAAAAGGTAGACATTTATCAAAGACAATCTTCCAAGCATCTCAACGTTCCTTGACTTCATATCTCCACAGTCTCTTTGTGTTGTTAGATATCTTTGTCATATTCAGTCAAGAATACCTTATATACCGGCCTGAAGCCTCCTTGTCTTAGTTTGTTATTTTCATCAAAATTTTGTGTGGCTTCTTCTATTTCCTTTAAGCTGATAATGAAATGTTTCTAGTTGAACAAATATGCGTGCCTCTTTGTAGAGGAATAAAACTTTCTTGTCGGTAAGTAGAAACTTTGATCTAACAAAAATGGCATGTCTAACTATTTTCCTCGCTGCAATTAGACAAATACTTAACACCAGAATCAGGCACCCCCCAGATCCAAAAATTATGGGTAATTTTTTCTAGGACTTCTTTACTCATTGATTGGATCTTGCCTTTTTTGGGAGGTGGGGAAATTGTTGGAATCGGTGGTGAAGATTCTGAAAAAGGTATGGAAGAAGTTGCAATTGTTGCCGGTGATGACTGTGTAGTGTCAAAAAATGGACATATTTCATATCTGACTATGCAGGTTTTAGACATAGCTTGAGCTCCTCCATCCACAGAGAAACAATCCTTTAGAACATTTCTTGCCTTACACAAGAATTTTTTGCAATCGTCGATGGATAAACTTCTCAAATATTGAGCGAGCCCGTATACACTCCCAAATATCGAATAGCTGGCTGATCCTAGAAACTAGTTTTGTTACTAATGTGCATTTCTCATAGACAGCAAATTATTTCCTCCAACCGCTCCAAATATATTTATTAATAATGAATGTGAGTCCTCGGATTTGGCTATTGCCTGATAACAGCAGCTTGCAAGAAGGCGTTTTGAATTCATTCCTTTCTACAAACTGTTGATTGTCTATTTGTTGCATCTGTGGGAAGATACCAGTCAGTCACCACCTCTGCGACCTCTTCTTTACTACATTTTTATGTTTGCATATGGGTGTTCATATCAATGTCGAGAAACGAGTTTGCCACCTAAAATATTAACAATAATAATCATGTTATTTAAATATTAAAATATTGATCAAAGTATAATTATAATTGTTAAACTATCTATAGTATTAGTTTTCAAGATAAAATCAATAGATAAGAGTTAAGTCTCAAATATTAATTAATTATAAAGAATATTGAAATCAACTAAATTAATAACATAATCCTCTATATAATTTATACAAAGCTTTATTCTTTATTTGTACTAACATCTTTTATTTAATCGAAAACAAACCTTGTTTGATCAATAATAACAATAACATATCAATAATACTTTATCTTTCCTTAATTCAAATATTATAAAAATTACATAGTAGGTAGGCATTTTAACAATATAACCTTCGCTCAAGATTAAAAACATATACTAATATCATAGAAGAAGAATAAGAATCTAAATATTTATAGATTATATATGATATTATGAATGTTTTCAATATTAACATAGTATTA
>MU226861.1:1726363-1737784 GCA_018584345.1 Thuja plicata
TTTGAGACCTAGCGACTAAGGCAATCTCCTTATCGCATGAACATTTGGCATATTTGCACTCTAACTGGCGATCCCCCAACTGACCATGAAAGCTCAGGTCCATGCTGCCACTTGTCAACTTTGCACTGGCTTTTGTTTGCTTGATCAGCTCAAACAATGCACCAACTATGTTTCCACATCAGACATCTTTTACTTTTGAATCAAGAGACTACGTGACTATCCCTTTAGCCACGTAATCGGGAGACAAGTTTAATCTTTTGACTGAGATTAGGTGATTACCCGACCATCGTTGATCCCTTCGTTCCTTCATCCGATGGCCCTCCCTTAATCGTATGATATTCAGGGTAAACCCTAATTTATATCGAGACTTGGCGACCAAAGGGGAAACACTAACCTATCATAGACTGAAGATTTTTACCATGGTTTAGGAAGTATAAAGGGTTGCAGGATCTCATGAAGATTTGCCAACTCAAGGCCTAAACAAGCGATAACCTGACTGAGGTATTAGTCGCTTAATCGCGTGAAGTGAAAGAGTAAACATAGAACATGAAGCGATACCGTGACTATCCAATGAGATAAAAGGCACATGGGAAACTCAAAATTTTAAGTGATCAAAAAAGGTAATGACAAAACATAAGATAGCTAGGGTTTTCATTACAACGGTCACTTTTTCAAACTTTTAACAGTCATCCCCTCCAAATTTAAGGGTTTCTCAGAGCATAGACATATTGCATGGAATGAAGCAAACAATAAGACTAAAAAAGATATCCAATAAGGATCAAAAAAATAACTAAATCTTTGGCATAGGCTGGGCTCAACCCTCATGGGAGCCTCATTTAACCCCACTTGTCCAATTTTGGATAGTTATAAAAAATTGGATAACAGTTATCACTGCTACTTTTGGGACTGGAGCTTATCAACAAGCTACACCTGAGGGAGATGTTCTCCCAGATCCTGTCAATACTCTACATCTGAAGCGGTTCTACGCTTGATGTTCGGCTAGTAGGGCCTGTACAGTGAAATAGTTCTCAGAAAATACCAAAAACATTCAGAAATTGATCCTGAAGAAATCCAAAAACAATGGAAAAAGTCTTGAAGAAAAGGTATCCTTGGGGAAAACTTGGTAAACATGCACCTTGAAACTACAAAAACATTCAAAAAATCAAAAATAGCAAAAAATTTGAAAAAGAGAAAAGTGCCTTGATGACAACCTGGTAAAACAGGCATCCTGGTAGCAAAAAGAAAGAAAAGATCTTGCCAAGTGGTGAAAACCTATCAATCAAGTGTCACTTGTGTTCTTCACTCCATCTATCAAAGCATCACTGATACTAAGCCTTCATGTTTACACATGTGCTAAAATGCTGACTTTGTTCCCTAAACAAACTATCTTATCCTCGCTTAGGATTTGTCTGCATTTCTGTCTTAGGATCAAGTCATTCTGCACTGGGGGCATCTTTTCCCGTCTAATAGGTTGCGTCTACTAGGTCATTGTAGGATTTTTTGTCTCATGACCCAATGATACTCGATGTTTTCACCAAACTATCCCTTTCATGACACTAGGATGGCACAAACATTGCACTAACATGAACGATGTTCCTACGACCTATATTGGATTGCAAACAGGAAGAACGATGTACACAGACATGGAGCACATAAAGCTTGAATTCCAAACTTTTGATTGTTGAATCTCTACTATGCTTGAAAAATGAATCCCTAGTATTTCTCAATACTACCTTAAACACAGTTTGATCTTGGTTTGATTATGACTCTTTTATGAACCCATGTTGTTTTCACTAGGGACATCTAAGCTATTATGAATTCTATTTGATTGATTCATAATTGATGGTTGTCATGTCTTCCAAGTTACTCCATGACGTTTGCACAAAGACAAAGAGTCGCAAGGACAAGGGACATAATGTTTTTTTGGTTTTCTGCGTATGGTGATTGTTCCAAATGATCCTATAAAATTCACCTAACTTGGATGTTTATGGTAAGAGTTGCCACTATGGGTGGATAGCCACATATATCTCAATCTTTGTTATGTGTAAACTACAGTGAGGTTGACACAATTTCCTTATTTGTTTTCTAGACTCAGATTCTCGCTAAGGTATACGAAGCATAATGTACCCAAGGATATGAATTTTCAAGGTCATTGCGGGTCCAATATCTTACCTTACACAAAATCTGATATAGTAAAAGGAAGGTGACCATCTTGTCATTCTGGCTTCTATGCCTTGATGCCTAAGTCTATTTCCAACATTCCAATACAACATAGTATTCATACTTTCATAATATCAGTGGGTATTAGCGATGATTGTACTATAAGGTGGTATCTATTCTGAAAAGCGCCCAATAATGATAAAAAGGCTACAATATTTGCAAATCATTGACAATTCTTAAGAGTCTACATATAGCTGTATTTAAATATTGCCTGATGCATTTGTGAAAGAAATAAAAGCATAGGGAAATTTGTGCTCCAAGATGATTCCTATTTTCTTCTTCTAAAAATCCAAGTTAATTACATCCATTTACTATCACTGATATTTATATCGTTGCACATCCATAGCATACATTTTGCATTCATAAAATGAGACAGAAAGAAAATACAAAAACAAAGCATTTTATTTTTACATCTTAAGTGCATCCATACATTTTAAATTGCATAAGAAAAATTAAAAACATACATTTGCATATTCACATAGTATCATTTGAAACATATTTACTTTAGTGATAAATCAAAACAACATAAATGATGTCATCATCTAAATCTAATTCATCATATGACAAAGATATCATCACATATACAAATAAATCTATCAAAATAGAACAAACTCACGAATCTCAAAACATGATACAAAGATCAAAAAATGACACAAGTCTACATAAAGAGTATCAGCATGTCAGAGGATCAGAAAGAATCAGGTGTGTGTGTGTGTGTGTGTGTGTGTCAAAAGAAAGATCTCAGAAGGATCTAGATATACAATATACATGTGTAAACAACATACAACATCAGCTTTGGCTCCCCCGCTCTCCCTGACCTGGAGGAGGAGGAGGAGGTGGTACAAATGGAGGAGGAGGAGGCATCGCCCCCTCTAACTACTGGGCCAACCATGAAAATGGCATAGCTCTTTGCCCCTCTGGCACCGCTGCATAATAAAGAGCATAATAATAAGTATCTCTCTCACCCTAATGAATAGTTTTACGGGTCTGTATGTCTTGCTCTGTCCTAAGACACTCGAGCTATGCATCTCTATCTTCCAATAAAGCATTTGTTGTCGTCAGCCTGGCCTCTAAAGTTGTGATCTGTACCCTAAGCTACTCTATCTCCCACTCGCACTGTAATAGAGGATCTCCATCTCTACTAGAACCCCTGCCAAAATCCTGTCCCGAAGGCCTATCTTGAGATCTATCCTGTGATCTGTCAGGCTATCTCTATTGCTGCTGCCTCTGCTACCTTTGCTAATCTCCTATAAGTAATGGCCCTGGATATATCCTAGGAGCAACAAATCTGAATCGGGTGCGTCAACCCTCTCCACTCCCACTGGCAACATCTGTGTGGCCACCCACAGCACCACCACCCCTGTCATCTCCACCGTTGTCCCCCTCATCCAGAGGTAGATGTCTCCCATCTTGACCTCCATCTTGGCCTCCATCTCTCCCTCCATGCTTGTTGGTGCCCCTATCTTTCTAAGCTCCTCCTCTCCCTCTAGCGGGACGATCATCAGGATCATAATCTAGTGGCTCCTCTATATGAGGAATAACCTCGTCTGGTACTGTGAAACAAGGAAATGGATGTTGAAGCATCTCTGATATATAACCATCTGAACAACCTGTATCTGCAACATCTAGGTGGTTATCCCAATCTACTCCAACCATATCCTTGATCTCCTAATGGGCGGTCTCATAAATCAGCTGGGCACCCCACTATGGCGCCTCATCTCAGATCCGGGCATATACGGTGATGTCCTAAGTCCTTCCCTGCTGTCGGTCGTACCATCTTAAGACTTGGGAGTACACAAACTGCTCTACAATGTATCTGATCCATCCAATAAGGTACCTACTCTGAAATAAAAAAAGGAACTTGTCAGGCATCTGAGGTCCACTCCTCACAATCTAAATATGGTCACCAGATGACCTAAGTCATATCATCAAACAGTTGTTTCCAGTACTCTACCTTGCCCAGATGGGGCTACTAAATAGGACCTACATACATATATACATAGGCCTACTTTGGTGGTTGTTGTCTATCTACTATCGGTCGTGTAACAGGGATGTGCTCCCAGGCCCAGATCTGAAGAATCAATATACCTACAGTCATGCTCTAAGTATAACGATATACAATCTCATGCAACTCTCGGTACATATGGACTAAGATGCAACTGCCCCATACAAATATCTGTCTGTGGATGACCATCTACTCTAGCATGCCCACCCATCCAACCAAAAACCCATGCTGACCTTTGTCAGGCATTAGAATGCCACCTATTAAGCCTCCTAAGTAGACAGATAACTGATCATAATGATCAACCATATAGTCCCATGAAAGGTATCTACAATCAATGGTGTCATCCTGAAAATATCGACGAGCTGCTCCAATCACCATGGCAGACATTGCCTCGAAGCGCACCTCATGACCAATAATCGGAACATGCAGTATCCTCCATACGTCCTTAGGAGTAACTGTAATCTCCCCGGTCAGAAGATGGAAGGTGTTGTGCTCTGAGTGCCATCTCTCAGCAAGAGCAGTCAACAACCCTCAGTTTACCCCTATATCAGGTAAACCTATCAAATATCGTAATCCACAGCAGAGTATTGTCGCATGCTCCTTAGCTGATAATAATCTAGACAAAGCAAGCACACGACCTGGATATGTGCCTCTAAAAGAAACTACCTCAAAATATGCCTATTTTTGACACATACAAAGATAAAATCAGTAACAAAGATGCAGACTCCTAATCAGCTAAGTAATTCAAGGTTTGCGACAAGCAAATAGGTCAAAATGGATAAGTTCTTAAGTCTATAAACGAGATGTGATCCTGGAAAGGCAGGGTGCGATCTCTTTTACTAGATGCAATCCTAGAAATATAGGATGCAATTGAAACCATAGGGTGCGATCCCCAAAATATGGGATGCAACCCTAAAAGTAGGGTACGATCCTAAATGGATGGGGTACAACACAAAGCAAAAATTCAACTAAAAACAAGGCAAAAATAGACCAACTAGATGCGATCCAAGACATCCTAGATGTGATGCAGAAATCTAGAAAATGTGGATAAAATCTGGGAAATACCAGATACGACACAGGTTTGACGGGGTGCGATCCAGAATCCCAGATGCGACTCAGAATTCAATGGGCTATAAAAGCTGTAAAAATGCGTGAAAATCAAATTTGTGAAATTCACGAGGTAGTTTTATGAGCACTTATCAGAGGTGGGTAGTCGGTTGGGCGCTGGTGTCGATGACTCATCTCAAAATGATGCTTCCTAATGGGAACCACCATCTTCTCTGCAGAGCTCTCAGATTTACTATGGATAAAAGTGAAAATGAATAGTAAAATGGTAATTTTTTAGGCTTATATTGGTCTTTGAGCTATTTGGGAGTTCAGAAACTCCTCCCAAGCAACTGAATCTACATTTTTGTTCTCTATTTGATCAATCGGGAACCAAATCAAAGGTTCCTAAGGTGTTTTATGCAGCACAGTAACATTTTTGCGACAACTCCTGAAAATGTAGATTTGCTCCATTTGTTTTGAAAATTTGTCAAAGTGCACATTTTATCATTAAATCTTGGTCCGACATTATTTTAGCAGTCCCACCACTCACATTTTCGTGTAATTAACTTGGTTCCCATGTGTTTATTCTTAAACACATCCTCTTTTTCACTTCTTCTATTCCATTCTTTCTCGCCCTAACCATTCCTGCAAGTGACACATCATTTCAACTGAGAGATTTTATTCTTTTCCTTTGATTTCATTCCCGAGGGGGCATGATCACACTATCATCAAGCAAATTCTTGCTCGAAACAACATTAAAATGACTTCATTATCAAACAAACTAAGGGCATGATAGTTTCCTTGACTAAGTCAAAACTGTTGGATAGAAAGCTTTGGTTCTCATAAGCTGGATATCTTGTGTTTCCTCATTTTAAAGGATTCTTATTAAAGCTCCTGGCAGCTTCATACTGTCTTTTGGAAGACAACCAAGTTCAGAATCAGTATTATCAATCTTTCGATGACAACCAAGTTCAAAATTGGTATTTTTAAGATCTTTTATTGACCTTTGGACGTCAACCAAGTTCAAAGTCAATTCTATCAGTTTAGTTTGATCAAGTGTGAGACTGATCTCATCAGGCATTTCGTTCAATCATGAGCAAAATTCTCAATCTTTCTGAAGTCAAAATCAAAAACTTTCTTTGAATCAATGCACTACTCGCACATCAATTCAAAGAGGGGCAAATGTAACCACCTGGATTTGGTCTGCTCAGACTATAGACCCTATTTTCCCTAAGTGTGATCATACCCCCAATTATATCATGACAATGTTACTTTGGCATAATTCATTTTAAATCAAATTTAATGTCCTAGGTGATTTTTATCACTAAATTATATTAACTACTACAACCATACAATTAGAACCAATTAAAACAAATCAAATTTAAAACATGGCTATAGTATTTAATCATAAAGGAATTAAATAAACCCTAAATCAAATTGGTCACTTGCAAATGAACCCATTACCCTAGCCTAATTAATTTAATTAAATTGGCTATAGTTCTATTGATTATTAAAAAGAAATTATTTGTTTAAATAATTAATATCCTATTTTTGAATGAATTAAATAAGTTTAATTCATTTCATTAATATTCTTCTAAACCCCTTGTTGAAGTTGACGAATAAGCAACCCATGGCTCCCAAGAATCTATACATGCAAAACTATGTCAAAGAAAAGAGGAGAAAAATCTATGGAGGCCAGTAATCACATATCCATACAAGAGGGAACATCATGTGCACAAATGGAGAGAAAAAATACTCAATGCAATAGAATCTTCATAAAAAATTGTAAAATACAAAGAGGTGAATCCTTATAAAAGGAATCAAGAAACGCTAAAGGTGAAAACCCTAAAGAATTATAAGATGCCTAAGTTTAACTTAAGTGTAGAGTATAGTAGAATAATAATTAAGTAAATTAATTATTAGCTATAATATGACAACTCTAACACCCCCCTTAAGATGAACTTAGGGAGAAGCTAAACAACTAAGGAATAAAAATGCATGTAAGCAAAATGCATGAAAGTAACTATGGGTCCCGGCAATTAGGCCTGATCAGGTACCCAAGTACAAGAAATCTTTGCAAACCGGAGAAATAGAGAAAACCACATGGGAAAAACTCTACTCCAAAAAGAGATAAAGAACTAATTGAAGGACTAATGAAGTCTCCAAACTAGGGAATGTCCCATAAAATAGGAACAAGGATGAACCTGTAGAACACCTCTGAAGCATGAAACTGCAAACACTGTCGAAGAATAACTGATGGTCTATGAAGAACCTCCACTGTAATAAACATGATCAGGTAGAGAAGACTATAATCTACATGGAAAACAAAGGCAAACATCAAAACTCAAAGATACAGATGGCATAACACCAAAGCCTGAAGAGTTGATCAATCGAAGATGGTAGGATCCCGCCAGGAGTGAAAGAGTGTCCATATGGTAAATGAACCATCTCACCAGAATGCATAGGTACAACCACTGCAACTGCCTAGTACATAGGAACAAAAACTAAATACATAACTCACTCAAATGAACCAAGAAGCATGAGAACAAACAATAGATACCCCCCCTAAATGGTGAGGAAGAGGCATGATAGGTACACTAAAATTGAATGCCAAAAAAAGATGCATCTCAAAGTACCAGGCACATACCAATAAGTACCAACACATATAAAGGTAGGCGTCATCGACATGCTCATGAGGCTAATGTCGTGGAAGGGACACTCACTTGACAAAGATCTGCTGGAAAAACACCGGATATCAAACCCCCCCATGGCACTTTATAATAGAGTGCAAGTACAAACTGACACAAGATGTGCAAAATCCCAAGTATACAAAATATGGCACTTTATCTCAGTGCGTTTACAAAAGGCTTATAGAAAATGATGTCTACATAGCTCAAGAAGTGAGAAATCTGAATGCATATGAACCACAAATACATATGAGTCATCCCATGTCAAAAATGAGATCCCAAGACCTGAAAGAACCAAGTAATCCACCAGAGTGCATAATCACGAAAAAAAAAAATATATATATACCTGGAGTAGAATTTAGAAAAAATACCCATAACACTAGAAAGAACACTAAACCAAATTTCCAACGATATCTCGTTTGCTCAAAAATGTGTCTGGATGAGCAAGATATGGCTCCTATAAGGCAAAATAGGACATCTAACTTTTATAGCCAAAAATGCCATCAAATTAAAAAAATCAAAAAATCAAACCTTCGACAAAAGATCAGTCTCAGAAAGAGCTTTCTGATGATGTATGATATGTCTGATTTTGAGTCCGTATGACCAAGATACGACCAAAAAACCACAGGCAACTCCGGAGAACAACGCACCCAAAAGAAAATGACGGTTTCATGAACGTCAAATTTGATCACGAAATGATGATGTAGACGCATGTACTAATGATGTCAGTGCGCAGGTCTGACGTACCTACCTGCTGCAGCTATCAATACCTTTTTTTGGGTATGCATGCAAAGTAAACTTTTTCAAAAAGTTTTACCAAAAAACTTTTTTTCATTCCAAAAAAACAAATGCATAAAAGTTTTAACTTTTTGATTTGATTTTTTTTATTTTTAACCAAAAAAAATGTTGCACATTTTTTTAAGAATAAAAAAATTCCTCGCCTCGGGATGTATGTTAGGTTCGTATGGCTATGGGCCCAAATTTTTTTCTCATAAATGAACCAATGTCCAAAATGGATAAATTTTATATGGATTATGTGGTTTTTGGATGCTCTGAGCTCAATGGTGATGTTCGTTTGAGCGCAAAGTGACGAGAAAAAAAAATCCCACCTCTAGATCCACACAAAAAACCTCTAAGAAAACATAGATATGAAGAACACAACCAAAACCTCTCAAATAATGAATAAGAGCATGAAGATCTGAAGCTCTGATACCATGTTGAAGTTGACGAATAAGCAACCTTCAGCTCCCAAGAATCTATGCATGCAAAACCCTGTCACAGAAAAGAGGAGAAAAAGCTATGGAGGCCAATAATCATAGATCCATGCGAGAGGGAACATCATGTGCAAAATGGAAAGGAAAAATACTCAATGCAATAGAGTCTTCATAAAAATTTGTAAAATACAAAGAGGTGAATCCTTATAAAAGGAATCAAGAAACCCTAAAGGTGAAAACCCTAAAGAATTATAAGATGCCTAAGTTTAACTTAAGTGTAGAGTATAATAGACTAATAATTAAGTAAGTTAATTATTAGCTATAATATGACAACTCTAACACCCCTAACCTAACCCACTTCAACCACTTTGACCCTGGGTTTGAACCTATCTCAACCCATTCACCCCATGCTAATCTAATTCTAATCCTTATCTAATTCTAACCCACCTCCTAATGTTTTCACATTCCATTAAGGAATGATTAAGGACTCCACACACTTGAGAAAGTCAAGGAACCTCAAGATTCCTTTCCTCAAGTCCACTTTCTCAAGCCACCCTCTTACACCCTTCCCATGCTTCTTTAAGGCTCTCATTAATGCCTCATTAATGTAGATTCCTTAAGCCCGTGTCTCAACCATGCCTATTGAATGCCTTTGGCATTTATTTCTTCTTACACACCATTAATGAGTTTTTCAACTCCATTAATGCACTTTGTCCCCCTCTCTCTCTCTCTCTCCTCATTCTTCTATAAATAGGTGTTTTTGAGCACAAAGGAGCCTTCATTTTAGAGTAAAAATTGCATTATTATGTTGTTAGAATAAACATAGCTTCAAATCATATTTTAGATTTCATTTTTTTTTGTTTTTTTTATCAGTAAAAGTCCTAGGCCAAATATTTTATTAATTTCAATAAATTAGTACAAAAATCTCCATTCGATGCGGGCACTTGTAGTTAAGAATGGAGAAGAAAACCTCTAGTCTAGCCCAAGACCTAAGTCCAGATTATGAAAGTTTATAGAAGCAGATATGAGGGAATTCCCTCATTTACAAAAAAGATGAAGGCATGCCTTCATTCACAACAATTCAAAATATTTAGAATACTCAATAAGCAATAAGTACAAAAATCTCGTTCTTGGCATTATTATGCTAGCTCCATCCTGTAGGCATATGTGTATCTCAAAGAGGCATTATCCCGTGATGTTCATGAATCTATATCTTTGTTCAGTTTTAGTATTCCCGCAAAATCAGAAAGGAAGACAAAATAAGAACTGCAATCCCCATACTTAATTCACTAAATTGGTTAGCCTTATTTGAACAAGAGAGGGTTCAAATGTAAATAAAATCACTTTCTATTTCAAAATTTCAGCATATATTCTAAAAAGGATTTTTACGATTTGAATTAAGTTAGTCTATTTCAATTGTCATTAGAATTATCTACAGATGCAGCGTCATTAAATTAATTGCGGTTTTTAAGGTGTGTGAGACTATACAGTGTTGAAAAGGAGTGCCTTATTGCAGGAATAAATGATCATGTATATTTACTCTGTCTTCAATGCATTATGTGTGTGTGTGTGTGTGTGTGTGTGTGTGTGTGTGTGTGTGTGTGTGTGTGTGTGTGTGTGTGTGTGTATTTATTTATATATACATATCTATATATATGTATATGTATATATAAATATTTATATATTTTAAATCTGTCCCTATTTGCCTATTAGTGTTTTTGATGTATCTGGATAAGTTCTACATTAAATATTTGATTATGCAAATATCTTTATATATCTCTATCTATTTGTATGTATATATCATATTTGTTTTAAAGTATGTGCTTTTATTGACAGAATATGTATAATGTGCTATTTAGTTTTTGTTCTTGTTTACTGGTATTGCTTCCCATATTTCATTAGAGTGAGCCTAGAGGGCAGTTTTATATCGCTACAAGATCTTAAAATACAAAATAGAAGGTTAGTACTGAGAATCAAATGACTTTGAGAGTCTATTCATTTATCTTTTACAAATCAGAGATCTAAGATGATGTCTTCATTGCTGATGTTACGGTGTCTTGGCAGGCTAAGCGGTTCGATACAGCAGCTTAGCTCATCATCATCAGAGCAATCTTTAAGAAACCCCCCTTCAAAAAAGGTGTAAAAAACTGGCGAAATTTAGAAAATTACAGAGGAAATGATTAATTTTATTGGCAAAATTTTTTCTTTTCAAAGTAAAAAAAATAATCTCATTTGGCGAATAAAAAAC